>JBAIZL010000004.1:244537272-244962272 GCA_036971475.1 Prosapia bicincta | reverse complement strand
TTCTTGTAATGTAATTTAATTTGGTTCAACGAATTAAGTGATCCATTATCTTGTTGGCTCTTGTAATGTAATTTAATTTGGTTCAAAAAATTAAGAGATGCGTTATCTTGTTGGTTCTTGTAATGTAATTTAATTTGGTTCAAAGAATTAAGTGATCCATTATCTTGTTGGTTATTGTAATGTAATTTAATTTGGTTCAAAGAATTAAGTGATCCATTATCTTGTTGGTTCTTGTAATGTAATTTAATTTGGTTCAAAGAATTAAGTAATCCATTATCTTGTTGGTTCTTGTAATGTAATTTAATTTGGTTCAACGAATTAAGTGATCCATTATCTTGTTGGTTCTTGTAATGTAATTTAATTTGGTTCAAAGAATTAAGAGATGCGTTATCTTGTTGGTTCTTGTAATGTAATTTAATTTGGTTCAAAGAATTAAGTGATCCATTATCTTGTTGGTTCTTGTAATGTAATTTAATTTGGTTCAAAGAATTAAGAGATGCATTATCTTGTTGGTTCTTGTAATGTAATTTAATTTGGCTCAAAGAATTAAGAGATGCGTTATCTTGTTGGTTCTTGTAATGTAATTTAATTTGGTTCAAAGAATTAAGTGATCCATAATCTTGTTGGTTCTTGTAATATAATTTAATTTGGTTCCAAGAATTAAGAGATGCATTATCTTGTTGGTTCTTGTAATGTAATTTAATTTGGTTCAAAGAATTAAGAGATGCATTATCTTGTTGGTTCTTGTAATGTAATTTAATTTGGTTCAAAGAATTAAGAGATGCATTATCTTGTTGGTTCTTGTAATATAATTTAATTTGGTTCAAAGAATTAAGAGATGCATTATCTTGTTGGTTCTTGTAATCTAATTTAATTTGAATCGGAGAAATAACTAAATAAATATCCCCCCCACAGTTTGTTCCAAGAATTCAAAGTTGCGTTGTATTTCGTATTATAATTTTTATCGAAATAAACGATGTATTTGATCCTTTCACAAAGATGAAATACAACTTTGTTTACATTATGTTTGACTACACGTCTTGAGTGTAAAGGTCAGTTACTCGTTGCCCTTTACGATTGAATAACATTCTAAAGGATTTCAGGAAAACTCTAAAGTACTTATCGGTTGCGTTATTTGTGTCACGTACGTAACTCATCAGCTGACTGCTGTTGCAATCCTCTCAAGGAATCTTCATTACCTGTTGCTTGTTAACTTTCAAAACATGTGACAATTCGGACGCTTTTAACAATTTGCAAACGTCATTCAGCATGCATTTTGCTCATGTAGACTTGAAATATACTGAAATTATGTTTCTGTATCGTTTGTTTCTTCGCTCTTCATTTCTTCATTTTTTTTATAATTACGGCTTTCAGACCAAGTGCGTGACCTGGTAGAGGATGATGTCTTGTCAGATGTTCACTTCAGGTAAGCGACCAGCCTAAGTGAAGTGTAATGTTTTCTATCGACATTACCAGGTCATGTTTTAGGTTTTTTTCCCACTCATGACTCAGGTCCTCCTCAATACCATTCCATACTTTTATATACAACAGGGTATAACGGATATACCTAACCTAGACGTAATATATTCCTTTAGTGTTTGGGAGTCATATTGCTAGTTGTATGACTCATTTTAGTTTTTGGCAGATATAAACCGTTGTGCCATGTTTAGGTATGTCATAAGCGCAGTCGTACAGTGGGATCCCTGGATACGGCACCAAGCAGTTGAAGACTTTTGCTTGCTTATTTACTTACACATTTATTTCATGTTATGTATAGGTTCGTTTCCTTTTTTATGTATATAATGTATATTTCTTTACAATATTTTTCTTAATAATGAACATTACTAACTTGTTTTGTCCGTAACTATGAAGTTTTCTAATGTTATGTTAATGGTCATTGATAAAGTTTTGTTTTCGATCACTAGCGCCTTTGACTAATACCAATCCTATAAAACTAAAAAAAAAATATAAGTTTCAACTTATTTTGAAATAAAAGATTCATTTAATTAAATTTAGCGCTGAAATGAAAAAACGCTAAAGTGAAATTTGGAGTTAGGTACGTAGTGTGCCTAACCTTAAGGATTAAGATTCGCAGTTCTTTTCAATAATTTATAATGGGGAATCGTCATAACTGATTGTTTAAAATGGTTAATGCATTATCATTTTGTGGGTATGCAAAATATAAACCTCAAGATGGTTTGCGTGCGTTTGGACATTTGCTCGGTATTTTTAAACAAAGGCTCGTTTAATTCAGTTTGCGTTTATAATGTTATTAATATTTACATTTTTATAAAGAAGATGGCTTGCAAGAGTCAGGGTAAAGCTGTTTTTCTTGGGCGTAAGGAAGATGATGTAGACGACAGATCTACGCATTATTATTCCAGGTTTGACCTCAGCTACTCATTGCACACTAAGGTCAACCTGGAGGCTCGAGATTCACACGGAAATTGTCTGGCGCTTCGTAGCATCCGACCGAGACCATTAAAGAGTCAAATAATAGATCTCTCATCCACTTTAAAAATCTATATATTTCCTTTGGACACACATTCGATATTGGTAGAACAATTTTCCTGATGATACAGAAATGTTTTAGGATCCTCGTAATAATGTTAAAAAAACTTGATGACGACAGTTCCAAACATTTTTAATTTAGAAAAATGGCAAAAATAACTTAACCTCACCATTAATCCAAAACTGTTTATAATACCATTTTTTTATAAATATAAAACAGAATACAGTATATTTTACTACATTATCATAGGGTTACAAAGTATCTAGTTTAGGTAGATTTGGTTAAAAAGAAAACAGGAAAGTCTGCTGTAAGGGCAATTTGTTAACAAGACTTTACGTCTCCGTCTCAGTACTAGAACGTTTTAATTTGTTATACGTTTCCGCTTCGCTGCACAGAACAAGGGGTTGTGTTTATGCTTGCATATCTACCTCGTTAGGAATTTCGCTCAACTACATCCTAACCCGATACTTCTTACCCATATTATAGTTTAGTATAAGATAGTTTATTATAGTTTAGTATAAGATAGTTTATTATAGTTTAGTATAAGATAGTTTATTATAGTTTAGTATAAGATAGTTTATTATAGTTTAGTATAAGATAGTTTAGTATAAGATAGTTTATTATAGTTTAGTATAAGATAGTTTAGTATAAGATAGTTTATTATAGTTTAGTATAAGATAGTTTATTATAGTTTAGTATAAGATAGTTTATTATAGTTTAGTATAAGATAGTTTATTATAGTTTAGTATAAGATAGTTTATTATAGTTTAGTATAAGATAGTTTATTATAGTTTAGTATAAGATAGTTTAGTATAAGATAGTTTATTATAGTTTAGTATAAGATAATTTATTATAGTTTAGTATAAGATAGTTTAGTATAAGATAGTTTATTATAGTTTAGTATAAGATAGTTTAGTATAAGATAGTTTATTATAGTTTAGTATAAGAAAGTTTAGTATAAGATAGTTTATTATAGTATAGTATAAGATAGTTTATTATAGTTTAGTATAAGATAGTTTATTATAGTTTAGTATAAGATAGTTTATTATAGTTTAGTATAAGATAGTTTATTATAGTTTAGTATAAGATAGTTTATTATAGTTTAGTATAAGATAGTTTATTATAGTTTAGTATAAGATAGTTTAGTATAAGATAGTTTAGTATAAGATAGTTTATTATAGTTTAGTATAAGATAGTTTATTATAGTTTAGTATAAGAAAGTTTAGTATAAGATAGTTTAGTATAAGATAGTTTATTATAGTATAGTATAAGATAGTTTATTATAGTTTAGTATAAGATAGTTTATTATAGTTTAGTATAAGATAGTTTATTATAGTTTAGTATAAGATAGTTTATTATAGTTTAGTATAAGATAGTTTATTATAGTTTAGTATAAGATAGTTTATTATAGTTTAGTATAAGATAGTTTATTATGGTTTAGTATAAGATAGTTTATTATAGTTTAGTATAAGATAGTTTATTATGGTTTAGTATAAGATAGTTTATTATAGTTTAGTATAAGATAGTTTATTATAGTTTAGTATAAGATAGTTTATTATAGTTTAGTATAAGATAGTTTAGTATAAGATAGTTTATTATAGTATAGTATAAGATAGTTTATTATAGTTTAGTATAAGACAGTTCTCAGTTTTATGACAAAGCTTTATTTTAAAAGTTTTATATGTAAAGGGAAGATATTTTTAAATATATAGGGAATCTCTACTAGGTTAAAAAAAAATATTCCTCGTTTTTAAAAGCTTTCTGCATCGGCATGTATATTTTTATTTTACCAATACCAACTATGTGGAAAAAGGAAACAATTAGATGAACACTTAGTTTTTAGTTTTTATGGGATATTGATTTACTTGGAGAAATATTGAGTTATTTTAAATGTAAATGCGAAGTACAAGTCATCAAAAATAACGGAAATAAGATTCTTTAGTACATTTACAGTGCCTGTTTAATGTACGGTAATGGATTCTGGGCAACCGGAATAAGTTAAGAAAAAACTTTTGTTCGTACGAACAAGTGCTCGTCATTTCTTAATGATAATAAGTAAGTTTAATATTCTATTTTCCACACGAGTCACTCCTATTTTATAGTTCCGATCATTATTCTAGATCTCATCGATTTTATTTTCCAATCTTCCGATTTTATCTGCTATAACTGTATTTACATTAATTTGCTTGCATAACGTGTATAGTGTTAGGTTTATATTGTATATGAGTGTTCTTTTATATACATTTGAGTGCCCTCTTCTGGCATTCCTAACATTAAAACACTGTTTGGGTTGACGCGTTTCGGAATGTCTACATTTTCAAAACTCTTACAAGATGCAATGCAGTTAAAGTTTTGAGAATGGAGACATTCCGAAACGCGTCAACAAAAAACAATGTTTTAATGTTAGGAAATGTATAAGAGATATTGGCACTTAAACGTATACCAATATTCCTAACTGTAACAGAGATCATTATCTTAAGAATTTCCAAGTTTTCTTTCTTCGTTCCCCATACGAAGTCGTATTTCTTGCTGGTTTAATCCCCTATTTTGCCTGCAAAGCATTAATATATATTCTTACTGCGCAGAATTTCCGCTTTAAATTTGCAGACAGAAATTATTCAAGCGTAAAACCTAATTACTATCTTATTTATTAATACATTCCACCTAGACTCATGAAATTACGTTTATCTGTATTTATAAACACTTTGCTCAACCACGGAATATCTTTCCTTCTACATTCTAATCCTTAATAATCATTCAATTTACATTTTTTATTTTTCATTATTTAATGTGACGTCTGTTTCCCTCTTCCCTCTTTTTTCCTCTCCCTCTTTCCCTCCAACAATATACTTATTAAAGGTCAAGCGTCAAATAAGGGTCATTTCGGACAGATGACACCTGAATGTCCCGATGGCCGCTTGTTTTGCTTCATCGTATTTTCATAAGTCCGTCTCTAAAGACAAGCCATTTACGTAATGCCCAATAAATCTGTTGGAAGCCGCAAACTCTGACCTCCCTTCTTCCTTAAGGGCTACTTCTACAGATATTGATTTATACCTTCATTCCAATTTCATCTGAAGCTCTGAAAAGTAATACGAAAACTTTGTGTCCCTCGAGGTGTTCCCGTAATGGGTTTTGATCTGTAGGCGTGAATTGTGCACGGGTCTGTTTTGGATTAAATTTAGCAAAATTGTTGGAAGTTTCATGTTAACATTATGTCAGGAATAAATCTTGTTAAAGCCTAATATTCTTTTATGTGGTAGTGGTCACTAAACTATAAAAATAAAAATAGTTTTTTATTTATTGCTACAATTATCTTTTTGAACCATACGTTCTTTCCTAACGAATGATCATTATAGGGGTTGACCCCTTTTGTGGTTCTACTAACAAATAACTAGTATAAATACTTTCCTTACTTATCCACCAAAAACACACCTTCGGACTCAACAGCCTTCACCCACGACAACTACTATTTTCCCCTATTCTTAGCGATGTGCGTCCCAATGAGCGACCCGGCACACCTAGATTGTAATGCTCCTTTACTGTTAATAATAACTAGAAGAGCTGCGGGCCACCTAACCTTCTCGTCCCTATTTCTACACGAGATGGGTTGATCCCTTTCTCCTACATCCCAGATTAAGGGAATGTGCCTTACCATGGTTCATAATTTACCTTGCCAACTAATCGGAGGTGTAGCCGTAGTAAATTTATGTTATTTCCTTAAAGTATAAAGAAGGCATATTTAGTATAATGATATGAAATGTGATTTTTTTAAAACATACACTAAATAATCTACAAAATAACAAATAATCTTAACAATGAATCACTAAATTTGAAACATCAGAAAATCCAACCCAAGCATATTAATTACAAAATAAACATATTGTGGTTTTTTATGTTTAAGGGAATGGGACCGTGTCACAAATATCGCCTAAGATGTATAATAAAGGATTGTGATCATAGGAAGGCTTGAGGAAGGGGCATAATATTGCCTCGTAGGGGATAAGTTTAGATCAGGTGTGAAAAGTTGCGTACCTCAAGTTGACGTACTCTCTATCCGTGGCCATAAAGATATTTACCGTTTCACCCCCTTGTACGGTGGAAGATGTGGATGAGTGGAACTGGGTAGACCCAAGTAAAGTATGTAAAATAATCCATAAAGCTTTCTTAAATCGTAAAAATTAAAATAAAAAACTTTCAAAATTCAAAACCTTTTCCCAGTTCAAAACGTTTTATTTTGGGGATATATTCGATTTGGTTTTTCTTCCAACAAATCATTTTGCATTAAAATGAATAATAATTTGGAAAACTTTCTATATAAAGAAGGTTTAATTTTAAATGTTTGTGTTAGAAATTAATTTGCTATTTACAAGTTGTCTATTCTGATTTTCAAAAAGATTTTCGTTGTTTGTATTACCCAGTGTTATATGTAAGGTCACCATTATTAAACGTAGCCCTCTTGCTTGACTTGCAATTAAATCAAGTCCCTCTGTAAGTAGGGCCAGAACTTCGTTACGTACAAGGGCGGCTTAATTTAATTCATTGTTTACGGGAAACTTGAACAGGAGTCCTATAAAGTTAGTTGATCAACAGTGCCGTTGGGTTGAGGTTAAGGAACAAACAGACCTACCGGAAGCTTCTGGGATCACATGGATTAATTTGGAACCTACGTGTTGGTCCGTGCAATGTATTGACACAGCCCAGTCGGTTCGTTTCATTACGACGCTCAAACAGGAATCGCTTGTTTAACGAGACGTTCATGTTTTACATGCTTTATTTTGTGTAAACGGTTCTTTCACTCAGGTAGGTAGTTGTAGACCAATAAAGCTTATTCGATTTCGAAGGATCTCTGCACTTTCTACCACTGTACACTCGTTTACGTTTCCTAATATTATGTTCCGTTCTGAGTCTATTTCGAAAATTGACACTCTCGGACTTCCTCCGAATCATTTACCGAGTTCCTAATGGTAGTTATCTAACTATGTAACCCGCTTTACTTTCTGTGTGTTCCTTTTTACTCTTGCGCAATTTGCATTTTTCCGTCAGAAACGTCCTCAGGCGCACTCGGACACTTATTTAGGCCCGCGAGGAACTTCTCCAGATGCACCGGGAATTTCTATATGCGTTTCTACAAGCACGCCAAGCACTTATAGAGTCGCCATCAGGAACTTCTCCTGGCGCACCGGGCACTTCTATATGCGTTTCTCCAAGCACTTATACATGCTCCATCAGGAACTTCCCCCTGGCGCACCGGGCACTTCTATATGCGTTTCTACAAGTATGCCAAGCACTTATACATGCTCCATCAGGAACCTCCCCCTGGCGCACCGGGCACTTCTATATGCGTTTCTACAAGTACGCCAAGCGCTTATAGATGCTCCATTAGGAACTTCCCCTGGCGCACCGGGCACTTCTATATGCGTTTCTACAAGCTCGCCAAGCACTTATAGATGCTCCATCAGAAACGTCCCCCTGGCGCACCTGGCACTTTTATATGCGTTTCTACAAGCACGCCAAGCACTTATACCTGCTCCATCAGGAACTTCCCCCTGGCGCACCGGGCACTTCTATATGCGTTTCTACAAGCTCGCCAAGCACTTATAGATGCTCCATCAGAAACGTCCCTCTGGCGCACCTGGCACTTTTATATGCGTTTCTACAAGCACGCCAAGCATTTATACATGCTCAGCTGAGCACTTCATTAGGCATTTCAAAATGTACAACGGGCAGTTCTACAGGCGTACGAGGAACGTGTGGTTGTATGCAAGTAAACCACACCAACTATACATATTACTTGCATACCAACCATAATATCACTCAACCATAATTTCTTTCTTCCAATCTACGGAATCTTTGATTCCTCGTAGACTCTTCCATTAATTGTGTCGTGATATGTGTCCTCCAGCAATAGCTTTTATTCGTCCTAACTAGGTCAAAACACTGGTTGTGTATTTTTTACGCCGTATAAAAACCTTTCTTATATTTAAATATGCATCTTTGTGTAGTATGCATATTTAGTTATTACAACAAATCAAGCTCATTACAGTAGCGTTACTACAAATTCAAAAGGGTTGACTCTAAATCCCCAAAGAAAATATCATAATCAAAATATGAATGGTAAAATTCTATCCCCAGGTAATATTTTATTAATTTCGAACATAATTTTCTCGATTAGTTTTGTGTACCGTTCCTATTCAGTTTAGACAAGTCTTACAAACGTATTTATTGGTGCGCAGAAGGGTATAGCTTATAAAGACTTGCATCATGGATATAGAAGCTTTGTCAGCTTCAGCACACTGTGTTGGTTGAGTGTTTGTTCTGCTTAAGGGTAAGATGGAGAACGTGTTTAGGCTAGGCCAAGACTTAATTTTACCTTATATACCAGCTGCATTACGGAATTAAACTTTCCCTAGAGGTAGGACAAATATTTTGGTACTAGTTGTTGTATAGTCCATATGATTTTACGGTGAATATATTTTAAAAATATAAATTTATTTTCTGTAAGAATAAAACCTTGAAGGTTAATTCTGGTATTAGGGATTTAAGTGTATAGTTAAATAGGGGTAATTTAGTTACATAACAGAAATTTAGTGCAAGTTGAACGTTTGAATGTTTGCCTCAGAACATGTACTCGATGTTTGAACTGTTGGAAGCAAATAGCTTTTGACGAAGGGGTAAATCCCAAAGCTAATAAAGAACTGATCTAGTTTACAAGGGCTATCGACTTATCGAGAGCAAATCGAATCCAATCGGAACAAACCTCTTACTAGGGGCTGGATATGGGATTCGTTTCAAAGTAAACACCGTTATAATAACATCAAGTTTGCCACTCAATAGCGATTAATGGATCGTGTTTAATTAACTTTTCTAAAACGTTATTTGTATCATATTAGGTGACAAGAACTAGAGCGGCGAAGTGACAAAACCCTCCGGCAGAGAACAATCCCTTAGGGCATCTAATCATTAGTTTCTCTCTCTCTCTGTCCTCTCCTCTTTCTCATGGTACAGGAAGAGTTTCATGGCCTTTTCTTACTCCTCACTAAATTCCCCCTTTGCATTATTAGAATAACCGTTGTAGCGAGTAACATAAACTTGTTTAATACATTACTATAGTAATATAAGTTTAGGAAATTTATAGTACTGTGATATCTCATTTATGCTTACAAAAAAATGAGAGCTTCACTCTCGCTTAAAGGAATCGATAGGAAAATCCGTTACAAAATTGTAAAAGTAACGCGTAGTCAGTTTTGAATACGCATGAGGATGAAACTTTCGTCAACTTTTATCCAGAATACTGTATTAATAAACTTATTCTCTTAGATCAATTTCGAAGTAAGTAAATTCCGAAGTATAAAATAATTTATTAAAATAATCGATATTTTCTTAAGGAATAAAAGTGCGAAAGAGGAGGTGCTATTGAAATGTTTTATCGGTTA
Organism: Prosapia bicincta; assembly: GCA_036971475.1. Lineage (NCBI taxonomy): Eukaryota > Metazoa > Arthropoda > Insecta > Hemiptera > Cercopidae > Prosapia > Prosapia bicincta. The sequence continues at coordinate 244,952,324 of JBAIZL010000004.1, read as the reverse complement.
ACTATTTTATCCGAGCATGGTATGTATAAGAAGAATTAAAATTAAAATTTGCATTTTCCCAGCCCAAGGTCGAGAGATGTTGATTACTCGTCACGTTATTGCTCAATCAGATACAGGAAAGTCACTAATTACCCTCTTCTTAATTTAACTTTTACTCTTCTTAACTTTAATAGAAATTAATAGGACCATAACCTATAATATCTTAACATAGGTTATGGTAAATTATAATATAACCTTAACTCACAAGCCAGCTCGAATATTGTTTATAAATATAACCATTTAAAAGACGACGTCACATTCACTAACTAAGAGACTTTTTATTGTGTTTAACTGGGCCGTCATGATGCTCTAGTAACAAATACGTAGGGTTTCACAGTGCACCTGGTTTGGAAATAGATAACTATTAAACACTAGAGTGCCAATACGTTTATATAACGAATAGTTTTATTTTTAAGGCAAACTAAAGTCAATTTTACTTTATCAGTTTCTGACGAAGTTCGATTTGTAAACGTAATCGATAGTATTTTTTTAACCGTTAGAAAAAATGTGATTTTATAATTAGAACACTTATACGTTTGTTTTTATTACATTTACAAAGTCTACTTTTGTATTACTATTACCTTAAAGTCTATCTGCGGTTTTCAAAGATATATTTCAAGGAAAATGAAAGGTGTAAAAAACATAGACATTTCCCCTGTCATCTGCAGGTTTTTTTCTAATTATTTTTTTTTCTGACGTCATGTTACACTCAAGAGACAGGAATCAGTTTCTTTTCTTTGTTTCTCTCACCGTCCCTTCGCCACCTTACGAACCCACTGCCATATGAACATTGGTGTAATGTTGTTTTTAAAATGTATCTCTCTAACGCTAGGGACTTGCCGCATGGGTTAGTGACCCAACATTTTGCGGGATTAAAATCCGTTGCTATCCTTGATCCTCCATTAAAAACGTGTGCCAACCAGGATAATAAAAATACCATATTAATACACTACTATATAAATTTGTCAATAACCTTTATATATATATGATCTATATATATGCAATTAATCTGTAGGAAAAACTTAGCTTTAAGGTTAAATTTTCGGGGGTTTATTATAGTTCATTTAAAAAAATACTATTCAAGGCCTGACGGCATTTTAAGTTTACGAGAATGCTTGTTCCAAGCTCAATGTCTTTTTATATCCTTTAATAGTATTTCAGCCAAATGTGTTGAATATACATTTAAACCTCACAATAATTTGAGGAAAAATTTACTTTTTGAAATAGAAGCATGTTCTCGTACAAAAAGTCATTTTATACTTTTAAAATATTGCGATTGTAGAGGAATCGTAGGTTAAAAAAATGTTTATATATGAACATATTCAAAATATAATTTTGCGTGTATGAAATGATTTTTCCGTAACATATATATATATATATATATATATATATATATATATATATATATATATATATATATATTAATAAATTTAAAATATTTCAAACACAAGAATACTTTTAATGAATATATTTATTTAAAGCTTTTCGCCGATAAAAAAGTATCAGCATCTTCAGGAAAATGAAGAGTTGCAGAACGGTTATTGGGTAACAAATCCAAAGAAGTCGTTACTAACAGTCTTATATTTATAAATTTTAATTTTAATTTTTCAAATAATATTAATTAATATATTATAATAAAAATTAAAATATGGTCTTCCATATTAATAAAAATATATAACGCATATATACAATTGAAAATGTTAAATAATAATCATAATTTTAACTAAACAGTAATAATAAAAACAATAAAAATTATATTATACAAGAACAATAATAAAATAATATTATTATAATAAAATATTCATTTTCTTTTTTCCTGAAGATGCTGATACTTTTTTATCGGCGAAAAGCTTTAAATAAATATATTCATTAAAAGTATTCTTGTGTTTGAAATATTTTAAATTTATTAACTATATATACAAGAAAACATATCACCATATTTAATATATATATATATATATATATATATATATATATATATATATATATATATATATATATATATATATATATATATATTAAAACAACATAGGTTATTCAAATACAAGAATATAATTAACTTATTGTAATAAAGATTAATAATAAAGATTATTGTAATTTTCATTCCTGATGATGTTGGTACTGTTTACCAACGAAAAGCTTTGGTTATAAATTAATAAATATTCTTGTACTTGAAAATCCTATGTTGTTTTAAGTTATTAAACAAGAAAACGTATTATATATATATATTAAAAATACAAAAATGTATTTATTTGAACAAACATGGTTCTTGAAAATGCCACTGACTGTCAGTTGGCGAAAAGCTTCCCTCAAATAAATATATTATTGTTTTTCAAATATTCTTGTTCATTGATTTTTCTATTATGTATACTTTTACACGATATTGTGTTATAATAAGCTAAAAACCTACCTCTATAATTTGTAATGACATTACATAGACTTTGTTTGCAAAGGAATCAATCATCCGAAAAGACAAAAAACCTTAATATTATTTTATTATTGTTCTTGTATAATATAATTTTTATTGTTTTTATTATTACTGGTTAGTTAAAATTATGATTATTATTTAACATTTTCAATTGTATATATGCGTTATATATTTTTATTAATATGGAAGACCATATTTTAATTTTTATTATAATATATTAATTAATATTATTTGAAAAATTAAAATTAAAATTTATAAATATAAGACTGTTAGTAACGACTTCTTTGGATTTGTTACCCAATAACCGTTCTGCAACTCTTTTACCGCACAACCCGTTACTGTAACCTGTTATATATGATTGGAACTTGTTATTGACACTATTAGACCTACTATAGTTAAGTGGAATATTCTAATCCCAATCTTAAATAATGAACAAATGGTGTTATTTTAGTAAATGAAGAGGGGAGTTTGAAGTCTGTATGAACATAGTGTTGTTGAAGTAACCGATGTTATCACGGCGAAGCTTTGATGGACAAGGGGAAATGAGGTGCCTACAGGCAGAAGACTTCCTTTTGTTCTCTTTTTATTCAAAAGATTTCAAATTTCTTATCTTTTTATCATTAAAGAAGTAAAAGTGTTCATATAAAACACATATTTAATGTATTTTAGTTGGATTAATTATGTAAATTAAAATTTTAGTTTGGAGACTTAAATTATAGTTACATTCAGACTTATTCTCTTTTATATTATTCACAATTATTTCCTTATTCTAAGTAAGGAGTTTCCAAACTGAGAGGGAACTTGGAGAGAGGTAGAAGGTTTTGAAGAGAGCGTGGATAACTGTGTATAAGTGCACTGAAACTGCCTACAGACGAGAGGTGTGCGTCCTCAGTTACGTAGACCAGCGGGTAGACTGACGTGTGTACTGAACTTTTTGTAGAATATACAGTTTTGACAGTCTCTTGCTATTGAGTTCTGTGCTCAAGGATAACCTCTGGAGGATAGCTTAGAGTCTTAAGATACATGTTGTGCAAGGCCCGAATCAAGTCTAACGCGGTAGGACTCACTTTTAGGGTTGAACATATATTTAAATATTCACATTAAAAGTTAAATCAAATTATCTGATGTTAATTGACCTAATTAGCTTCAGTTTTATATTGAGATTGTAAGTCTTACCAGATATAAATGGGAGGAGTGTGATCTAATAACTATGTTATACAGAGGGACGCAGAGCCTAAAAGTCCTGGGACTGACCTTGAAAACCCCAGTCCTAACCGATAATAGCCATTTTTACCTACCCTTAAAGCTGATCAGATTTAATAGTAAGCCTATGAGTTTATTGGGTTTCAGTTTTTAAAATAGATAACAGAATTTTAAACTCGTTGAAAGCTTTAGTAGCTCATAGAACGTTGTCCCCAGTGTACGGAATAAATTTTAAAAGTGTCTTTTAAATTTCCGAAACGTGCTTCTAAACGATTGTAAATTACCGTATGATTTGGTTTACGCGTTGTATGGAGGGCGGCGGAATGCGGTGGAACTTTATTGCCCGTTTTGTGGAATATTTATTAGGCTGCCACTACCAGGCTAAAAGGGTAGAGGAATATATTTTATGGGGTTTGGGAATTGGAAGGAAGGGGGACTGTTGGCGGTGAGTGTACGTGCCTCGCAGTCGTTTAACTTAACCTGTAACGTATAATATCCTGTAACGAAGATAACGCAATGTCTGTAGGGAACACCATCTAGTGGCCAGACTCGGAAACAAACCACAGATTTATCTAAATGCATCGTTAACTTAAGTATACATTTGTTTACTTTTTAGAGGTTAATGTTAGGGAGAAATATCCACTTAATAAGTTGACATTTTTTAAAATATAATTAATTACCTTTATTTTGTATGTTAACTCTTGTAATTATTTATTTACTTGTTATAATTCTTTCAAACTTTTCTCACCTCCATGAGTAGTTTTCGTAACTATTAATTATTTAACCTAATTTTAATTAATATTTTGTTGAAACCTACCTCATATGGGAATTATACCCTCATCCTCCGTACACCCCTGCTCCCTCTGATTTTCATTTCATTAGTGCATCATAGAGGCATTGCGAAGGATATAAGATTCAACGACAACGAGAACGTCGATGGATATTTTGCATATTGCCAGCACATCACTCAGCCTTGACAGATAATACCTTTGTAATTTTATTTATTTATTACTGTATAATCGACAACGAGCAGAAGAAAGGTTCAGAAGAATATCAGACGATAGATGAAAATTAGAGACTTTATATGTTTAGGTGAAACTAATTTTAGTATGGTTTTAATTTTATCATTGATCATATGAGAAGAGTATTTTACTCACAGATGCGTCTATTCTCGCTTCGAGCAAGGCCTGAACTTATTTCGTCAAATATGGTATCATTTGCAGGAGAAAGAGGAGGGTTAGGTTTTGTTTTAAAAACGCTTTTTCAATTTCATTATTATATTTCTTTCATTATAAAATATCTTTTTTTGTTTGTTTTTGTTAAACTTTAAATTGTATTTGGTAGGCTACATTTTGGAATACACAAAGAACTGTGACAGTCTCCTTGTTTAAGTGCTGCGGTTATAAATTTTACTTGTAAATTTAGTCTGGTTCAGTTCCTTCAAAATGAGAACAATTCATTTTAGGCGCTGAGGGCTCATTAACAGTTTCTCGCCCGAGGAACAAAAAAGCTGCATTAAGCGAAGCCAAAAACATCTGCACTTGATTTTGGTAATTTGCATAAAGTTTTTGTTGTACGCATTAGACCTATTATCGTCTGTTTGTAATCCGAAAAGGTTGGAGAATAATCGGCTGGATTATGTTTGGGGTGTAAACTTTAGCTTGACTAGGGCTGGCGCAACAAAAGACATCGAAGCTTCTGTTTTCCCTCTGTTTATACCTATATATATATATATATATATATATATATATATATATATATATATATATATATATAATTAATAAATTAAAATTATTTCAAAAACAAGAATACTTTTAATACATATATTATTCAAAGATTTTCGCCGATAAAACAGTACCAGCATCTTCAGGAAAACAATTATGTAACAAAATCTACAATCGTAACAACATATATACAACGTAATATATGTATTAAAAGTATTCTTGTTTTTGAAATATTTTTAATTTATTAACTATATTACAAGGAAACATATCTCCATATTTAATATTTATATATATATATATATATATGTATTTATATTGATATTTTACGTTATCTATTGTCTTTCCGTGGCACTGACTTTATGAAGTTAATATGTTACTAGTGTAAGTAATTTTATCCACCATTAAGTGCAATGATTTTACCTTGCGTGATGAGGCGCCTTTCGGTCACTTGACCGTTGTCGAATCACTGATTACTTTTTTTCAATTCTTCTGGTGTGGATGTTCGGTCCGTCGTGTTGGTAATTGTTGACGTCATACACGTAACGCATTTTACATAGGGAAAACAACCAGATTTTTAAAATAAGATTTGAAGAACATTATAGAGCATTAAAAAAAAAATTCAAAAATATCAAATGTTGCAGCACACCTAATATCACATAAACATGAAATAACAAATTACGAAAATAACCTAACCATACTTGAAATAAATAATAACCCAATAGAACTAAACTCACTAGATAAATACCACATTTATAAAAACATACACAACAATTTAATGAATCTACAAACAACATATACAGAAGACATACTATTCAAAAACATTATACACAAGACTCAAGAGGAAACGTGTATGACGTCAACAATTACCAACACGACGGACCGAACATCCACACCAGAAAAATAGAAAAGAAGTAATCAGTGATTCGACAATGGTCAAGTGACCGAAAGGCGCCTCATCACACAAGGTAAAATCATTGCACTTAATGGTGGATAAAATTACTTACAATAGTAATATATTAACTTCATGTATATATATATCCTAAACAACTAAGGTTATTCAATAAACTTGGCAATTTGTATAAATTTAACAAAAATTCTATTTCTAATTTAACATATATTTTACATCTGGCATTATTTTAATATTCATTCCTGATGATGTTCGTAGTTTATCAACGAAAAGCTTTGAATATAAATTAATAAATAATTCTTGTATTTGAATAACCTAAAGAAAACATATTATCTATATATATATATATATATATATATATATATATATATATATATATATATATATATTGTTAATATATATTATTTTTTAGTAGATTGGGCCGAAAAAATGTTTTTTCTCAAAAATCGAATTCTAATAGCGCATTAGACATTTCAAAAATCTGTTAACTATTATAAAATAATTTTTTAAAGTTCTTATGAGCAAACAGGATTTTATTTTGTATGTTTTTAACAAAAAAAACATGCTGAATAGATTTAATGTAAATTTTCAGTTAGCGCATTCATTAAAATTGTACCATTTTGTTTCAATTATAATTTTTTTTTATGTTTGCAATTGTTGAATATAAACGTCATATGCCTATTTTTTTTCTTACGTCACTGGTTATTTTTTATTTAAACGGCATACGTCAATCTAATATTCTTAAATGACTACTAACTGTATATGTGTAAATTGTTTCTTGTAAACTACTTCAAGGATTTCACTAAAATTGGTATATGTAGTATATAGGGGTTTTAGACATCAGGAATCCAATGGGAAAAGTCAAAATTTGCTTAAAAATCTTCATCATCAGGTTTCGGAAAATTGATATATATTTGTAAAATTTTTCTTAAAAACTACCCTAACAATTTTCACTAAAATTGGTGTATAGGGAATTTTTAACCTCAGCAATCCAATGGGCTAAGTGCAAATTTTCTGATGAATCATCTTCGTTTTTTAAAATCTTTAAACATCTAAAACTACTTTAAAGATTTGCACAAAAATTAGTAAATATGGGGGTTAGCGCCAGTAACCCAATGGGCTAAGTGACATTTTTTTAAAAAATTGATATCAAGTTTTAGAAAATTTTTAAGAAGTTCATATTTCTAGACTAATATTTGACTCAAGTAAGAGTCAACTTGGATTTACTATGCAAATACATCATTTCCCAGTTAAACCAGCATATGCCATGGCAATCCAAGGGTCACAGAGGCCAACTTTTGATTATGTTGGTATCGACTTATGAAACTCTATTTTAATGCACAGGGAATGGCATATGTGCCATACACTAGGATTAAAAGAAAGAGTAGCTTTAAAATCCTTTTGCCAAATGATAATTCACGTCATACACGAATCATAATGTTTAAAATTTCTGACTCAATCGGAGTATGATCCGATCGTAGATAGCGTTCCTATTATAAAACTTCAGTAAATATAAAACTTGTAGCTGGAGGGTTTCTGCCATTTATGGTTATTTTAAATTTTCCTTATGTATAAATTGTAATATCTGTAATTAATTTACATACTGAAATATAATATTTTGTTTTGTTTATTGCATCACATGTATACATTGATTCTTATTTGGGAGACTCCAACTGCAAACTGTATGACACAGAGCAGGAATGCAACAGTGAGACGAGGATTCATTAGGTAAAATGATTGTATCAGAGAAAACGAAAAGTATTCTATGGTAGAATCAATGCAGAATGAATAGCTTGAGCCTTCAACGTATAATTGAAGGACCCCAGACAACCCCAGGTTACAGTAGGAGTCACCGCGCCTACCCGTGTCGGCTCCCTAAGGGAGGATTACTCACGACTTACTTAGACGGCCCGCACCCATTAGATAAAACTAACCGATGTAGGCTCCGCAGAGGGCTATTCACAACAGATACTAAATCAAATACAACAATATAATTTGACTTTTCTATGGATTTTGGTAAATGTTATATTGTTGTTACTGATAATCGAAGGATGTATATTAATTGAATAGCCTTTAAACTTATATTTTGTATCAATGATTTACTAATAAACTTTGATCACCCCCCATGAGAAGATTTCAAAGTGAGTACACGTGGTCACCAGAAGATTCTTACCTAACGATCGTTGGTTCTCTTCCACGACTAAACGATCGTTCTCAACTAGGGCAGGGAAAAGTGTCTACCAGAGCAGTTTTTACAAGTTTTAACAGTATATAAGAACTAATCCTTGACAGCTAGTTGGACGAATTTCAGTTTCTTGGATTATTCAACACAACAATAACCCAACATTACAATATTAGTTTTTAATGTCAATACTTGTTTTTATTTTTATAATACATGTAATAGCTTTTCATAAGTGATAATGTATATTTTGTTTCAGGTAAGTTGTGTCGCAGGAAGAGTGTCATGCTAGCGCCATTGGTAAAGGGATTTCTTTAACGTATTGGTTTGTAGAATTTTTGTTTAACTTCGTATATTTTAATGTTTTAAGTGTAGTAGCTTATTTGCCTTAAAATCATGCATTGGTTTTATTTAGATAATTAAATAAATAGTTAATGCACGTGTTTAATTAATGGTCAATATATACATTTCTTTGACAAGTTAATTTCGTTTTCTCTTCTTGATTCCCATTCATATATATTGGCTTAGTGAATATTTAGTGTCATGCTAGTGCTTATAAATAAATATATTCTAACGTGAAGCTATCGGTTGCTGGAGTGTAGGATTGTGCTTTATTTACCTCGGTTGTGCAGCAACGTGTACAAAATATCCATTACATTATCAGTTACATAAAGGTTTTGTAACTGTTTTAAGTTTTATTTTATGTAGAATCATTCAGTTTATTTACCGCTCATTAGTGCTCTAATGTCAGGCTCAATGAGGTTGATCTTTCCCCCCCCCCCCCCGCCGTCTTTCCTGTATTTAATTCCTTGCAGATGGTCTCTGTCACACGTGCACACAAATATTTAGACGACCGATTTGAATTGAAAACTTCGTCTGAGTTGAAAGGAATTGTGAATCTCTTATAAACATCTGGATAAATATTAGATTTTCATCTGGGGATGAACTCTTTGTTGAACTGTTACTTGAATTAAATATTCATGGCAGTCCTTGGCAAAAGAGGTAGAAGCTAATCTATTCATATTTAGGACGCTGAAAAAAGTATTTTCCAAATATAATCTTTACCAACAGTGTCTGAGATGAACTCGTTACTGGGGGTGATAACATTTCTTACAGGTAAAGTGTAGGTATGCAAAAGGCTGCGGGTGAAAGGAAAACTTCAAGTGCGTTGTTAAGAGAAACTAGGTCTTCCTGAAAGAATTCCACTAGTCACAAGTGAACTGCAAGATTCATACTGTTCATTCTGTCGCAATTGTCTGAAATTTATGTTTCTTTGATGAATATTTAAGTCAGTATGATGGGATTTTTAAACTAGGATCGTTTATATTTCCATCTAGACAACAGTTTTAATTTTTTTTTTTTCATAGTGCCAGGTATTCATTGCCTTAGTCGTGAGAAAATTTATAATTTTACACAATTTTAAAAGGCAAATAAAACCGGTGTGGAACAATGATTCACTGTGTGTAAAACCGTTCTTTTATTTGTACCGCACAACGTGTTAGTTTTAGCCAAATCAGTCATCTAATACGATGTCCGTTTTTATGTTTACGGTAAAGGGATATATAATACAAGTTTTCTAATTACATTTTTGTGATTGGACCTTTTAAATGCAGCGATGCATTTTGTAACCGCTCTATTTAGTTTAAAGAGTGGAAAGCTCATACTTGTTTTAGGGCCTCGTAATTAGGGGTTTTACTTCACTGATTGTAATTTCAAGGAACTTGGCCGCTTTCACTTTTATCGCTTACGAAGGATAGGAAAACAAGTAAAAAAGTTGAAAACTTTAAGACCCCCCTTCCGGGTAGAAGGGTACTATGACAATACGTGTCCAGGATTGTAGCTGTAGTGAGCCTATTTTCACCCGACGTTAAGAGAGGTGTCTACCAAAAACACGGGGGCCTCCCAAAAGCTACAAATTCTGTACACAAAATACCGCAGTTAAGAGAGGTGTCCACCAGACCGACAGGCCCCCCAAGAGCTACACTTTCTGTACAGAAGTACCGGAGTTAAAAGAGGTGTCTACCAGACACATTTGGGCCCCCAAGATCTACATATTTTGTACTCAAAGTATGGGAGTTAAGAGAGGTGTCCACCAGACCGACAAGCCCCCCCCAAGAGCTACACTTTCTGTACAGAAGTACCGGCGTTAAAAGAGGTGTCTACCAGATACATTTGGGCCCCCAAGATCTACATATTTTGTACTCAAAGTATGGGAGTTAAGAGAGGTGTCCAACAGACCGACAAGCCCCCCCCCCCAAGAGCTACACTTTCTGTACAGAAGTACCGGCGTTAAAAGAGGTGTCTACCAGATACATTTGGGCCCCCAAGATCTACATATTTTGTACTCAAAGTATGGGAGTTAAGAGAGGTGACTACCATAAACACGGCGCCCTCAAGAGCTACAAATTCGGTACATGAAGTATTGGGGTTAAGAGAGGCGTCTACCAGACACACGAGGACCCTTAAAAACTACAAAGTCTGTACACAAAGTATCGGGGTTAAGAGAGGTGTCTATCCGGCACATGGGGAACGGCCAAGAACTACATATTCTGTACACAAAGTAACGGGGTTAAAAGAGATGTCTACCAGACACACGCCCCCCCCCCCAAGAACTACAAAGTCTATACACAAAGTATTGGGGTTAAGAGAGGTGTCTACCAGGCACATGGGGAACGGCCAAGAACCACATGTTCTGTACACAAAGTATCGGGGTTAAAAGAAGTGTCTATCAGACACCTGGGAGGCCCCCAAAAGCTATACATTCTGTACACGAAGTATCGAGTTTAAGAGAGGTGTCTACCAGACACCCCGGATGCCCCCAAGAGCTACACATTCGGTACACAACGTTAAAACAGCTTGCGAAGCAAGTTTAGCGTCGAAGAGAATACGACTGTACGAGCGATATAATGCGCCATGCAAATATTAAATAGGATCTATATTCAAACTTCATTCGATTGATTGGCCTATATTGCATAGATTTAAATATTTTTTTTTAATTGTAAATGTTTTTTTCCAATTAGAATGGAGTTTTTTACTGTGTTGTGGTCGTCGTCTATAATCTCAATTTTTTCTCAAATCCGTTGGCTATTTTTTTTTATCTTTCTTTGAAACAGTATTAGTACTTTGGAGACGTGAAGAGAACAGGATCCTGTGTAAACAATTTCCTGACTGACAAAGAGAATAATCTAATCTTTGTTTTTAATTGACCTTGAGGGTTTCGGTATACAGCTATGCCTCGATTATCCGTGCTCCGACTAACCTAATCAGGTTAACCGAGATAGTCAGTAAAATATAGAGTACGGAAATACCTTTTAATCTTTGAGCAATGTCGTAAAATAAGTTTTAAATGGACAGTACCGTAGATTCCATTCTGTTAGAGTGCGTGTAGAGGTCCCTGTGCCATGGATAATCAAGGTCCTACTGCTTCTAGCCGTGACTACAATTTAAAAGTCAATTTTTGAAATTATTTTTATTCAATTTTTGAGTTTTTGATATTTTATCTGTGTTATTACAAACACATTCTAAGCTTACATATCGTCACATGAGATCTTTTTTACACAACAAATTCCCATCGTGGCAGCCAGATTGACGCTGATATTACTGGTCGGGACAGTTATTTGTGTGAAGGTGATTCGATTTTATCTGTCAGCGTCGAATGCAATCGAAATAAATAGGAGTTAACAGTCAATACATTGGCTTAATGTATCGATACGGCGAGAATCCCTGCACGTAGTCGACAGGGCGGATAATCTATTCAGAGGGGTTTTGTACGGAGACGTGGCTGTGGGCCTTACCACTTCCGCTGTGTGGTGGGAAGTGGGAGAGGTTGTTACTTGGCTGCATGGTTTAGTAAACATTTATTATGTAGCGTGTAATAGCCATAATGATCCCTTACTAGACAATTGATTTGCCTTATGTATATATAAGACTTTGTGTATTAGAGTAAGACTGTCATAACTGGACAGTGATGTATAAGTTTTGAAAATGCTGATAATGTAAATTAGTGAAAAGCTTCAATAAATATTAAAATGAAGTAATTTATTCTTGTTTATGAAAGTTGTCTTATTTCACATCACATATTCAACAAGGAAAAATAATTCATCTAATGATTATAATACACACACACACACACACACACACACACACACACATTACTTACTACAAACAATTATTTACCAGAATAATAATAACAAACTGCTCTAAGCTTTATGATGACGTACAGTGTCTGCATCTTCTAGCGCTGGCAATCTCTTACGCCAAACTTTGTCTCAACGTATTTCCAGCTCTTGAATATACTAACAACCTATCCCAATGGAACGTTTAGAGTGTTAATATTACTCTTGTATAGAGAAATGTTTCTAACAATAAATTTACAACAAGGTGTTGTATATATAACTCGTATACTTCATCCCTCTATAATCTTCCTCCGATCGATCTCCTTGTTCTCTTTGGACTGCCTTCCATTACTTTGTTCATCAACATTCTGGTTTTGGCTTCAACTAAATAAATCTCTTATTTTCTAAACGTATTTCTTTCGTCTCATCGTCCATTCTCTTTTTGATTTTTTTTAATGTTATTAATTTCATTTCTGTGATTTTCCCATAATTCTTCTGTTGATTACTTTTCCCTCTACTACATATGTCATGGTGATTTGTGATATGGCCCAGTTGTCCTAACGCTCGTCTGTTCTGTGTAGAATTCTTCATAAAGCGCAAATATGTTTATTCCTTTGTGACTATAGTGTTTTCTAGTTTTATATATTTTACGTGTTGTACCGGTAGGATCATCATGCGAACTGTGAGGTGAACTAGCTGTAGCATCTCCCTTACCTATAGCATTTTCGTTTCTAGTTTTTTTTCGTATTTCATAAAAATATTTTCAGTAGTAGTGAGATCGGATTTCATGAGCCTGTAATGTAGAGATTACAAGTTGTTCTACGTTAATAACTATTTGTACGTGTTTATTACCACCTTCGATTTCTCTAAGTTTCTTAGTCTTCGTGATAAATTCTCATCGTTCGTGGCCTTTGTAATTGCACTGTACTATGTGTGTGCATTTATATATGTATTTAGAAATTTGAATAGTTCGTTACACGTTACACCGTTCCTTCTATTTATTAAATTAATATTTTCCCTTATTTTATTTAACTTACTGTAATCTCGTGTTTTTAATTACATTTTCATCTACATTTTCATTTAGCTTCTTCTACAGGTGTAGACTGCTGCAGTTGTATGAGTGAATCCTTTCCTTTCATCCGGTTTGTTTTGAATCGTGTTACAATACTTACTGTTATAACAGCTATGAATATGATTTTTTTTAAAATTATGTTTTATCAAGAGGTTTGTGTTTTATTTATGTTCCTGTTCTTCATGCTCATTAACATAATACAGTAGAATTACAATTACTCGAATCAATTGGTATCGGACCCCATTCGGGCGTGAGGCGGATGCAACTCGCTAGAGGATGACTGTTATTAGGTCTGGGCGGGTGCTGGGGGCCACGAAGGGGGAATATTTCATTATCTACTGCATTTTACCAATCTTTAATACGTACTTATTGTCTAGCACTAGACCATTGCGAACATTATACTCTAGCTTTAACCACCTCATTAGTGTTTTGCAAGATTTCTTCTTCTATTGAAACAGCAGAGATCCATAGCAGTCCTAAGTAAACTGTTGTAGGATTAAAATGTAGTTACTTGGCTAACAAATGTCGACGCTTTAGCGTAATGAGGGACTGGTCGTTTCTATGGCGACAAGAATTTTTAATGTCGCTATGTCTCTAACTTTGAAACCTGTCATTCTCTTTCCATTTCAATTTTTTTTCATTGTTAGAGAGCTAGTCATTGCCAGAGCTATACTGACAAAATAGCAACCTCACATTAGTCGGTCCTCGTATTCTGCCTACTCTCAATACCTTTTTAATTTTAATCCTACCTCAGTTTTATCTAGGTTTTATTTCACTTGCCATCATAATGCCAATAGCCACCTGTAATTTACGCTACGCACCATCTTAGGACATCCTCTTTTCTCCGACAATTTGGTCTATCAAAATGCACCTTCGTGGCTCTTTATTTTGTTTATATGTCTTCTATTTAAAAAAAAAAAAACAGGTTTTTGATGTTCTAGTAAAGAATGGAAGTTAGTTATTCTTTCTCCGTCCGTACCAGACTTCTCACGAGTTTTCACGTCTTGCTAAAACATGTAATTACTGTCCTTATAAACCATTTATATACACGTAGCTGTATTGTATGTTTTAATATACGACTAATGAGGTATGTTTGGCGCCGGTTTCTTAGAATTCTTTCAACTCTTTACCAGTGACATTCATACTCTTTCTTTTAAACAAAATTATAAACAAAAGAAACAAAATGTTAATTTTTTTTCCGTTCACAACTCCCTATCCAAACATTTACCTGTTGTGACGTAGTATTCCATAATCTTGGACATACCTCCCGAGATATTTATGTCGACTATTGTTTAGTTTCTGTTTAGGGTTTGTGTATTGGAACTGATTACGTCACACAAACCGTGGAAGTGTCAGACAGATTTATCGGGAATCAGCCTATTAGTTTGCGCCTTGTGAAATTGAAGCGTGTATTGTCACCTTAATTGGAGTCACCGACAGCCAAAGATACAAGAGACCAAATTTGTTTTGCTCCCTCTAAAGGCCGAACGAATAACCACGTGGTAATGGCCTTAACAAAGTGTAGTTGTTGGCAGCGTTCTATACCCTTTAGGTTCTCTTGTAGCGGCTCTCTTGAGTGTGCCCTCACAAGAGTGGAACCTTCAGCAGAGACATACACTTGCGAATTTGTAAAGTGGGCTTTAAGACGGAAAACGTTAAAGCATTGAAGCATTTTACATGAGTAATAGGAGGATATCATAGATGTAAAGAATAAATAAGATGTACACAAATTGGGGGAATCGTGAATATTAAAAACTATACAAATCTTTTAAATAATAGAATATTTGAACCATATGAGGGATGAAAAATTCTTATTACTGAGGTCTATAAGTCATGAAAACTCAGCGAAAAAGAAAGTGGAAAAATTAGATATTCAGGACATATAATGAGGGGTGAAAATTCTTATTACTGAGGATTATAATTCGAAAAAATCAGCGGGAAAGAGGGGGGGAATTTAGATATTAAGGATTTTTAATGAGGGGGGAAATTCCTATTACTGAAGATTATAGTTCGGAAAAGTCAGCGGGAAAATTGAATATTGAGGGTATATAATGAGGGTTGGAAATTCGTATTATTGAAGATTATATAGTTCGGGAAAAGTCAGTGGGGGGAAAGGGGTAAAGATGGGTATTAAGGACGTTTAATTAGGTTGGGAAATTCCTATTACTGAGGATTATAGTTCGGAAAAAATCAAGCGGAAAAGGAAAGAAAAAAAATATTTAGGGCATTTAAAGAGGGGCAAAATATCATTATTATATTAAAAATTCTTATTATAATTAAGGGAAAATCATCGAAGAGAAGTATTGGACGTAGGAAAATGTCGTGGTTACGATATCAAGAGAGCGATATAGATTTCAGAGAGCGTAGTTAACAGCTGCGTCCAGCATTTCTGAAATAGCAGCGGTGGTTTCCAACTTCCGGTGGAAAATGGAACTCAAAGAAGACAAAGTGTTCTTCCGGTCTACCGCTTTTATTTCAGTTGCATTAAGTATTGAGATATATTGAGATACAAAACCAAACATAATGAGAATCAATAACATATACTGAAATATAAGAATCCACTTTCACCCATAATTATGTGTAATCGCAGAGTAACATATTTGTCGCAAAGGAGTTATATATTATGTTTAAGAAATATTTATTCGTGTCCGAGTCATAAACGACTATAGAATTAGCAACGAGAAGACCCTGACAGCAGTTTTCCCTTGAGTTATACTTGTTTATTTGTTACAAGAAGTAAGCATTCCCATACAAATAAAGGTTAAGTACAACTACTAACTATTCCTCATATCCTTAAGTGAAGACGATAGACATATAGTTGTTCCGATGAAATATATTCAAAATGAAAAATTTGCATTATACTTTTTCCTTTTAATTGTATCGTGACAATTCCTTGTAAACCTATCACCTTCCACGTTTTTATCTTCTCACTGTGTTCACGACACTACCACTGTTGATCGTGTCAACGTCTTATCGCGCCACAAAGGTATATAATTTATATTTTGTTGTTCCTTTCCTTATTTTTTCGTAATATTTTTTGAATTTATTACAGTCATTGTTATATATTTAACTTTGATTTATTTATTTATTTTCTGTTATATATTTATAGTTATAGATTATATACTGTCATATTTTTCAATATATGTTTTTTATAGATTTTGTCTTATTTATTTTATTGTTATTTTTCGTTTTGTTTAATATTAATCTTGTTTGACAATCGTCGTCGGTTATCATCAAATTCAGTTGTTCGTCAGAAAACCAAATTTCACATTGAGGATAGGGAGTACACTCCTCTATAAGATTCTGGAAAATAATTCTGTAATCTAAGGAATGTGATTGATCATTCTCATCATTATTTCAACAACCACTTCCAGAATCCAAAGACGTTCCGTGCTCCAATCTTACTATCACCAACTTAATTATTTCCTCATCATTATTTCAACAACCACTTCCAGAATCCAAAGACGTTCCGTGCTCCAATCTTACTATCACCAACTTAATTCTTTCCTCATCATTATTTCAACAACCACTTCCAGAATCCAAAGACGTTCCGTGCTTCAATCTTACTATCACCAACTTAATTCTTTCCTCATCATTATTTCAACAACCACTTTCAAAATCCAAAGACGTTCCGTGCTCCAATCTTACTATCACCAACTTAATTCTTTCCTCATCATTATTTCAACAACCACTTCCAGAATCCAAAGACGTTCCGTGCTCCAATCTTACTATCACCAACTTAATTCTTTCCTCATCATTATTTCAACAACCACTTCCAGAATCCAAAGACGTTCCGTGCTTCAATCTTACTATCAACAACTTAATTCTTTCCTCATCTTTATTTCAACAACCACTTCCAGAATCCAAAGACGTTCCGTGCTCCAATCTTACTATCGCCAACTTAATTCTTTCCTCATCATTATTTCAACAACCACTTCCAGAATCCAAAGACGTTCCGTGCTCCAATCTTACTATCACCAACTTAATTCTTTCCTCATCATTATTTCAACAACCACTTCCAGAATCCAAAGACGTTCCGTGCTTCAATCTTACTATCACCAACTTAATTCTTTCCTCATCATTATTTCAACAACCACTTCCAAAATCCAAAGACGTTCCGTGCTCCAATCTTACTATCACCAACTTAATTATTTCCTCATCATTATTTCAACAACCACTTCCAGAATCCAAAGACGTTCCGTGCTTCAATCTTACTATCACCAACTTAATTCTTTCCGTGCCTTTTTTGGTATAAAAAGGCTGCTATCATTTTCAAGAAAAGAATTTTTTGTGTGACAAAATACACATTCAGATCTTATTAATTTCATTTAAAATGAGATATTGTGGTCCCCCGCCCGAACCTGCCACCGCTACTGCAGCTTATGTGATTAATTTAACGTATCATCCTCTGCAATTTATCGCTCATTTCCCAATCACCCAGTCACTGGCATTCAATTACGTTGCTTTTGACACTGATTGGTCGAAACGTGTAATTTAGGTCGTTAATTTACTGTGATTGCAAAATTTGATACACCCTCAATTGGAGTCTTCATTACTTCAATACTTCTGTTTCAAAATTAAGGTAGTTAAGGTTTTTCAGAGGTAGCCGAGAGAGCCTTTGAAAGTAAACGGAAATGATTTATCGATAAAAATTGAATTATAACAAATTATAGAATTATTTCAATTTCAACACGAGTCTTGAAGTTATAAACGTGTTACAGATATACTTCAGAATTCAAATCAGTATTGTCCCACGACTATGGGGTTAGGTGTGGATATTAGAGACGTTTTTCAACAGAGCGTCTTGCGACGGTACAATGTTTCCGTGCATGGCGGTTTTGTCCGCTGATGGACATTCGGAATTGTGTTTCGTGAAAATTTAAGAGAAAAAATATGGTGAAAAGATGAATGATGACAAGGAGTAACTATCTGGTTCCTTCCTGTGAAGAGTGTATTACTCCTTGTCAAGGAACACTATGACAAGGACACAATGACTTGTCCTCCGCACACGCTTGTGAGGAATTCATAGTCTACCGTATGAAACGGCGACTTCCACGAATCCAACCCCAAACTCGTGACTCCCGAAACGGAGGACTTGGTGCCACGACCCGAGGTACCAGTATGCAACAGTCTTGTGACCTTGGTATAAAGCCTGGATTGGTCACCGGCTCGCCCGGAAATGAAACGGACTGACGAGACAGACACACAACTGTCTCGATTGCTTTTCCAGAATTATTCAGCACCAATAGATCCTTACGAACGACCAGGTATTGTAATCCTACCTTTATTCACTCTCGGTTGGCCTTACCTGAGGACTGAACCCTCTGTCTCGTGACTTGGCCCTTGGTGGGCATAGATCCATTCCCTTAGACCTTGAGAGATTTCGCTGATAGACAGCGATATTTTATCCACTCTCGGTTGGCCTTACCTGAGGACTGAACCCTCTGTCTCGTGACTTGGCCCTTGGTGGGCATAAATCCATTCCCTTAGACCTTGAGAGATTTCGCTGATAGACAGCGATATTTTATCCACTCTCGGTTGGTCTTACCTGGGGACTGAACCCTCTGTCTCGTGACTTGGCCCTTGGTGGGCATAAATCCATTCCCTTAGACCTTGAGAGATTTCGCTGATAGACAGCGATATTTTATCCACTCTCGGTTGGTCTTACCTGGGGACTGAACCCTCTGTCTCGTGACTTGGCCCTTGGTGGGCATAAATCCATTCCCTTAGACCTTGAGAGATTTCGCTGATAGACAGCGATATTATATCCACTCTCGGTTGGTCTTACCTGGGGACTGAACCCTCTGTCTCGTGACTTGGCCCTTGGTGGGCATAAATCCATTCCCTTAGACCTTAAGAGATTTCGCTGATAGACAGCGATATTATATCCACTCTCGGTTGGTCTTACCTGGGGACTGAACCCTCTGTCTCGTGACTTGGCCCTTGGTGGGCATAAATCCATTCCCTTAGACCTTGAGAGATTCCGCTGATGGACAGCGATATTTTATCGACTCTCGGTTGGCCTTACCTGAGGACTGAACCCTCTGTCTCGTGACTTGATGGGCATAAACCCATCCCCTTGAAAGATTCCGCTGATGGACAGCGATATTTTATCGACTCTCGGTTGGCCTTACCCGAGGACTGAACCCTCTGTCTCGTGACTTGATGGGCATAAACCCATCCCCTTGAAAGATTCCGCTGATGGACAACGATATTTGTCTTCGTGTTGGAATCCATTTGAAAATGTAATGGTTGCAAATGGGCTATGCATAGTGGAAATATCTCGCGGTATGACCTAGCGCGGGTCGACTGACGTAAGACAAGATTAATTGTCGTCATTACTGACACTAATTGTACCAGGCTGTTTGCTACAATCAGGCATGTAAGTTACTGAAACCTCCGTCAAGTTTTAGTATGTTTTTACCTTAGCGCTAAATTAAAAGTACTGACAATTTAAAGACAAGCTGTAATGAATTTATGTGAATTTACTAAGACTTATTTGTAACACTGTACATGAAATTCAAGGCACTCTTCTTTCCGCCTTCAGTTTTTTACATCCTAGATATTTTAAAAAAATATTTGCATGCAAAATTTGTTTCCTAAGGTACCTTTGTAAGAAAAATAAGTTACCTACTAAAAAAAAGTATCCTTTTCTCCTTCGCAAATCATTGTGAAAACCTTTTTTCAACGGTTTTAGCCTGCCGCAAGATTCGGGCGTAGCGCTCGTGTTGTTCTGAAATGAAACCAATTTCCTTCGTGTTTGTGCATCGCTTCCCGCAACACACAACATTGTGGAGGTAAAACGAGTACAATGTTACGGCGCATTAAGCGATTACAGACGTTGCGGTCGGTGAGCATAGCAAAATGGCGTTGTTGGATGTGAATGACAGAATTGTTTCTCTTTTAGTTTTTATTCGTTTCACGAAAATATCTGCGGGAAATGTATCCTTCGTATATAACTACTAAACAGAAACTGTTGTTTCTGTTTGCAACCGGAATATACGAGTATTGTGGTATCAGTGAAACCGTACTAAACTGATGTGACACATCTATATTTGCTATATTCGTGGAATTCGTAATGTGCTTAATAATATAAAAATGAAGCTTTTTTAGTGGGATTTTGATAATGATTTCTATGTGATTCGTATAACTGATTGAATTTGTTTCCAATAGATACCTAGAGCGTGAACGTGTATGTGAGGAAGCACGAGTTTAATGTTTGAGCGTGTTGGGATGTATCGAAACACACAGATACATACACACACACACAACAACGCACAGGCGCGCACACGCATACGCGCGCGCACACTGACACCACCACACGCACAGGCGCGCACAGGCACACACACCCAGATAGATACACACACGCACAGACGCGCGTGCGCATGCACGTGCACACTCACACACACACGCACAGGCACACACACCCACATAGATACACACACGCACAGGCGCGCGTGCGCATGCACGTGCACACACACACACACACGCACACGCACGCACACCCACATAGATACACACACGTACAGGCGCGCGTGCGCATGCACGTGCGCGCACACACACACGCACACACACCCACACCCGCAGCGTTGGGATTATTAGGTTTGGTGTATGATGAACGTGGGTGGGGCTTCTCGCTTGTAATCAGTGAGCAGGCAATTTTCCGTTCTGTATTTCTTTGTTACAAGGATTAGCGTTAAAAATATAGGCCTAGTCCAGGTGTTGGGTTAAGGATAAGATGCTTCTATATTGCAGCATTATCTTCACGTTTCAGCTTTTCTTGCTCAACAGGTAGTTATGGATGTCTAATATATACATGAGAAAACGTTAGAGACTAGGATAGATTAGTTATTTTTTTCATGTAATACTTAAACATAATAATGTAAATAGTAGGCTAATAATAGCGGCTTCATTTTCATGATTATCATGTTTTAGAACAGAAAAGTTAGTCGGAATACATTTTCTCGGATCAATGTTATTCAGAGAAGATAATGTAGCCAGTAGTCTACTCTGCCTCATTCACCTCTTTTTACCTTAAATTTATTTCAAGATATTCAATTTCATAACCAAAGTAATAATATTTATGGTGCATAAGTAAACAGCAAAGAATTAACAGAGGCGTGTATATTGAATGTTGGATCATGTTTCCCTCTATGGTTTTTATGTAAAAAACGATTATATATATATATATATATATATATATATATATATATATATATATATATATATATATATAGACGTTGCTGGTACTGTTTTATCGGCGAAAAGCTTTGAATAATATCTGTATTAAAAGTATTCTTGTTTTTCAAATATTTTTAATTTATTAACTATATTACAAGAAAACATATCACCATATTAAATATATATATATATATATATATATATATATATATATATATGTATATATTCATATTCAAATCATATTCTCATTATTTTACTTGATCTTCAAAAGTTGATTCTCTAAATGCGATTGTAAAATCTGTTTTGGATCATGTATTGTCATTATTGCTCTATTAAATGTTGTTTTCTCTAAGTAGTCGGGTTTTATCTTAAGTAATGCGGGATAAGTGAATCTAATATTCCCGGGCTTAAATAAAGTTGTAACACAACCTAACTTTCGAATCTATATATTAAATAAACTCCTCTCCGTTCAAAATGGCAATGAAGAGTTGACGTGCTCAGAGTTTTGATTGTGCCACTAAAGTCCTACGAGTTCTTCGATGAAAAGTTGTAATCTCGTTATATGCGGCATTAAATGTACTTTCCAGCTTGTTGATGCCACGTAATCGCGAATAAAGTAATTATTTTAAGTTGTAATCTCGTTATATGCGGCATTAAATGTACTTTCCAGCTTGTTGATGCCACGTAATCGCGAATAAAGTAATTATTTTAAGTTGTAATCTCGTTATATGCGGCATTAAATGTACTTTCCAGCTTGTTGATGCTACGTAATCGCGAATAAAGTAATTATTTTAAGTTGTAATTTCGTTATATGCGGCATTAAATGTACTTTCCAGCTTGTTGATGCCACGTAATCGCGAATAAAGTAATTATTTTAAGTTGTAATCTCGTTATATGTGGCATTAAATGTACTTTCCAGCTTGTTGATGCCACGTAATCGCGAATAAAGTAATTATTTTAAGTTGTAATTTCGTTATATGCGGCATTAAATGTACTTACCAGCTTGTTGATGCCACGTAATCGCGAATAAAGTAATTATTTTAAGATTATAATTCAAATCTGTGTGAAAGTTTATAACAAGTCGAGGAAAGGTTTTCTCTAGGCAGTTTCATCAAGCAAACAATGAAAGTTTGAAATATTTTTTTCCACTTCGCCGCTTCGTTATGTCCCATTCCTGAGCGATGAGGTTACTACTTAAGATTACTCGTTGTGCAGAACAGACCCAAGATTAATAATTAAAAAAAACCTTAAGGCATGTTACAAGTTTGAAAAGTGCAATTCTTGCTGAACCCATTGTTAAAGAAGGTTTCATAACATTTCAAATGTTATAAATTAAAATCACAGTAAATACGTAACTTTGTAAAAGTGCAAATTATTTTACAGTTTAGCTTTAAATTTTAATAAAAAGGATTTTTAATTAAGACAAATAAAACGACTCGTTATTCACTCTGTTAAACAGAACTAAGTAATTTTTTAATTATTTAAAATGAAATAAACTGATGCTTTTATTATTTTGAAATCTATACGGGACTTAAAACAATTCTAAAGACGTTATATCTACTGGAGTCGTATTTTGTTTAAATATTTGCTTTAAACCTCCTTTATTATGTATAAGTAATATTTGTTCAAGAAAAACGTAGTATACCGCTGGTAACATTGCCGCTGGTGGGTGTAAGTAAACAAAAGTAGGACGACAATAATTATCCGGTCAACATCTAGTAATTTTAATGGTTGCATATACTTCCTCTGACTGGATAATTTTGCTATGTGTGATACACGTCCTGCTTCTGAAACAAACATTGACTAGCGGTAGACCTTCTAACTTACGTACAATAAGATAGCCATTAGACAGCTTTCTTTACCTTGGGTAAGCAACCTTCCGTATGCATGGCCAGTCTACCTTATTCCAAGTACTGAAAGATCGTATGTTCGTTTCTTGATCTATGTAATTCCACCTACCATTTCTTACCTTCTAGGTACACAAAACCTTCTTTGGGAGAGGATATAGAGAGAATCAAGACATCACATGTGACGCGCTACCCAGCCTCTTTATCGGGCTCGCGTCCTGTGTGACCAGCTCGTGGTCATAAAGAGGTCTCTGTTACAGCTTGGCGTAAGAAACACTATATACAAAGAGCTATTTGGATACGACCTAATGATCACCTAGTACTGAGAATAGAGTATAATTATAGTCCTCTTAGGCGTTTGTATACTCTTATGTATGGCTGGTTACACGTAAACTGGCACGTTACCTCGAAGTGGGAGCATAGGCGGAGGGGGCAGGGGAGGCAAAAGATCGTTCTCCACAGGTATTATATGAGGTACAATTTATAATACAATAATGTAGATTTAACAAGGTCGAAAGGCTGTATAAATATTATTTTATTTAATTTGTCACATGAACCATATCATTTACATAAAAATTTGAAAAAAAATTACTTTTATCAGTTTTTCTAAGCGACCACGCCGCTAGCGATGGTCTTTGATGCAACACGCACTACATCAATAATCAATGTTTTTGAATAGGGCTAGTACAGGATTTCTATCGCTCGATCGAGCACCATTTAATGCAGTGGACCAGCTATAGTGTCAGTATCTTATAGGCACTGTCATTAACAATAAACTGTTACATAAAAATGTTTTTCCTAGATTAATAAATCACTGTTTATTTCCAAGAATATTATTTCCCTTGAATATGTTCTTGATTCCTTCATTCCTTTCCCATCTACAGTAAACGTATTACGTATTATTGCTATGAGCTACGCTTTAATTATCCATGCGGCTGTGAATAGCCGACGGACTAAACGAACCAAACTCCTTATTTTATTAATGTAACCCAATTAGTAAACCTTTGTACCCTACCTCGTTGGCTTTAAAAATGCCTTTCTGTCTGTAAAATAACATTTTGTGTGCTGGGGATGAAGGATAGTAGAAAGAAAGGCTTGGAAAGTTTGTGCCTATAATGACTCGCCTACCTTTGTGACGCTATCGAGTGGAAGATCTTATCTGTAAATAAATCATGCCCGTCTCGCCGTAAAGAATACCGCATCGTCAGCATAATAGCAACGATGAGTGCTACCTCATTAGGTTCATTTTTAAAATTAAAATTGATTGGTCCTTCAATTTTATTTCGTATTTTACAGATCCATACAAGATGCTTGCAAAGCAAAGTAAATACTGCTAAGTATCCAAATGAAATCGTATTTTTTGAAAATATGTTTTAAAAGATAATTATTACCTTAATTTTTTCTATTCGGTTATTGAAGTTTTCCTAAATGACTAGGTAGTGTCGAAAGTAAAATATTGTTTAGAGTTTTAGTAACAAATATATCACTGAGAATGACGACTTAGTCGTCGATACGTCCTTGAGTAATTATTTTTCTTAGAATTACGTGATTTTCATAACAGTAAATCTATGTGTCTGTATCCATTTACAATTAAATAAAATTAATAATTAAATAATAATAAGCAATCTAACTCAATGAGTAATCTACTCTTTGGACGCATTTCAATGACACAGTCATCATCATCAGTGAAGATATCTCAACTGAACTTATTTAAGTTGTGACTAAAATAAAATTAATTTTGGGATATTTTGATGTGACTCGTATTGCACTAAAGAATTGTAATCACCATTTTGATTATGGTGGTGTTTGCAATGGGGATTTATAATCACCAATTTGCTAACGTCCAAAAACTAAATTTCAAGCACCTTTTACAAAAGAAAATAAGTTTAAAAAACTAGGTTTCCTTAATAAACCGATCACTATGGTTTACTGAATCACCGTCTAGTTATATTTGAATATATCGGTTCAGGTTACGTTTGTTGAAAAAAAAATAGAGTAAATAAAGTGAATGATACTCAATCTTCTTATTGGATGCAACAATGTACATCAAGATTCAGCTCATTTCACTTGGCAAACTCTTGCCTCTTTTTAGGATGATTTATTTTTGTTTATTTTTATAATCAAATCTATTCTGGATACTTTGTACCTATATTGTAATATTGTACTGTGTCACACATTGCACTGTTGCATAAAAATTTTGACCTGTTAATTAGTTATTCTTCTAATAATTTCCTCTGAAGATAATTGTTTAGCAATCTAAATGTACATAAAGATTTTAATACAGACTTGTGGCCAAGTGATTATATTTATATAAAATAAATATTTTTACTTTAAAAGGTATGGGTAAGTTCCAAGTGTGCTTATTTGTTTATTTTTAAACATTTATTTTTTTAAGAGCCAGCACCAATTTCTTTTATTCATTGTTTCTTAGTATAGTGCGGGCCACATAACCGTACACTTGGCCTTGAGAGATTGCAGTAGGCGAGATGGGGACGGGGATATTGGGTCAATATAAATACCTTTCTAAAAACATAATAAGGACTATCAAAACACTGACTTGCATGAGACGGTCGATATTTAATAAATTCGATGATAAATTAGCTTCGGTGTGAAATAACAGTCTTGAAATATGTGTAGACATAATGCATGGAGAAGCTGTTGTTATATCGAACATTCTGAATGTGTAACATGTTTTCACAAGTGGTAGTACACGCAAGGCCTATACAGCTGCTCCATTACTTAATCCGCATTTTACTGTATATAATTTCATCGCGTAGTTTACAATTTAACTGTTTATATTTCTCTACTTTAAATTATACATGCTTACGAATGTTTTAGAGAATTCTTTACGCAAATTGTTCACAGTCTGTCTTGTCTGGCTGGAAGTAGCCTGTGGAAGCTAGGGAGAGATTAATGACCGACCGGATCTTGGCTAGTGTTCGATGTGTTGTCGATAGACCTAATCCAGAGGGGGAGCATTAATAAACCTGCCTTTGGACACAGGATTAGTGCAAGACCGCTGTTTGAGGATGGCTTGTAATAAGGACGAATAAAATCAAATTATCCCATTTTAGTAGTTTTAAATGAATTTATTTACTTTTTAAAAGAAGACAAAGAAAAGTTATATCCTTTTTCAATTCCTATTATTAGTTCACACTCCCTGCGTGTGTGTGTGCGCGCGTGCTTGCGTGTTTTGTTCAAATATTTATTCGTTAATAATTTATTTATCCATTAAAGTTCAAATCCATATTTTTAAAAACTTTGTAGTGGATGGCAGTTGATATTAATAGTTTTTTCAAATAGCATTTCATTAATTAAATTTAATTAATTAATTTCGCTTTATATTTTGCCACTAAACATTGTTTTTTCTCTCATATGTATGTATAAACATATGTATATTGATTGTAATTTATTTAATAAAAAAATAAGTAAATAAATGTTTTCTTTGTTGCCTTAATTCGGAATTGGCTTTAAATCTTTTGTTTATATTACTTGCTTATATTTCACCCTAATAATCTAAATCTGTTCTATCAATTATAATTTTCAAATTAAACTTTTCTTTCAACGTCTTTAACTTTGCTTTTTCCCTTTCTTTACACTCTTCGTTTGAATTTAGTCTATAGACATTTTCCTTTTTACATATGCTTTGACTACCCTGTTTCCTTTTCGCAAAAGAATACCTAAGGTCTTTCCTCTCTTTGTCTTCCCTTCCCTCTCATCTCTTTCTCTCTTCCTCTTTCTCTATCACTCGCTCTCCACACTTTTATCATCTTTACTAATCTTGTTTTTTCTCATTCGTCTTTAAGTTCACGTTTCAAAATCTAGCATTTTCGTGTTACCCTACTAGACCCTAATATATATTTGTTTAAATTTTGGATCTTGTTGAGTCAGTCGGAGTAGGGCAGTGTTGGTGACCCCATGGTTATGGTAGCAATATACAGGCTACAGGTAGCAATATAGAGACCAGGCTTTTATAGTTGAATTAAAATTGGAATAGGACTGGAGCTTCGCCTGCCACGGCGGGGATGTGAGGTCCGTACGTGGTTCTAAACCAATCGGTGATAAGCGGCGTAACACATTGTTGCCAAATCTATCTCCTGTGCTGTCAGGCACTGTCGATTAGTCTTAGGTTACCTCCTTACCATTGTCATTTTTATTGCATCGAGTTGATTTGGGGGCTAGTTTAGGGGTGGCCAGGAACAACAAGCATTTTAACATGATAGCATTAACCTACCTAACAAACGAAGCTATTGAATCAGTCGATCGGGAGCATTGGAAAAACGTTATATCACATACGAAAGAAATTATTTTAGAAGCCTGCAAAATGAAGGTAATTTGGAGGAAGCCATTGGACAATTTATTATTTCTCTGAACCAGTGATAGTGATATCGATTTATATAATGAACATAGTGATACTCA
This sequence comes from Prosapia bicincta, assembly GCA_036971475.1. Lineage (NCBI taxonomy): Eukaryota > Metazoa > Arthropoda > Insecta > Hemiptera > Cercopidae > Prosapia > Prosapia bicincta. The sequence continues at coordinate 244,924,210 of JBAIZL010000004.1, read as the reverse complement.
GTACAACTCAGATGAAGATGGGGAGGCAGTGACAAAAGTGGTTGTAGTATAGTGTTCCTCCTTTCCACTTGTAACGTTTAACGTTTCAACTTAAATTCAAGTTTTACCTAAATCAGTGTCCTACATAAGATTAGAATAATTTTAAGATTGTTGCTTCACCCGTAAGAGCTACGTGTATATAGAGTCATCCGTAAGAGCTACGTGTATATAGAGAAAGTATTGTAATTGTTGAAAGCTCAATATTGATGATATCAGTTTTAATCACTTAACTTATTTACCCGAGTTAAGAAGGAAATGCTTCTTTTTTTTTATTTTAATTACCAACTTCAGTTAACTGGGAATGTTTTTTCTTGTATGATGTGTTTCACAACGCGATAGAGATCGATAATGTAAACGCAGGCATAGATAAGGCTCGATGTGAAGTAGTCCCAGACTACTTATAGCCGTGATTTTCTGACAATTGTTTACAATATTATAATGACGCACTACATTTTCGGGCATCCAAGCTTTTGTCATTTTGTCATTGCCTGTTATTTACAGTAGTCGGTTCAGGTGGGAAACTTGACATGTGAGATGGGAAGGGACTGGAGTGAACTCGACGGCAGGGTGTCGTCGTCTGACGATTACAGAGAATTGGCAACCCCGCATCCAGGCGCACTCACTCCTGAGCGCAATCCACGATCGCCAGTCCTATTCCAATTTAATTCTACTATCGTATTAGGTCTTGAATTAAGTAGGGGTGATTTCAAATATGGACGGACGTTAATTCGCTTATGATGAGACCGCTTGTATGTCGGTCAGTCAGAGTAGGTTGACGAATTGGAGAAAAAGACGAATTACGGGAGACGAAAAACTAACATGTAATCGTGGGTAAAGACAGCACATAAAATACGTAAATAGGTATGTAATGTAATAAAAGTTGTACTTACACTGTTTATATCGGCTGAAAAACTCAAAACACTATTACACAACACTATAAAACACTAGTAGCTTGCAATATAGTTTGTAATTACACATACAGTAAGTTACTCTACTTTCATAATAAACGTAAAAAGCATATTGTAGTACCTTGTAAGAACAATAAAACTAGCAAGAATAAATACGGCGTGTTTAAATCTATCTACTTTTTAGTATTTAAAATAGTTTATTTTTTTTGTACTAAAGAATTCTTTTCTGATGGCAATTCTTTTCTATTCTTTCTGATGGCGATATTTATTATTACAGTGACGAATTAGAGAGGTTGTACTGTACTTTAAAGAGTACACGGTATTTTTTTTTAAAGTAGGCCTACATTATGAATGCATGGAGGTGTGGTCAATCATCTAGGATCCAGGCAGGGATTTGAGTTTTCCGAGGAGGCGGGAGATAAGAAATGATCTTCCGACTTGAATACTTTTATGGAGTTGACCTACTCTCTATTGGGGCGGTCGATAGAGGCGATTACGAATATGTCTACTCCTTTAGACATACCGATGTAATATGGGATGGGTTAATAGAAATAAGTAAATTATAAATCGTCTGGGGTAGGCCTACTGTTAAGAGAGGAAGAATCTTCCTTGTGTACATTTCTCCGTAAATTGGGCGCACTCTCTATCAAGGTGTTGGAGAGATGTGATTACGCACCGTCCTTTGGCGCTATAGTGTAGAGTATGGTTAATGTTAGAATAGCTGAATGAAACTCTCGTGCTATAACGGGGGACTAGCTTAGACATTTATTGTAGTTTCTCTTTGCGATAAAGGATCAAGCCTTTATAAAATGTGTCTTACATTTAGCAAGTAACATAGAAACTCATGTCAAACGTCTGTTTACGTAAATAAATACTGTAGTAACGACCACAAAATCTTTCTCCATAATTTATTTTCTCAGACTCGTTTCAGTGACAAAGCTATCATCACTAGCGAATATAACTGTACGCATTTTTAATTCAACTACTTCTTAATATATCAAATGGGTTGACAGGTTTCCAGTGTCCCACCACACCGTGACCAACGATTCTCATCAGGCTTCGTCTTGTGCTAAATGAATAGACGGTTGGCAGTTACAGTTCCGAAATGGCTAGAACGTCTTCAGATTTTTTCCAGAGTGTTTCTGGCTTTAATTCTGAAAATAAGTGGCCCTAACGTCATCAGAGCAATACTATCTTGCCAATTTTCATCATTTTCCCCTTACTAAGCGTGCATCCTTAGCTTCAACCTAAAGTTTTTCCAGAGAAATTATTATTGTTTTCAAAGTATAGCATTTATGTTAACTTTTGACTCGGGAGCTACTATAATTTACAATTTGTGTAGTTTTATTATCTGATGATGATTTTGTCAATAAAACGTGAATGAGAAAATAATTTATACATTGTGAGTTGGCGTTTTATTATATAATAATTACATTTGCTCTGACGCTAAGCTCATACGTCGGTTATATCTGTTTAAGCACTTAATTTGATTTGATCATGGCACAGGTAACGCTTAATCTGATAGCTCGATAATCAGATGTCACCATTAGCTGGCAACCTAATTGGCACTAGGCCCAATCTGTGTTGGCGCATGCGCCGTTACAGCGTTAATAGAATTATAACAGTTATGTGTCAAATTTTCTGAGATAGCTCATGAAACCAATTGGACCGATTAAAGGAAAAAGATTTCTTATTGTGACTTTTCTACGGAACAGTTTAATTGGATCAGTTATTTCTTTGTCGTCTTGGGATTTCTGGAGTGATTTAATCACCAAGAAAGTGTTGCAGTCAAGAATCAATATTTTTAAACGTATCTCTGTGATTTTTTTATACAAGTGTCCATAATTACTCTAACAAACTTCCGATGATATTACAAGTCATACTAAAAAGGAAATAACTATAAGCCCTGTCTTCTTAAGTTTTCCGCCTAAATTGTTTGGTTTTAACAATTTATTTTATTACTTTTGTGGAGCAAAATTGTATCAAATTTGAACTTTGCTTTTTTATTCGTACAACCAAACCCTGTTTTTTTTTTTTTTTAATAAAAAACATTCCTTCTTCCAATATAGGAACATGTTTCTGTCCAAACATTTTCCACTTTTATTATTTCTAAAATGAACACAAATATGTATAAAATAGCAAAATATGATATTTTTTAAAGAAATATTTTGAGACCAAGTTTATTGTACTACGACAAATAAGAACGGAGTATTGAGATCAAATTTATTGAGCTACTGCAAATAACAAAAGAGAATTGAGACCAGGTTTATTGCACAATGACAAATAAAAACGGAGTAATGAAGCCAAGTTTATTGAGCTACGGCAAATAACATCGGAGTATTGAAGCCAATTTTATTAAGCTACGACAAATAACATCGAAGTATTGAAGCCAAGTTTATTGAGCTACGACAAATAACATCGAAGTATTGAAGCCAAGTTTATTGAGCTACGACAAATAACATCCGAGTAATGAAGCCAAATTTATTGAGTTACGACAAATAACATCGGAGTATTGACGCCACGTTTATTGAGCTCCGACAAATAACATCGGAGTATTGAAGCCAAATTTGTTGAGTTACGACAAATAACATCGGAATATTGAAACCAAATTTATTGAGTTACGACAAATAACATCGAAGTATTGAAGCCGTTTATTGAGCTACGACAAATAACATCGGAGTATTGAAGCCAAGTTTATTGAGGTACGACAAATAACATCCGAGTAATAAAGCCAAATTTATTGAGTTACGACAAATAACATCGGAGTATTGACGCCACGTTTATTGAGCTCCGATAAATAACATCGGAGTATTGAAGCCAAATTTATTGAGTTACGACAAATAACATCGGAGTATTGAAGCCAATTTTATTGAGCTACGATAAATAACATCGAAGTATTGAAGCTAAGTTTATTGAGCTCCGACAAATAACATCGGAGTATTGAAGCCAAATTTATTGAGCTACGATAAATAACATCGGAGTATTGAAGCCAAGTTTATTGAGCTCCGACAAATAACATCGAAGTATTGAAGCCAAGTTTATTGAGCTTCGACAAATAACATCGAAGTATTGAAGCCGTTTATTGAGCTACGACAAATAACATCGGAGTATTGAAGCCAATTTTATTGAGCTACGACAAATAACGTCGAAGTATTGAAGCCGTTTATTGAGTTACGACAAATAACATCGAAGTATTGAAGCCGTTTATTGAGCTACGATAAATAACATCGAAGTATTGAAGCCGTTTATTGAGCTACGACAAATAACATCGGAGTATTGAAGCCAATTTTATTGAGCTACGACAAATAACATCGAAGTATTGAAGCCGTTTATTGAGTTACGACAAATAACATCGAAGTATTGAAGCCGTTTATTGAGTTACGACAAATAACATCGAAGTATTGAAGCCGTTTATTGAGTTACGACAAATAACATCGAAGTATTGAAGCCAATTTTATTGAGCTACGATAAATAACATCGAAGTATTGAAGCCGTTTATTGAGCTACGACAAATAACATCGGAGTATTGAAGCCAATTTTATTGAGCTCCGACAAATAACATCGAAGTATTGAAGCCAATTTTATTGAGCTCCGACAAGTAACATCGAAGTATTGAAGCCGTTTATTGAGCTACGACAAATAACATCGGAGTATTGAAGCCAATTTTATTGAGCTACGATAAATAACATCGGAGTATTGAAGCCACGTTTATTGAGCTCCGACAAGTTACATCGAAGTATTGAAGCCGTTTATTGAGCTACGACAAATAACATCGGAGTATTGAAGCCAATTTTATTGAGCTACGATAAATAACATCGGAGTATTGAAGCCACGTTTATTGAGCTACGACAAATAACATCGGAGTATTGAAGCCGTTTATTGAGCTACGACAAATAACATCGAAGTATTGAAGCCGTTTATTGAGCTACGACAAATAACATCGGAGTATTGAAGCCAATTTTATTGAGCCACGATAAATAACATCGAAGTATTGAAGCCAATTTTATTGAGCTCCGACAAATAACATCAGAGTATTAAAGCAGCGGTACTGACCAGTAGTAAACTGATACTGGAAAAACGATATTTCCCACGGTATCAGATTATTTGGTTGCGTAATCAGATGAAAAAATCAGCTGAATAATTCGTTTAACAGCTGCTTTAACCAACCTATTGTTATTTTTATAATACATTGTCAGGCGGCTAATGTATTCAGTAGGAAGGCTTACGGAAATCAAATTTACAACGGTTCAGACAGACTCCATTCAAGAAGGTGCTTATTTTGTTATGAACATTTATTAAGAGCCAATCCATTTTTTATTGTCATATTCTGTATTTAATTTCGTTCTATATTCATATATTATGTAACCTAATTATAACTGGTTTATTAAATAAAAAAATTAGTTCGTGTGTGTGTGGGTGCGAGATTTTTTTGGTGTGTATTGTAGTAAGTATTGATTGAAGACACTTTATATAGCTTCAAGATACTGTCTAAAACAACCATGTTTTATTAAATTTGTAAAGTATATATGATACTGTCTTAACAATGAATGGGAAGGGAACAATAACGTAAGCGTGATCAGAGCGCTCTGTTGGCGCACTTCGGTAGTGCAAGTAATTTTTCTTTTATGTCCTTTTACAGAAAGAATGTTTTGCATGATAGCCATTAAAGAGATAAGGTCTTTCATACGGCGCGCTAGCAAGGACAGAATTTTTAATTATTTGTTTCCTCATGGAGAACCATTACCTCGCGTTACGATGCTGAATGGACGAGATATAGTTGTCTCCGTTGGAAAGTCACCCGCGTAAAGAAATACTTGGAAAGGGTGAGAGTGAGGAGGGGAAAGGGGAGGCACAAAGGGAGAAGTATACGAAGAGCACAGATATAGCTTGAGTGAGTGGAAGTAACGAGGTATAAAAAGCAGACGGATAAGATCTTGTTCTTTTATAACGTATTTTAAAATAGCAAACAATTTTTAAAACTTGGAAAAATCCTATTATATTTTTTGTTCTAAGGTAAAATTAAATATAGTGTAGTAATAACGTCACTTGCCTTTGTACATTTACATAGTATCTCGTACGACTGCTTTGAAATGCAGACATTTGTATGAAATAATATAAAAATTAACATTTTACTATACTTCTATGTTACACTGTACAATAAATTAGTCCCGTAGTCTAATTCACTCACGCTGAGATCTTAATGACGTAAAAAATATTCCTGTATTTAATTCTTAAATATTGCAAATTAGCGTAAGTTTTTTGAAGTGTCCGTATGCCTGTTCTCGGATTTGATGCAAGTGTATTTCACAAAGCGATCCTTTGTCAACGCTATGCCATAATTTTACCTTATTCACAGTACTAGGGGGTTATTATCTCCTTCTTTAGTCTTATCTAATCCCCTCCGTCTATCTTTATCCCTTTTCTTACAACTGCTAAGTACGGTCACAATATATAGTAGGTCTAGTTTAGATACTCGACACTGCACACCTAATATCTCCCTAACATAATCCTGCTTATGTTCACAACCCTGCCCTATCCTTCTTAAATAAGTATTGTTAGTGTAATAACAGAAACCTAAATTTTTATAAGAACAGTTTTAAAAAAATAGCAGGTGAAAGTTTTCTCTTGAAGCAGTGAAGCATATTTGAAGTACGTGAAGCTTATTACACAAGGTAACTGTGAAGAATTAACATTGTATAAGTACCCTTTATGCGAGCTCCGCTTAGTGATTAGACATCTAACTTCCATCTGGTGGACAGCAAGCCTTTTCCAGATAAGCGCTTCTGCCCGCGGTATGTCGTATTTTACCCATGTCCACTATACTAGGGGATTAATACGTCCTTTTTTATGACGTAGTTACATTCCTAATGTTTTTTCAAGGGTTACCTTAGTTACGTTCTTGTAACGGTTAAACATTCCTTTATGGTCTGATAGAAGGCAGATCTAGTTCTTGTGCATGGCCTTGCAATCTTTCTATCTGTTGAAGGAGTCAAATGTTCCCTTAGGTAGTGATTTTTATGGTCATATTGCATTGTTGAGCGAGAAAAATAACCTCATATTACAAAACATCATCGGAATATTAGTAAGTATAGACTTTCCATCGAGCTGTTTTTTTTTTTTTTGTCATAAATTGCTTTATAGTTCCAAGGAAAATAAACGTCCGAGAAATGAACGAAATGGATACGGTCCGCGTGACAAGAAGCTCTATATCGCAACCACCAGTCATAAGCACAGTCTTCCGAGTCGAGCTCATCATTCTCGCCATCGTAACCAATATGAATGGTTTCACACACTCGAGGACAATGCGGTTTATAAATCGTGTTTATTATTTTTTTTAATTCAAATATTTATGACGATAACGCTTCATTATTTTAGTATTTGATTAATGACCATGGATTGAATTTAAGGTAATAGTCAACAATCATATATACACTGTAGACTCAAACTCACAATAAGGCGCTGAGTAGGCAATTTACCATCAGTGGGAACTGTAGAACTATAGATTAAAAGGAGAAGTATGGTTTACCTGGAGCCGGTAGTGGCCATTCCCAGTAAACATTTCCCGACTTGGACCTGCTTGCAGCTGTTTCGACAATGAGTTTACTACAAGTACTGATTGCAATGGTATATTTTTTTCTTTATAAAAAATATGATTATTTTGATCAGTTATTTAATACCTACTAGAAACGTTATAAAATGTAATACTAAAATCGACTGATGTTGACAAATTTAATATAATTTTGGACTACATATAATACTTATATATAATAAAGTAATAGCTTTTAACATTAATTTTTGAAAAAATGAAAACATAAAATGTTTTTCGCGAATGACAAAAAAGTAATTTTAACTTGTGGAAACATGTTTTATTACTAATTGATTGAAATGCAGTACAAATTAGAAGTGCAACTTTTATAATCAATTATTTAGGTGAAATAAAGCGAACACACATTTTCTAATTCGTAGACATTACAAGTTAACTTTAAAACATAATATAGTAGAGTTTGTATTCATTTTCCATAACGTTTCAAATAATCAATAGTAAGTTTCAAATAAATTATGAAAACAATGACATTATGTAATAAGAAAAAAATATCCTCGTACCAAGGTGACACATTGGGTGAAACGTGAGTCGGGGAGGGTGTAGATGCGGCCCGACCCTTCTCCAGTGCTCAGCCATCGTATAAATAAAAGAATTTTGTTTAATAACGAGAAAATTCTTTAACTAGTGACAGTAGACTATTACCACAGGAAACTCTACGATAACACTAATTATATGAACATATGAGAGAATTTTTGTTCACATGAGAGATTCAAAATGTGTAGCAATATCAATATATTATTTCCCCGGGAAAACGAAAACAATATGCTTAAACGATTGGTAGCGTAGTCGAGTGAAGGAGTTTGTGAATATTAGTAGAGGCTATTAATGCACTGAAAATCAATAAATACGAATTAAAATAGCCGGTGCTATAGAAATATCTGTCTATAATTCTTAAATACATTGTATTTAGATGGCTGTTAATATAATGCTGTGCCTTCTGTATTCCGACGACAGTCATTTCGCGTTGATTATGCAAAATATAATATAAAGGATTTTAAAACACATCGTCATACATTACCATAGAAATATACTCAGCTAAAACTATTCCTGAGGGATACTGAACGGTTGTTTCCCAATCCCTAGGGACTCTAGGCAAAGATGTTGGCTGCGTACGGGAACAGCGTTTATGGGGTGTACATTTTCATATAAGGACATTTAAAGTAACACATTTCTACTATGATAATGCCCTGGAGCATTTCCTTTACGACACTGCCCTTGTGGAAAATTCATGTTTTTGGAAATAGGACTGAAAATACAAAAGTGCTTCTTTTGTGGCAACAATCATTCGGTATCCATTCACTTTTGCAGATCCTGTTCGATTTTACAAAAACAATAATAATATTATTAATTTAACACTTATAAATTATTTTGTTAGAATTTGTCTGTCCTTGGAACAGGTAAGCTGGATAGCGCTTTGACCGTGTAAATACGTTTTACCTCAGAATGTGTCAGTTTATTCCAGCAATTCCTTTTTTTGTAGTTTTCAGGCGATCCGCCGGTATGACTGTGAATGACGAAAGATAGAAAATCATTGCAAATATAGATCCTACATTCTTGAAGTAAGGGCATACGACCCCCGTTATAGGACGCAGGAGTGATCATAGCATTTACGTGTATTCGGAGTAGACCTACTCTGTTGTAGATATAAATCCGTAGACACCAGTAACACTCGTAAGAGGGAGGTTATAGAAAGGTAGGTAGATTACTTAAAAAATACAATTACCCCCTTTTAATGTGAATAGGGGAAAGTTATCGAATTGCTAGGGCAGAATCACTTTTTTCAGCGTGCTCTCAACTCGGTCGAAGATTCTTGTCAATCCGCCATAAGAAGAGATAAAAAAATGAAGGATTTCTTCTATCCTTAAATCGCTACCATTGGCGTTCCATTGTTACCTTGATCTGGCTTATTGTCATTCTTCGTCTGTATTCAACAATCGATATTCCTACAACACAAAAAAATGGATCGCAAAATCATGTCTTTAGATTCCGCGCGCGCATGTGTGTGGGTGTTGTGTGTATGTGTGCGCTCGCGCGCGCGTGGGTGCTTGATGTTTTAAGCGGAAGGACTTTAATCTAGGGATATTGTAGTGTCTCGGATGTGGTGCAACTATGTTTGTTAAAAGTAGAGCACACTTCTTTAGAGAAGAATATATGACGAATCGTGCGTTTATCCTGAGGAGTTTTGGGAGAATAAAGAAAGACGTCGATCCTCTCGCTATGATTGAGAGGACATTATAGGAGGTTAGGGTAAAGTAAAACTACTAACTTCCAGGTATTAAAGAGGTGTCCTCTCTCTACACCTTTGTTTAGGATTAGGAAAGTAATAAGGGTCAAGAAGTGGGGGTAAATCTCTCTATAGGAGGTTAGGGTAAAGTAAAACTACTAACTTCCAGGTATTAAAGAGGTGTCCTCTCTCTACACCTTTGTTTAGGATTAGGAATGTAAGAAGGGTCAAGGAATTAATTAATTAATCTCTCCTGGTAGGGGAAGGTGGGGAGGGCTATGCCTAAGGCTCAGAGCTATGCTTTAGTTAAACTTTATTTGGTAATAAAGAGCTTTTCTAATATACAGTTGTGTGTTAGCTCGTGCGTGCGTGTATGTGTGAAATTTGGACAGTGTAAGGGAGAGATTATTAGCCCTGGATTAAAATTAAGGGGCCTTTTATCTGTATTTAAATGAGATTGCATGTGTTAATTTTAGAGAAGTTGTGTTGAAAAAAAAAATTAAACGATAAAAGTTAAAAAAATAATAGAAATTGAAGAACTGTACATTATCAAATGATATAATTAAAACCTATGCCATGAAAAACGTTTATAGAATGTTTATCTAAGGAAATGCCAAGACAACCTATGACAAACAGAAAAAAAACACAAGAAAAGAGAAAAGAAGTGTATAAGGATAAATTGACAACGAGAGAAGTCTTAAAGAGGTTCATTGGAGAATAGACAGATTGGAGATTTGGCATTTGTATTCTTGAAGGCTTAGGACTTTATAAACCTATTTAAGTACGTCTCGTACGATGATATATTTTATAACCTCGTGATATAGAAATTTACTCATATTTCGCGAGAGTACATTTTTATATTTGTCTTTGATAAATTTTAATGAACCAAATCTGTGCAGCCTTATTTCGTTTACGAGTGTTATATAGGCGCACATATTTCTCTGCAGCGTTGTCGGGTACAGCGCATGTGCAGTGACGCAGACCCTCTGTCACTTCCATACTGTGCTAAGCACGGAGTGTTACTTCGTGACTGGGCCTATTTAAATACATATCCCCTTGTTTTGCTTTCGTTTTGTTTCAAGTTCCGTACAAATACAGACTTCCTGTACTATATGGCAAGTAACGAGTTGAAACTATTCGACAGGCACCAGAAACAACGTAAATACATATCGGTTAGGTCCCAATATTGGCCCCAATTTGGATAAATTATTACATATACTTAAGTTTATTATTTTCACATTTTCTAATACAAACACAACACACACACACACACACACACACACACACACACACTACTTATTGTACCTATTTCCTATATACTCTTTAATATGTAACACTTGCCTGTAGTAGCTCTTTCTTTTGGTTTAATGGAGATGGTACTTTCGGGAGATGTATTCCAAGTGTTATAGGAAAATTTAGGTTACAAAACGTAGGATCAATGATTGTCGATTGTTGGTATTCAACTCTCAGGAGGTGTATTCTCTTTAACTATTTTAGGAGCTTTGTTTATTGCTGTTTTTCCGTTCTCAAGATCTCTTTTCTTTCAAACATAAAGTTTTATTAGCATATTTGACTGTTGCTGTTCTTTTCTCAGGTGCTATATTCTCGTAAACATTAATATTTTATTAGCATTGTTGAGTGTTGCTGTTCTGCTCTCAGGTGTTATATGCTCATAAACATTAATATTTTATTAGCTTTATTAATTGTTGTTGTTCTTCTCTCATGTGTTATATTCTCGTAAACATTAATATTTTATTAGCATTGTTGAGTATTGTTGTTCTTCTCTCATGTGCGATATTCTCGTAAATATAATATTTTATTAGCATTGTTGAGTATTGTTGTTCTTCTCTCATGTGCTATATTCTCGTAAACATTAATATTTTAATATCATGGTTAATTGTTTTTGTTTTGCATTTAGGTGTTATATTCTCGTAAACATTAATACTTTATTAGAATTATTGAGTCTTGCCTTTCTCTCTTTTCTTTCAAACATAATGTTTTATTAGCATTATTGAGTGTTGCTGTTCTGCTCTCAGTTTTTATATGTTCCTAAACATTAATATTTTATTACCTTTGTTAATTATTAGTGTTCTGCGCTCAGGTACTATATTTTCGTAAATATATTATTTTATTAGCATTGTTGAGTATTGTTGTTTTTCTCTCAGGTGCTATATTCTCGTAAACATAATATTATTAGCATTGTTGAGTATTGTTGTTCATCTCTCAGGTGCTATATTCTCGTAAACATAATATTTTATTAGCATTGATGAGTATTGTTGTTCATCTCTCAGGTGCTATATTCTCGTAAACATAATATTTTATTAGCATTGTTGATTGTTACTGTTCAGCTTTCAGGTGCAATATTCTCTCAAACATTAATAGTTTATTAAATCGACAGAGACATTAATATAAATGCTGTTTTCTCATTTATTCAAAGTTATTAATATTTGGCTTTGGTTGTGATGTTACAGATACGGACGTTCAAGTTGAGACAGTCGATGTTCTAAATTGGAATTTTTGTAAGTTCACACCGCTGCTTCTCAGCGGTGATTTAAAATTGCCAACACAAAATACAATATCATATGTGTTGCTGTTATGTGTTATGTGGCCGTCAGTGTCTGTTCTCTTATCCTTGCTTTCCTTCATTTCATATTTGTGTATCATCTTTCTCAACTGTTCTGCTTTTTTAATGTTATTTAAAAAGTCATTAGCATGATAACAAACAACATTTCGTTGGCTTGAGGCTCTTTTTGGCTTGTGTATACATTTCTGTATCAGTGATTTCACAATTATATTTATATTTTAAAAAATCTGCTAGACATACTCTAGTAGCTGAAGCTGATATCAGAGGCTTATTATTAAATGGACTTACTATAGGAATAATGTTACACTGTACAAGTTGCATAGTCTGTTACTATGGTTATGGCCTATTTTAAATTATGCTTTATTTGTATTGCTTCCTTTTCTTCTAAAGTGATTACATTTTTATTTTAAAAATGTTTTGATTTATTAGTAAAAGTGAAAATTAATTATGTAGTTGCTATTATTGAATAATGCAAGTTATATCGAAAAAGATTTAACAAAATATCAGACAAAGACATCTTGGAAAGTTTTCCCTTCAGAGTTAGTTGGGAGTACGAGATTTATTGAGTTTTCCTGTGCTACTACTCGGACTGAAAATATTTCGCGCCAAATATAAAAATTATTTTTCTCTAGATACTTTGGTTGTAATTAACATTATAAAAATCGATATTGTGTCAAAAAAAAAAAAATTGAATCAAGTTGAAAAATATTTTTAAATGTTTTAATGATTATATTTAGACCTAGATTTAATAATAGACCTATTGTACTAAAATAAACGCTGGCTTAACATAGGGCTCTGGCCTATCTTGCATTGGCTTTAAAGTTAAAGGGGTTTAAACAGGTGCCACATTGAAATAACATTTGAATAAAACTATGACTATCTTTTCCAATTAAACGTATACTTTTATTGCGGATATTACGTTTATTATTATTATTAGGGAAGTAATATGTTTTATTAATATTATATCTCTAAAATTTCAAAATAGATTTTTGTTTTCTCAATTTTCTTGTCGGTTATGTTAATTTTTGTTTTTTTTCCTTGATTTCAAAAGTTATTAACCTGTAGTGTAATGTTAGTTGCTAGTCTTAATGGCTTGTTATAGGCAATAAAAACCTTCTAAAGCTCTTTAAAAAATATACCCAGTTCGGTTATGTAACATCCCCTGTTTTATAAATCTCCTTGATTCATGTGTTTAAAGGAATATTTTAATGAAAGAAATACAGTACATTGCCAGTTGTTCTTACCTTTGTGTATGCAAAACGTTTTTTGTTACGTAAGTTTGTATATCCCTTGCAGTACGTTCAACGATGTACAAGTAATAAATTCTTGAGAATATAAACAGATTAAGTTATACAATCCTCCACATTCCAGTAGAATTATTTAGTAAAAATAACATCTACAAACTCATTAATCGAACTAAATATAAACATTTTATCGCCTGTTAAACTAAACGTTTTAAAAATAGCTAAAAAATTTCAATTCAATCTTATCTTAAGTGAAACTAGTTTATAAATAGTTCGATCTCATAATTGGTTGTGTTTTTAAGTTCACTTGACCATTCACGCGAGTAGCGGGCAGACCTCTTCAGCCGGGTTGATCTACCTCCAAGTACGTGACTCTGTCTATACGATACTATACGTTTCTTGTATTAAACACACTCGGGGATTATTAATGTCCTCTCCTTAGTCCTGCTTAGTTCCTTTATACTTCTTCCCACAAGGGAGCGTTTGTAGGGTAGACACATTTCCCTAACCTCGTTAGAGAGTAAGCCTTATTCAGGTATTAACGCCATATATCCGCTACAAGGGGGTTTCATATGTTTTCACTTTATTAATACTTACATTATAATCCTTTCCCGTGCGTCGTTGGCAATAGTTATCCTGACCTTAAAAATTACAAAAAGAAAAAATGTTTAAATACTGAAAGTATCGAAAATAATTTGACATTTTATCGTTTAGTTTATAGTTTCAACGAAATGAAAGTCCTAGTCTTTGCAGTGTGAAAAATTATTACATCTTTCTAAAAGAAAATGAAGGGCTGTATATTTTAAACCTAGGCCTTACGTTTGGAAGTAAACATAAAATGTAGGAATTTATTAGGAACAAAATACCTGTTTAACTGTCCGGACAGATGTCTTTTAGGTGAATATTGTAGAATATACCTTATTTTTTATAGTTTGTTTGTCACTTAATATTTTATACATTACGAAATTTTAATTTTTTTTTTTGCGTTGACCGCTCTCTCAGCCCACTCTCATAAAACGGTTTCTTTTTTTAACAGAAACATCTTTGCCCTTGTTTTATATAAAAACGCCAAGGTTAAAAAATGACATTGCGTATTTTTAAATACTTTCTTTAGCTCACTTTTGTTACAGGATTACGTTTACCACTGTCGTTAAATTGACCACACAGCGCCGTGTTGTCTGAGTATGCAGTGTATATACGTGCATGTTCAGCATTTACCACTATGTTTGTTGTGTAAATACTCGTTTTCTGATACTAAATTCTTCTAGCTAATATGCTTAAAAACACACATTTATAAATAAAATTATAATTAATAAATGAAAATTAATCATCTTGTATCATTGTTTTACAACAATAATTTTATTGAAATAATTGAATAATACATTAAGTCTACCAGTTAAATTCAGTTAAACATTACGGAAACTAACAAATTGATAAGAATAGATATATTCCAAAATAATGAATACACACCCTAACTAATTACACCCTAATTTTTAATGTTACACCCTAACTTGATCCAGACAAATTACATAAGAGGTATTATATGTACGAATAATTACAAGTAATAATTGTGCAAAATGCAAACTCTTTAACGGTTATACTCTCTCCACGTTTAGAACTTCACTATTAGCCACAGCTGACAGAACTGCAACTTGGGCAGCGAGTCTAACCCTTGTGGGGAATGTTGCTGACAGTTAAGCTAACAGTGTTCTGCATTTACAGTAGGTCTATTGTGTGTTAAAGGTAACCGTCAGAAGTATGGGTCAATATAATATGTAATGTCATTAAAACATCTTTGTACCTTATGGTATACAACCTGCACTGGCAACGCCCAGTCCAGTATGTGATAACTTTAAATGCATTACAACCAATTGGAAGCATTGTAGGTCTGTATAACTAACTGAGACAATGCATCTGGGCAAAATATTCTGCTATTGAATGACATACTTAGTCAAGCATATAATAAACCTATATTCGGTATATTGTCTACCGCTGGAACTTTGCCTTTGGGAGGGGTGACAAGGAATGAACTGGAAATATTGAAGTTACTAAGCAACTAGAATTAGATTAATGATGTTACTGTATTACTGACAGTAATAGCAAGTGTAAAAGTATGACGAGTTACTTCCCATCATCTTATTCAACTTCCACCTCCTCAACTATCAGAGGTAAGAGCTGATACGGTAGACTGTAACTCTAAAGGTGCGATTCATATGCTACGACTGTAGCGACTACAGCCGCGTGGCTCTACCCGAGCGGCTATGAAAAGTGACTCCTGGTTAGTAAGTAAACGTAACGGTTTCTTAAGGAGAGTCTGGAGCCGTGCGACTGAGGCGACTCTGGTGAGTCGGCTTGAACCGTACGGCTCAACTGCTGCCATGAGCAGTACAGCTGCGTACTGTCGTAGCGACTGGAGTGTTTGTTTTGACTGTGTTCGAACATTTTGTATTTTAAACATGGATGATTTTAAACTGATTGAGCTAGTGCGAGAACACCCATCTATTTATAACCCGAAGCACCGCCAATACAAAGATTCGAATGTAATAGATAATGTATGGGATTAAATATGCGGCTGTAATGAAAATATCAGGTGAAGTATTTTAGTAAAACAACGTTTTGCAAATAATTTAGCAACAATTTTAGCAAAACCAACTATAAAAGAACATCTAATAGATGCGTTTTCCATAGTATGGCGATGTCAGTTAAATGATGAAGCCTGAAAGTCAAATTCGTGCCAAAATGGAGATTTGTCAGATTGTAGGCCAACTAGAGTTGGAAGAAATCCGTAAAACTTCAAGCTCGTCATCTTCAGTACTATCGCCTAATCCTACTTCTCATGGATGGATCTGCTTCTCACCAATCACCGCCTTCTTTGCAAGAAAACGACATGCTGTCTGGTTTCAATTTTCATGAGGTAGTACCCCAGACCAACTTATGAGTGTTTACATTCCATTTTCAAATTTCAAATTGTATGATATTTTTATCTTTGCAAAGTTTCTTAAATAAATAAATTGAGATTAAACAATTATTACTTTGATTACTTTCTTACTTGAGCATCAATCCTAGTTTTTCTGCAGGGTTTATGGGCTGTTTCACTTTATTATACGACTTTCCTATTAAATCAATTTCAATTAACGACAAAACGTAATTAAACTGGTTCATGTTGAAACGGAAATACTTTCTAAACATTGATTCATCTTTTATAAGATGTCTCTGAATTAGAATGTTCTGAAACCTCTCTTCACACCTGGGAAGATACAGTAGATTAGGCTTGGGTTTCTTGAGCTCGGAAAGTAATAACTCTTCTTCCTCCTCTTCTTCAAGTAGAAGATACGCAGCCAAAAATGATCTGTCGGCCATGACGTTCCCAATGCAACTGTAATAGTCGCGCCACAAGAATTTATCCGAGGGACTCGGATCGTACGGGATTAATCGCGTGGCTAGAGTCACGAGGTAGTAGTCGTTACAGTCGTAGCATAGGAATCGCACCTTAATGTTCATTTTCCTCTGATAATGCCAAAAATGTACCTAATGTATATTTAGATGTAAAATTAATTTTAGAAGAGGAAACTCCTATACGCTCGATCGGGCGACATACCTGGAGATGTGACACGCGTTACCTTTACGTAGGAGGTTATACGAGTATGGTTACCTATAATACCTGATGTTGAACAAAAACACAGCAGTATTCCTCTTTATGTCCAGCTCATGAATAAATAATTTTCAAATGCAATTTCATATAAATTCAGATGTAAATATATTTAGTTCATTTACCTTTGTGATAGAATTCATTTATTATGTTTTTTGTTAAAAAAAAGTAACACTAAATAATTAAATAAAAACTTCACCTTCAATTTTTAATCAATTTTATTGTGTTAATGTAATAATTATTCCACTGTTCTAATGTTATGGTTCGTTATATATTGTATAAGTTAATATCTTTTCTCTAGGGCAGTGGAATATACATTAGACATGTGAAGAAAGTATTATACTTTTTTCAGGACGTTTCTTTCTGTATATTACATTTAAAACTAAAATATATAGATCAAAATTTATATATATATATATATATATATATATATATATATATAAGATTTTATGTAATTTCACCGTTCCGTGTAAATGTATTTCTTTTCTGACTTTTTTTGTGCTTGTTGTTTACTCTTAAATATTACCTTTTGTGTTCTGAGTCTTAATTATATACAGTTCCAGCTGTATGTTTTGTAAAATAATATAGATCATATAAGTGAATAATAATCTCTTGAAATAAGTATTAAAAATAGTAAAGATATGTTGATTTGAAAACATTGATGTGGGCTTGAATGAACGTAAGTTGAAAGACATTATAAATGCGTTTGACGTTAAAGCTGTGTTTCCGAATAGGATGGAATGCTGGACAATGAAGGCAGATACAATGGGAAGATTTCGGTGTTTTGAGATGTGTTGTTATAGTGGCATGCATAGGATACCTTGAGCATAGAGGATAACTGAGTGAAGGTGTTAGATTTAAGCCCGAAATTGAAAATTGTGTATAAGTTTACAAAATTATAAAAATTAGTTATGGAATCCTTCAACTAATAACTCAAGTGAAGGTATCGGGAAAGAGGAAAATCCAAAGGGGGAGGAGATCTTTTTTGAACGGTTGAAGAACAACTGCTGATCCTTATTTGGGAAGTTAAAATGGTCATCCTGAAGCAGATGGGGTGAAGAGGCGAAGAAGAACGGAGGAAGATTAACGTTTATTTTTCACATTTAAATTGTTTGCATAACAACACGCCATAGGCTTCAGCATTTAGCATAAGTTAGTATTTTACATAATGTGGTATGTGTGTGTGTGTGTGTGTATTTGTGTGTGCACGCGCAAGTGTAAACGTCGAAACTGCGATTTTATGTACTTCAAAATGAACGGGTGTATTGATATTAATTATTCATCATATTTTTCCATCCGTGAAGGAATACGTATGAACACACACACAAATATATATATATATATATATATATATATATATATATATATATATATATATATATATTTGGGATTATACATTAAATGCATTAGGCTCAGGCTGTAAGTGTTAAGACGCTAGGTGGTTTCTGAAATTGAATGCTGGACACGAAAAGTAAATATTATAGAAAGACTGAGATGTTCTGGGACACGTCGAATGATATCCTGGGTGCAGAGGATGAGTGATGAGGAGTTATTGAGGAGGATGGAAATGCGTTGAAATTGAAAAATTTATAAAGATTAGAAAATCACAATATTCCGGCCATGCCATGAGGTATATACTAAATACGAAAGGCTTCAACTAAATTGCTCAAGGGAAGATCTTAGGAAAGAAGTGTCAGAATTAGGAGATTTTGGTTGAAGGGTCTAAGAGATAGGTACGGAAAGAATTTATTAATCCTATGATTGTCAACGCTTTGGAAGGAAATGTGCAGACAAGACAAGATGAAATCAGATTTATAATTTACTTTCAGATACAAGTACTTTCTCAAGTTGGAACTTTCAACGCTTGAGATTCACTAATACACGTATGCACATGCGCGCACACTTTCGAATATTTAGTGGTTATGGTTGTGTTGTGTAATTATTGTTACCCTGATCGATTGATTTATCCTTGATAAAGAGAGTGTTTCACCTAGGTAACAACAGGTACCGTCTCTAAACAATACCTATAACGTGGGAAACGGGCGGAGGATATAGTTCGGAGAAAGATTTGGGGCCAGCCTATTGGCTCGTATTGTTTGGCGTAAATAAAGCAGTATAATGCAACTGAAAGTGGCTACTGTTCCATATACATCAGTCGGTGGAAATATCACTGTGAAAGACTTACTTCTATCATCCGTTTAAATTTTAATCATAAACTAATATAAATACTAGTAATACGTAATCATGACTTTGATAAAATCCATTATATAACAATTAAAGTACTCGCTAGTTCAATATTGTAGCAGCTTTTTCGGCCATTTAAAGTCATAGAAGACTATAAATATTATTCTTCTAATATAAATATTAACCAATCACTAAAGCAGGCTTCCGATTATTTATTTTATGTAATAGTAATGACCAGAATTAGTATTGATAATTGCTGTTCGTTTGACTGCAGATGGATGAAATGTCGGTTGGAATATTAAATTACTAGCTATTCAATGGTTTTGTGTTGTTCTTCAGGGAAGCGTGTGTGAATTGTTTGTTAAATATTAGATTTCACATGCGTTCTATGTTTGTATAAAAATCTGCCGCAATAACGTTTGTTTACAATTTTCGCTAATTTCGATAATAATAAATCGATTATCCGTATCGCCATCAGAACCAAATACTGCAGTTGACCGTACAGGCTTGGGGCTGTGGTTGAACGACTTTTAATCAATTATTCCACATCAAAACAAGAGCACAGCATTGTCAGTGCTTGATTGATGTCAGGTCGTCATTACATTGTTCTCCCTCTAATACAGTCGTACCAACATTGCGTCAACATATGGTCTAACGATATACATGTCTTACCGGTAAGGATTTGTTAGTATTTTCTAGAAAATTACAATGGCTGAACGATGTGGTTTTTAAAGTGGGATTGTACCACGTTTTGTCCTTTTCATATATGAGGTACTTATTAATATTTTCTAGAAATGTATGTCTGTCCGATGTTGCTTTTAAAGTGGGATTGTACCACGTTTTGCCCTTTTCGTATATTCGGGATTTGTTAATATTTTCTAGAAAAAGATAATGCCTGTACGATGTTGTTTTAAAGTGGGATTGTACCACGTTTTGTCCTTTTCGTATATTCGGGATTTGTTAATATTTTCTAGAAAAAGATAATGCCTGTACGATGTTGTTTTAAAGTGGGATTGTACCACGTTTTGTCCTTTTCGTATATGAGGGATTTGTTAATATTTTCTAGAAAAGTATGTCTGTCCGATGTTGCTTTTAAAGTGGGATTGTACCACGTTTTGCCCTTTTCGTATATTCGGGATTTGTTAATATTTTCTATAAAAGTATAATGTTTGTACGATGTTGCTTTTAAAATGGGATTGTACCACGTTTTGTCCTTATCATATATGATGGATTTATTAATATTTTCTAAAAAATTATAATGGCTGTACGATGTTGTTTTGAAGTGGGATTGTACCATGTTTTGTCCTTTTCATATATGAGGGATTTGTTAATATTTTGTAGAAAAGTATAATGTTTGTACGATGTTGCTTTTAAAATGGGATTGTACCACTTTTTGTCCTTTTCATATATGATGGATTTATTAATATTTTCTATAAAATGAGAATGGCTGTACGATGTTGTTTTAAAATGGGATTGTACCACTTTTTGTCCTTTTCATATATGATGGATTTATTAATATTTTCTATAAAATGATAATGGCTGTACGATGTTGTTTTAAAGTGGGATTGTACCATGTTTTGTCCTTTTCGTATATGAGGGATTTGTTAATATTTTGTAGAAAAGTATAATGTTTGTACGATGTTGCTTTTAAAATGGGATTTGTTCGAAAAAATCCCCCTTTCACAAGGTGCAAGACCATACTTTATGTCCTTTGAAAGGTCTATAGACGTGCCCTACAAATATCTTGGACTTACCGTGTCAGCGATGGACAAGTAAGGGTAGAGAGAGAGAGAGAGTAAAAATTGTTCTTGGCTGCTTAAACTTGCGAAAATTGTTCGAATTATCGTCAGAGGCAAATAAAGCCAGAACTCTTGTTGGTAGCCAACGTTCACAATAGACAAGGCATGCTATCTTCCTTGATGCTCTGTTACTCTTCCTCGTATACTTTTTATCTAACTTTTTGTAAGTGGTCATATTTCCACGCAATAGAATTTTGTTCCTCTTCATTGGAACAAGAAAACACAATTTGATCCACCCAGCCATTTCTTTTTTGCTATGAATTATGTCGCCATTTCATCACGTTCCTCTGCACTATGTACCAAAGTATTTCTTTTCGGTTTCACTCTATCTGTACATACCCCTGAAGTTTCCATTTTGTGGAATACGAGTATATTCGGTCCACCTATGGAACTGTTATTCTATGAAACATTAGACTAAATGCGTTGATCAAATCGGTGTAGAGAATTCCTTTGCAGGGCCGTAATACGAATCGAAACTTCACCATTACAACGAAAGAAATTATATTAATCCTTTTTTAAGTTCAGGTTTAATACATCAAAGAGTAAATGAAAATATGTTCTTGCATGATATAATTGTCTTACTATTCAAACTATGTTTTTAATTTATAGCAAGATCCTCATAGTATTTGCCATCAAGGTTCAGTCTTCCAAAGTAAAGTCATGTAGAGCCTTAACACCGCCAGTTAGAGCTTTTTTAGTTAAAGAAATATATAGTTATATATTTTAACTTAATCATATTGCATACATATCCCAAACATATCCTTAAATAGGATTATTTTCCTTAGCCGTTTCTTGTATATTCCGCTGCACTATTAAAAACCTTTTAAAAATCACACAACATAAAATATAATTCATATATACTGAAACATACATATATATATATATATATATATATATATATATATATATATATATATATATATATATATATATATATATATATATATATATATGATTCTGTCTTCAGTATTGGAACGTATTGATCTAGCTTGTGTAAACTTGTTCGTTTCATCGACATAGTTGTTCTTTTAATATTGTGTACTGTGGCTGATACAGGTCGTCAGGTTTAACCTGACCTGTGACCTTGAGATGCTCAAACGGACTTGAGTTGACGTGTGTGGGGAGATACGCGATGAGATGGTCGCAGGTAACTTTCATGCAGTATTAAATAATATAGTGTACCAATGCTTCGAGGCTTTGGCTTCATCTATAGCTGTTCTCATCTGCCTTCCCTTCCTGCGCATTTCTCCGGTCAGGCTATACCTGACGATCTGTACTACCTAGTAAAGGAAATAGAAACTCCGAGCTGAATTAAACAAGGCTTTAGATTTTCGCCAAGTTCTTTGGGAGAAGGGAGAATAACTCTGTTGAAGAAGTGCGCCAATGTCAGTGGGATATATCCTAATCACTGCAAATACATGGAGGGTACTGATAGCGGAAGATCTGGAGGACATTTATTTACTGAATAAAACAATACTATTTAAACTTCTAAATAATTTTATGCGGTCGAATTTTAAAACATACAGAGGCGACCATGTTCTGCTTAAGGTATGGCTTGGTTAGGTTTGCATTTTAATGAAGTAAATCCTATAATAATTATTTAATCTTTAATTAAGGGCAGGGAGTTGAAAGCGTGGGTGCTTTCCTTTTAAATTTATTAATTGAAATTTACGGTTGAATAGTTTTTAAACAGCCAATGCTTATTAATTAAAGTAAATCAGTTATTTTCCTTTGATATTTGCGTTTTCAATGCGACGGATTATTATATTCAATCGGATTTAATTAGCAAATTGCACATAAGCAGTCTATGTGTTATTGTAAAAGCGCACCTATTGTTGAATCGAAAGCTCTTCCAATAAAATTTTATATTTTATAATACTGTAAATCTCAAGTTCTACTTAGAGACACGGTAAATGTTAACAAATAGATTTAATATGACCCAACCATGTGTATTAAGTAAGAAATAATAAGATTGATGCTGACTCAGCTTGTGCGCAGCAAGGGAAATATTTTTGAATAATATATAACTGAAATAAATGACAGAAAGAGTTTATTTATTTTCTTTATTCATTCTTATTTACTTATTGCTATTCATTGCTTTATTCCTAAAACCAACATTTACTTACCGTCATTGTTAAACCTTAGGGTGGGTCGAAATTTTTTTTTTCTTATTTATTGCTATACCGCGGAACACTTGCCTCTGGGGATGCTAAGTAAAATGCGAAGTAAAAAAAAGTATAAATTGAGCGCCCAGTTAGTGAATCATATTAAAAATGTCGCTTTTCAGCCCTTTTTCAATTATTTTTACAGTGCTTAGACAATCATATTTTAAAGTTCTATAGTTCACTACAATAGAACAATTTTCAAATTGTTTAATTAAAGGCTAAAAAAAGCAAATAAACGTGAAACAGACAATCTCTTAATGTGGGGTAGTGCAAAGCCTGAAATATCATTAAATTATTGCTTTTTTTTATAAACTGCTGTAGTCTCACGCGTGCTGAAAGATATAGGTATTATAACTAATGACGACCACTCCCATGTTGATCTTAAAAGTCAAATAACAAGAGGAAAAAAGCTAATCGCAGGGAACTTCAAACCCAGAACAGAAGAATGCAAACCATTCCTTGGAAACCATTCTTTACATTCGATGGAAGTAAGTATAAAACCCTTGTAATTGTGAATGTCTTCGAAGAACGTTTTAGAAATACAATAAAAGAAGAACATTATTCCATACTACAAGAACCTGGATCCATCTATGTTGGCCACGCCACACCCTCAAATGAATATAAATTATCGCTTATAGTATTACCTTTTATATGACAGAAGATGACGGCTAGTATGCACATTTTACCGATTTTTGAGTCTTGCGCTACCGGAAATTGATAGATTTTAACGGTATTAATTTGGTTTTGTGTTTCTTAACGCATTTAATAAAAGATTTTCACTATAGCACTTTAAATATTATTGGTTATGCACTGAAAATACTTGTAAATTTACAGATTTTTGTAAAACAAAAAATGTTTAAATACGATGCGCTAACTGGGGGTTCAATATATATATATATATATATATATATATATATATATATATATATATATATTGCAGTATGTTTTCTTGTGTATTAATAAAGAACAAACGTCTAAATACAAATACAAGAATTATAATTGAATTTACAATTCAAAGCTTTTCGTTGGCTAACAGTACCAACATCATCAGGAATATTAAACAATAGACTTTTGTTCTTTATATATATATATATATATATATATATATATATATATATATATATATATATATATTTATTTATTTATTTATATACACATGTGTATATATATATATATATATTTATATACATATATATATTTATGTATGTATGTATATACACACACATACATAGTTTATACTTTGCATTTTACCCTTATCTACCCCAGAGGCAAGTATTCCGCGGTAAAGCGATTAAAAAAAACATTATTTTATTCTCGACCAATAATAGTAAACATCTCCCCACATTTTCACGGTAAAAGCCACACGAATTATTATTTATTTATAAAATAAAAACCCCCTAATGTTATTACTTCCGTAGAATTACTAGTAAATCTGACATTTATTAATAAAAGGGCTTTTGCAGTGTCAGATTCATGAAATTTTGCCTTAATGTGTCCTCGATTAGGTTGTTGTAGAAGTTTTAAATTTCTCTATATTTTTACTCCTTTAGGTGGTTTTCCTGTCTGGGCTCTGTGTCCAATCTATTACTAAAAGCGATAATCACTGTTTTAACCTATTGTTTATTACGTAAGGGGTAAACTAAAATTTTTTTACAGTTGACGTTGCCACACCATTAAGAGCAATATTTTCATAACCTATAAAAACCTCACGGAAGAATGATTCCACTGAAGCATATTAATTTCTCTGTTTTACAACATTTAAAATTTCTGCAGATTGTCACAAGTAAATTACTATTTGGCAGGCATGTGCTCTAATGTTTTACCGACTTGTTTGTAATGTACAGATTTGGCATAACGGCGCGAGAAGTTGAATGCAGACTTCACATAAATCAGTATAAATGTGATTGGGCTTTAAACAAAGCTTTCATTTTGTAAAGGGAAAATTAAATTTTCATCAAGCGCTAAATATTTATGTAAAAAAATTACATACAGTTTAGCAAAATGTATTATTTTGCTTAGAAGATATAGATTTTATTCTATTGCTTAATTTTCTTGCTAGGGCTACTTAAATGCTAAAGGGGTTGTGCGATTGTATTCACATCGTAATACGCCATCTGTATTCTGTTTAACTCAAACTCCGTTCGTTAACATTATTGTTTATTTTGTGCTAAATTTCTATTAAAAAAAGTCTGTAGGCTATCGTGTGATTAATTTCTCATACAAAACAAAATGTTGACTCATATTTTAAAAACGTCAAGCGCTACCGTGTAGTGCTAATCTCGAATTAGTAATACAGAATGTTATGAATGTTATGCACTCAGTATGCATAACAGGGTTGTGACCTAATTGTACTTGAAATGCTCTCTAAAGTACCTCTCGTCCGATTTACTGCACCATTGACATGTTTTCCCATTTAGATACAATTTGTATGCACATTGTTCTGGGCCAGCACGGCTTTTCTTTGGCTTTCTGTTCTTTGTCTACTTTGCGTTTCCTTTGAATTTTACATAAATCTAACGTTATTAATATAAAATAGGTTAAGTTTGTTCTTATGAAGACTTTAAAGTGAGACTTTATATTTTGCGCGTGTCAGCTTTTGTGACTACAGCCTTAATTAATTTTATATTAATATATTCACAATATACAGCAGTTATTTGTTTAGAGTCGGAAATTTATTAAAATATTTCGTGGGATTTGCTACAATAATTTTAAATACATTCCAAATAATATTTGTGTTTAGTTTTGTTTTTCATAACTGCGACAAATATTTATTCAATGTTTAAATCTATGGAGCGTCATTTATTTAAAGTAAAATAAATATTTAATAACATAAATAAACTGGACTATTGACAAAGATTTATTAACTTGATAAATTCTAAAAGTAAATATTAATGAAAACAAATTTCAAACCTTTTCCAAACATAGATTAACATTGGTTCAGCATAGGCTTAAGAAATATCGCACTCTACAGCGCAAATGAAACCTTATTGCTGCTGTGGTATGGGTTAAAAAGCTTACAAACTGTAAGATTTCAAGATTTAAATAACTTCTCATGCCTGGAGTGTACAGCCCCGCTTCTCCCTTTGCAGTCGCAGTAATTAGCGTGTTGCGATTTATCATAAAGATTAACTAACAATGAGCTCCGCTTCTTCTTCTATTTATCTACTGAAATGAAAAAATTACACGTTTTTGTTTTAAAATAAAAACTAAAAATTATTTGCAAGTAAATTTCAAACACTTTTAAATGTTTTAACATGCCTATAGTAGCACTTACTTTGCTTGTTGAGGACGGCCATTCGGGAGATGTGTCCCATTGTCAACTCAGACCGTAACTCAGTTAAGTGAGTAACTACATGAGTTACGATCTGAGTTGACAAAGGGACACATCTCCCGAAACGGCCGTCCTCAACAAGCAAAGTAAGTGCTACTATAGGCATGTTAAAACATTTAAAAGTGTTTAGTGATTACTAGTAGCTCACGTCAAGATGGAATCAACAAATGTTAAATTTTAAAGTTTTCGAGACGACGCGACGTGTGGATTTGTACAGTACAGCGGTGTTCTCCCACTTGCTAGATTAACTTGTGTTATCTTAGGATGGATTCTGTTCAGTAGCCTTTCATACACATAAGGGATAGTCCTTTACACAAAGGATCCAACTTGTCTATTTTGAAAACGTGCCTTCGTTTATTTTAAAAGATTATATTTTAATTTTTTGTTGTTTAAGAACTAACACCCGGGAGTAGATTTAGTAACGTTTAAATTTCGTGGAAACTATTCGTGTTTCGGCCTTGAAACATTTTAGGAATATATGTAGGTTTGTAAAGTACTGTATTTAGGGTAGATTTATCCAAGATTGGTGTTGCTGCTCGGTTTCTTGCTTTAAACAAAACAAGCAATAGAAACAAACAAATTTGAAATCAATTCCTACTTAGACAAAAACGTTTTCATTTTAGCTACTTTTTATTAAGTAAATCATTTATATAAATAAAGTAACAGAACCTATAACATAAAATCAGCTGTTTTATGAAATCACATGTTAATACTTATTTTAAGCCAAATGAGAAAAAATAATTATATTTCACACCTTGCCGCTTTTGTGTAAAGTTTTCCCTTCATATAAAACTCAACAATTCATTTATAAATATAATTATTAATTAATATTTGAAAAAACTGTTTTAACATCAATTGTCATCCGCTACAAGTTAGAAAAATGTATTCGAACTCGAGTGAATGAATAAAGTAATTTACCAACGATTGAAAATTTTAACAAGATATATATATATATATTTAAGATTAAATAATATACACTAATACAGGAATATTTAATTTATTGAATAATATACTCAAAGCTTTTCGTTGGTTTACATTACCAACATCCTCAGGAGTTACAATACTAAGTACAATACCTTAGTATTGTAACTCCTGAGGATGTTGGTAATGTAAACCAACGAAAAGCTTTGAGTATATTATTCAATAAATTAAATATTCTTGTATTAATGTATATTATTTAATCTTAAAAATATTCTAACAGGAAAACACATTTGATATTCTATATATATATATATATATATATATATATATATATATATATATATATATATATATATATATATATATATATCTTCAATTGTTATGACGGAATAAGTTGTGGAACCTTTCTTTCGCATCGTGTGTTGAGCGGTGTTATAGTGACAAATTTTGTTTACCTAACTATTTTTTAAAACAACAACAAAATATCCAAATAGATGGTTAGATTATGAACAATGTATTTTCCCTGGCGTACGAATATAATGTAGCCTTCGAAAAGCTATTCAGTTTAGTAGAAATAAACATGACCGAATACGTCGCTACTATATTGTAAAATATCTATACAGTAATTTAAGATACAAGATAAGTATTACAGCAATAAAATTACAGTTTATTGTTTGTTTGTAAGCCTGTCGTTTTTTTTCAAATTTTAACATCTACGGTTGGTGTTATTAAAAATATTTTATATATAAGGAGAGAGTGAACTAATAGAATGAATTGGAAAATGACGTAATTTGAACAACGAGTGGATACAAAAATAAGTAAACGGAATATGAATACTACTCTGTTTCCAATTATATTTCGTATAGAAGATAACTTGTAAATAAATGTATTTACTACGTTCCGTAAAGAGTGTCGGTGTACGTCATACAGTCGGCACTTCACGCGTGGACATAACCCAACCAGTATTACAAGCGAGACCTTTATTTACTTTAGTCATTTCGGTAGGGAAATCCAAATCATTTCTTATCCTACATAACTATCGTTATAAAGTGAACACAACCCTATATAATAAAGTAAACAAAGTGTTGATTAAATATTATTTATGTGCCTTGCATTGGCAACTAAATGCAATTAAAATCATCGAATTAAAATTGAAAATAAATTTAATCTTCAAAATATTAATATTTTTTTCACAAGTAAGTAACTGAAGATGTCTTTCTTGATTATTAAACCACACGTAATAAAGTTATTAGTGATTTGATATTGCATAAAAATATAGGATCTTGATTTGCTCAAAGTGAACGCATTATGTTAGTGAATCGTGTAGGTTGAGTAGATGCAAGCTTTTGCTTACATTTTACCTTTCCCTTAGTTCTCTAGCGATATATACATAAAGCAGTTCTCCTTCTTTCACCAGAATTATTGATGTTTTCTGAAAAAATAAATATGTTTACTGTAGAAATGAAGTTAGAATCTCATAGGGGCGTCCCCATTCAAATAGTCATAAGTCAGAATAAAATAGCTGTCCAATTAGACAAATCTCCATCAAAATCCTGCTCTTTGTTTCTTATATTCCTAAGAAACACAGATAAATACTGCAATTAACTAAATGCGTTAAGAAATGTCACTTTTATGGTAAGATAGGGTGGAAATGATTGGAGATTTGTCATTATGAAATGATTCGTGTACAATTTAAATCCCTCATAACATAAGCAATCACATCATTTTAATTTTACAATATTAAATGGATAAATAAATGCATTGGCCAACCATTAATGGTAATAAATCTAAATACAAATGCGGCTGTCAAACACAGGTTGACTCGTTATGTATAAAATGAAAAATTATCCTAAATTAAAACATCGCCAGCTCAATGTATTTGGAATACAGAGGTTGACAGTTTATTGAGAACTTGGTTTATTAATTTAATTAACTCTTCGTAGAATTATTTATTGGACTGTTGGGGAAAATGTTTGCTTTATTATGGGTCTCCTACTTCTAATTAAATATTTATGCAGGCAGTAAATAATTAAATGTTCTAACTAATTAATTACTTGATCTATTTATAATTAATAAAGTATCTCATCAATAATGACAGGCGCTCTCTCTCTCTCTCTCTCTCTCTCACACACACACACACACACACACACACACACACACACACACACACACACACAACTGTGTGTGTGTGTGTGCCGTCTGTAACTAATCAGGTGTTTTATTGTGGTGTCTTTAGTACAGATTATATATGTCATCTGTACTTAAAAATGTATTTTATCTGTAATCTATTACGTATAGAATTTGTCCCTAACTAGACATTCTACATATAATTATATATGCCATCTTAAATTAATCAGGTGGGCTATCCATTATGAATTATATACGTCGTTCTTTCAGGTGTGTGTGTGTGTGTGTGTGTGTGTGTGTGTGTGTGTGTGTGTGTGTGTGTGTGTGTGTGTGTGTGTGTGTGTGTGTGTGTGTGTGTGTGTGCCGTCTGTAACTAATCAGGTGTTTTATTGTGGTGTCTTTAGTACAGATTATATATGTCATCTGTACTTAAAAATGCATTTTATCTGTAATCTATTACGTATAGAATTTGTCCCTAACTAGACATTCTACATATAATTATAATTATATATGCCATCTGTAATTAATCAGGTGGGCTATCCATTATGAATTATATACGTCGTTCTTTCAGGTGTGTGTGTGTGTGTGTGTGTGTGTGTGCCGTCTGTAACTAATCAGGTGTCTTATTGTGGTGTCTTTAGTACAGATTATATATGTCATCTGTACTTAAAAATGTATTTTATCTGTAATCTATTACGTATAGAATTTGTCCCTAACTATGTAACGGATGTTATATAATGAAACAAGCAGAGTTGCGCAAATTGTGTAACGGTTTATAATTTTACAAATTGGATTTTATTTAGTTATAACTCTTAAAACATTTAATATTCACTTCTAGCTTACAGTTGAGGCGTAATGAAACGTCTGTCTGTAACGCAAAAGAAGCTATAACTCCGTTACAGTTAAAGTATTTTAAATTACCAAGTTAAACAATTAAAATTAGCAGAATATTCTTGAATTAATACTTAAGGTTTATTTACTTGAAATGCAAGGTATTTGTGCGGTGGTAAAATAATGACATTTAAATTCAATTAAAGCAAATCATAAACTTTATTTTAAAATAGACAGATGAAATAAATTAAAATCATGACACATAAATTTCTTTAACACTCAGTTACAGATTATGAAACCCTTTTTTTTTTACATTACTTATAAATTTTTAAGGATAGCAATCCTTCAATTAATAAAATTTATCAATGGCTGAAAATGAACATATATTCGAGTTTACTTGCCTTTCTTGTATAATCAAGTTTAATAATTTAATATGAACATATTAGCACCAAAAGGTGCGTAATTATAATTATGCTTATTAATTAAAAAGTTCAATGTTCATAATTTAGAAATTCTGCTTCGAAATGTTTTAAATTTTGAAATTAAGTTTTAAAAAGTTTTAAATCGCCCACTTAGCTGTGTTAACTTGTCGCAACTTCCCTTCCATCTCGTGGTAAATCTCGGTAAAGCCTGGCCTCATCTTCGTGAATAAACGTCGGGAAAACCATGAATAAGTCTGCAACCCATCTTGTATCTGGTATTGTAAGCCGCCTTCTATGCCATGATTTAAAAAAAGAAATACTTTATATTAATTAAAATAAAAGGAAACTAAATACATCTTCTTGCCATTTGGAGACGTCCTTCCCTGGTTACATCCTGGCCTAATGAGACAGATAAATTAAAAGCAAGCAGCCTTCCTACCTATTGCGCATCCACGGGGCGCATGCATAGCTTGGTTACTTATTTTAAGTTTTTCTCGATAGATGTCACTATCAGCCAGAGATCTCATTAAAAATATTTATCATACATAACAATTTTTTTTACATAGTTATACATTATTACAATTTTGAATTTATTCTCGTTTATTTTCTGAAATTTGCAAATCTAATATGTAACACCGTCTAAAGTGTGTTACAACTAGACATTCTACATATAATTATAATTATATATGCCATCTGTAATTAATCAGGTGGGCTATCCATTATGAATTATATACGTCGTTCTTTCAGGTGTGTGTGTGTGTGTGTGTGTGTGTGTGTGTGTGTGTGTGTGTGTGTGTGTGTGTGTGTGTGTGTGTGTGTGTGCCGTCTGTAACTAATCAGGTGTCTTATTGTGGTGTCTTTAGTACAGATTATATATGTCATCTGTACTTAAAAATGTATTTTATCTGTAATCTATTACGTATAGAATTTGTCCCTAACTAGACATTCTACATATAATTATAATTATATATGCCATCTGTAATTAATCAGGTGGGCTATCCATTATGAATTATATAAGTCGTCTCTCTTTTAATATGTATTTTAACTGCAATTATGTATATCATCGATGTTATTAATACAGATTAGGAAATTATATAATACCTTTTTATAATATTTTCTGTGTGGCTGATATAGTCTCTGTGTAAACGGTTGTAATTAATTTATAATTAGGCATTTTACAAACGTCAGTCTAACAAGAATAAAATTCAATAATATATTGTATTTGAATGAATATAATGTATCTTCTCTTGCAACTATCAACATAACTAACAATAAATTGTTTTTGCTTCCAGGTGAGTTGAGACTTGAGTCACATTATTCCCAAGCTAGCTGATTCGGTAATGTACGAGTATATATATGCATATGTATTAGTGAGCGCTGACGCACTTGCAGTGTACATTAGTCTAATGGTTGTCCTAGGTTTCAATCCAATCTGCATGGGATTGAAATAACGGTTTGAATGAATAACAATCAGAATCAAATTAGAAGAGTCCTAATGAATGCCATGCGCGCACGAGCGTGTGTGTTTGTTACTAAACGACACCTATTTTTTTGGAGTCAAAGTTTATCATATACCAAACGAATGAAATGTGATGACATTTGAGCATTTTATAACACAAACCAATATGTGTGATAGTCTTATGGGGATAAAACAGAATTTATCAGATTTGAAGTGTTTACAGACTTTTTATAAAATATTGCAAGTAAAAGAATAGTCTGCGTGAATCACTAGACTTTGAGTTTGCACATAAATACCAGTGCTATAAATATAGACGTTTTATATTCAACTCTTGACTTTATGCAAAATTAACCATCAACTTCAGCCTTCATCCGTGCGAAGTGATTCGGATGACGTCACATACAGGCTGTCGTGTTTTGTAATGCGACAGGTAAAGCATACCATTTCGTCTAGATTTCAAAGCAAACAATATCTGTATAATATTGTTTATTCTTTCCGCGTGGTCGTTGTTTTAGAAAGAAAAAAAATGATATAAATAGTTTGTATTTTTTTGCCGATTTTTAATTAAGGAAAGTGTTTATCAGAGGTCGCTCTTGGGTATATCAACATCATTGGGATCATGCATAGTTGAAGCTGTATAGGTAACAAATTTTAGCATATCGTAAAATGGCAAAACCTTAGTTAAAATAGGTTTTTGATAGGTTATTTAATTTTGTATCAGTGTTTGTTATTTGTAAGAAGATTGGAAGAAATTTACCTAAATTACTCTCCCATAATCTGATGTGATCCAAGAATTGAATTTAGTTTTTAAAAATAAAATTACAGTAATTTAAGGTTAAAATATTTCTTTTAATATATTTTTTCTGAACTTAACGTAACAATCTTGTAACCAATACTGTAATTTGATTCACTAGTATTTGGTTTAATGCCTAAATTTACCTATTATGAGGATTTACAATCTATTTGTTTTTGTTGCGTAGTTTATCTTGCGATTTTCTTAATATTGTGTGTTTAATTTAATAAAAACATATTTTGCGTTTAATATTACTCGAGACAAGTGCAAAAAGCTGGGAAGTTCAGTAAGTGCTAGGTTTGCTAAATTTATATTTACTTCCATATGCAAATTTATTCTTTCACAATACTCTTTAGGCTTTTAAACCTCTGCTGCAAGGTTTTAAAATAAAAGCCCTTAACCGTGAAGAGTCTGAACACGCTCTTAATACCTAACTTATATTTTGTCACTGAACATATCAGGCGTTTTCATAATTAAACAAAATAAAAAGGAAGCAAATAAAAATCAGAGATTTACAACATTAAGTAAAAGAACACTTAATAACGATCACACACTGTAAATTTTTTTAATATAGAACCTTTTTTAATTTCTGTATTTTAAAATGTTCTATATTTTTAATACTGAAGTTATTATGCCAGGTGTTCGATAATTACTTCATGAAATGGTCAAAATAAACAAATCAATTCCTATAAAGTATTTTTGTATCTTGTTTAGTTAGAAAAAGTATCAGTGATATCAGAGTCGTATTCATTTCGTCTCGCTTGAAACAATTAATTCCCCACTGAAAAAAAACATTACTACTAGCGATGAGGTATAGTATCTGTGTTTCGGTGTTTTGCGAAGGATGCTTATGTGGCGTTACTATGAGCTAGGTGTAATGTTTATTACAATATGAAAGGCATTTTATGTCATCAAGTAATCATAGAAATATACGTGTTTGGAATTACAGAGAAGCCCATAATTGGAAATGAAATCAATCACCAAAATTGTAGAAAATAATCATTTATGTAGAAGTCGTTGCTTTATACATCTCTATCTCTCTCTCTCTCTCTCTCTCTCTCTCTCTCTCTCTTTGTATCGCTCTTTCACCCTCGCTCACTTTTTTGTTTCTCTCTTCTTCGCTTGCTTTCTCTTGCTCCCTGAATCTCTCTCTCGCTTCCTCTTACTAACTCGCCCGTTTTCTCATTTTTCTCTTTTTCTTTATCCTTGCTCCTGTTTTCTCTCTCTCTCTCTCTCTCTCTCTCCCTTCCTCCCTGGTTTTAGACAATTTTGTCAAAAGCATGAATACGTAATCAATTCTGTCCATTAGAACGCTGTTTGTCTTTCAGTACCTAGCGAAGCTCCTTGGCTCCCCTCCCATAAGTCCTAGCTTTATTTTGCTTACCCTTCCTAATTTCTCCTCCTACACAAGGGTATAGGAGTAGATGCCTCCTCATGATCCCCGATACATAGTAGGTCTACCTTTAAACATACATCCGAAAGCTTTAAACATACAAATTTCTTTCTTTTTCTATCGCCCCTTTTCATTTTCTTTTTTCTGCCACCACGTTCTCTCTCTTCAAAGACCGTTATACAACTTCTGTTGACTTCCGCAGGAAGCAGATCTACTTAAGCTACCGTGTAAACCTAAACAACCCATTCTACCCCGCGAGATATGTCCCTTATCCACGCTTAATACTAGAGGAACCATCATGTTCCTCTCTGAGTCCTATTGTTATACCATGTACCTTTCCATATTCTTCTGATTACACAAGGGTAACTATAGTCATATTTTATGACCTAAATAAAGAGTTAAGTCTATCTCTTCCATGTTGATCTGATTATGATGTTCCCTTTAATAAACACAAATCTCCCTCACTAGATATTTTTTCTTTTCTTCTTCTCTCGTCTCTCTACCAGTTCCTGGTAACTGTTAGATATTTTTTTTTTTTGACCCCAGTAGAAAAAGGACCACTTGAGCTGCCTTGCCGCGACCGGTATTTCTCTTCCATTCCCAGTACCAGCGAATCGCCTTGCCTCTCCCGAAGTCTTATTTTTTTTTACCTATCCTTCCTTATTCCTCTTTCTACACACGGTCATCTACAGTCACCTTCTTTTTGACACCAATTATCAGTGTGTATACCTCATGCATGTTGAGCTAATTATGCTGTTTGTCTTACCAAACACATACCTGTCTCCTCTCTCTCTTTCTCTCGTTTGCTCTCTACATCATTTTCCCTGACTTTCCTCTTTCCTACTCTACCTTCTATCGGGTAACTGTTAAATACCTTTTTTGACCTGGTAGACGGGTCTACTCAAACTTTCCTGTTCGCGCGATCGGTGTTTCTCTTCCATTCCCAATACCAGAGGAACCTTTCCCCTCCTCTTTATTCCATCTTACCTTCTTCACCTCTATTCACGAACAAAGACATCGACACCTTATGACCCAGATTGAGTAGCTTTACTTTATAAACGTTGATTCAATTCTGCTGTTCGTTGAGTAAAACAGAAATCTCTCTCGCACACACTTCCAATTCTCACGTAATCTTCTTAAACTTGCCAAACTTTTACCATCCATCATTTATTATCAGATTAAATGTTTGTAGCAATGTCAAAACTTTTATATATGTGGAATATTTTATATATCCGCCGTCACTTTCAATATAATGTATGTATTTTATGCTGTATGTCACATTCCATTAAAACCAATAGGTCTATTGTGGAATTATTTGAGAGCCTTTTTAAAATGTGTTATATTTTGGATTAATGTCTAAATGTGGGGAAAATTTGTTGATTTGATCAAAACTAAAGCTTGGTATTTACTTGTCCTTGGTTTTACACAGCATATGGTTTGTCTTTTATTACATCCATTTCGTCATTTTCTTCATTTTGAAATGTTTACGTTTAATATTTCAATGGAAATACGTTTTCTGGAACTAGCTTGCAAATTTTAATTTTTTTTTAAGGAGAGTTAATACGAAATATTGAGTTAACCTATTGACGATAAGGCCCAAAATATCTCTTCTATTCTACCATGGGCGTTTTCCCTTATATGTTGATCTCTTGTTCTCTTTCCTAGCCAATCCGTCTCCACTGCGTCGTTGGACCAAATGTCGAATCCATAACTATAAACCGATTTTACAAATGCTTTGAAAAGTTGTTTTTTTTTGTATTTTGCAGTGTGATTTGATCCACCATCCTGGGGTCAAACAACCTTTGAAACATAATTCATTTATATTTAAAAGAATCGTTTGTTGATATGTGAGTCAACATGCATTTCAATTAAACAGTTACTTAGCTACCTGCTTCAGACACCAAACCTTTACGTATTTCTAAAAATGTATAATACATGTACCCTGTATTTAAATAATAGCAATATCCACACAGGTAACTTCGATCTGATTTCGTCTTAAAATTTGAAAGAGGTTAAGAATCGTATTGGGATATGAAATTACCTGTTTGAAAATTATTATTATTTAAATGTTTAGGGCTAAGTTTAATTTTTTATTCTTGATGCCTGAAGAAGATAGGAAATTAGCTGTCGAAACGTAGTTGATTAATTAAAATACATAAATTAACTCATATATTGACCGTCTTTTCTTACATAATTTGGTTTTGTAAGACAATTTCTAGGAATGTTTTAATAATGGGAGTAACGAGCATATTTTTTGGCTAGAGTAAACAAGAAGAACTTAATTGAACTTCTCAAGATAATACGTTTTTTAAATGTTTTGTTGTGCGAGTAAAATGTTTAATATATTTGGTTTGTTTGTATTGTTAATATTTGTAAACACAAGAAATTTATACAACTTACAATTATAAAACTTCAATCTCAAACGCGTTTCAATGACATTATGTCATCATCAATGATTCTACCACAAACTTATAACTTTAATTAAAGAAATGGAAATTAAAACTAATTTATTTAAAAATTTAAAATGTATTAAAACTTTCATTATTAATATTTGTAGTTTTGTTTAACCCTGGAGCCGGGGCGCCAAGTCCACCAGGAAATTGTGTTGCCACGGTTGATAGGAATGCGCGATCAACCTAACCCTTTGTCTAGCTGTCTATTTTTGCATCCCATTCAAGATCAAAGTACCTTCGATTTAATTTCAGCGTTTATTTACAATTCGGGTCTGACAGACTTGGCACCCCGGCTCGTGTTATTGTGATTCGGGTCTGACAGACTTGACGCCCCAGCTCGTGTTACTGTGATACGGTTCTGACAGATTTGGCGCCCCGGCTCGTGTTACTGTGATTCGGGTCTGACAGACTTGGCGCCCCGGCTCTTGTTACTGTGATTCGGGTCTGACAGACTTGACGCCCCGGTTGTGTTGCTGAATTTTGGGATTTAAAATAAATAAAAAATGTTTATTCTTAGAGTTTATGAATGATTTTTTTTTCGAATAAAGTGTTAATATTATCGGCTATATTGAATAGGTTTTTATAAACACTTCGAACAATGGCTAGTGTTCTTCAAAAAGACTACATCCGCCAACTTCTAAATGACATATTTTTTTTTCTGAGCTTGATGACAGCCCAGATGAAGGTGAGGAGGATCGTATTGAGTACTGGTGATGCCATGAAGCCAGAAATAATCACTTTTTATAATTCTACCAAAGATGGAGTTGATTATCGGAATAAGTTGTGTGCTACGTACAGCATGACTAGAAGCACAAGGAGGTGGCCAATGTTATATTCTATTATATATTGAATGTGGCAGGATTTAACTCCCAAATAATTTACATTGCAAACAATCCAACTAAAACTACAAGTAGAAGAGGGTTTTTGAAAGAACTGAAATTGAAATTAACACCTGAAGAACTTCAACGCAGATCTTTACTGACTAACATCAATCCTGAGGTCCGCCTAAGAAAACAAGAGGTTGCTGGCACTTCCAAAACTGCAGAACAAGCTGTACAAATTCCCTCTAGGTATGATATAAAGGATAGCAAAATCAAGTATAGTTGTAGGTACTGGCAAAAATTGATATGTTTAAGCAATGCAAAGTATGTATGCCAGGACCCCCCAAACACTGTAAGGGGCAATTAGTAAGAACAAAGTCTGAACGTTTTTGAAACCAGCCTGTTGTTTTGTGACTTTGTTTTTTATAAGTTTATCATAATTTTTTAATGTATAGTTATTGTTTTACCATCCCTAGCACGAAATTTTGTTTTTCTTATATATAATTTTCTACTAGTTGGTTTAAATGTAATAAATATCTTCGAACTTTTTTACTTTTTTATCAAACTCCTTAAAAATAATTTGATAGAATCTAATTTACAAGTATATCAATTTAAAAAAATCTAGCTTTATTTATATTCATGAAAATACTAAAAACATAAATGGGTCTGTCAGACTTGGCACCCCGTTTGACATTACAAACTGGGGCGCACCCTCTCCGGGGTTAATATACTTTTTAATGCATAAATTATTTTCATATTTTTTTTATTGCTTTTTTATTTGAAAAAACTTACGTACTCTTCGTTTTTGCTGTAATTTGTAAATTATAAAATAAACATTGTTTTAAATTATCACTAATTAACTTTTATTTTTTTTAAATGTCGCGTGTTTTGAAATCACCTTTATATATATATATATATATATATATATATATATATATATATATATATATATATATATATAACAGTTATATTGGACAAGCAGGCTGTTCGTTTATAAGACACAATACTAATATTATCTGATGAAGACATGGCGAGGTCGAAACCACTGTAATTTGTTTAAAATAAAACCTAATTAGTGAAAATTAGTAAAATTGTGTTATTTTATAGCTATACTACGAATGTTCTACAAATACTGACTATTTTTAATTTATTGTAAATCCGTATCATATATCTTTTTCCCTGTGCAAAAATGTACAACCATACTCGTATGTTAACTCTTTAATCACAGCAATAAATGAACGGTAAATTAACAAGTAATTTTCCACTTACTGACGAAGCGTAACGACCGAAATTGCCTGGAAATAATTAGAATACGAAGCAGTTTTGGTTAAATGGTTCATCAAAAACAAGGAAATTAAGCTTTATCGATCGCGCGCTATGTTGTAGGACTGTGGTGACCCCTTGTTTTCCATTGACGCGCACGAGAGGCCGGAATTGCTGATGGGCTATACTGTATTTGAAATTCTGATGGGTCTTGGAGCTATTTCAAGCCCTTTCATACACACACCCGTCTCTGCAATTTATAGAACCCAACCCTTCCTTTACCCGTGCACTATTGTCTTCATTCACTTACTTCAACTTTCTCAGATAACGTTTTGACGATTTATGAGCGGCTTGAAGGTTTCTCTTACGATAATGTCGTTTTGTTATCATAACGTGCCGTGTCTTTAATGTATTGCTTTGTTAATTTTGTTGCAATTTCTTACTTCATCCAGGGTAATGTAATTCATACAAATGTTTTTTTTCTCTAATAAATATAAGTCTGTATACATTTCTATACGTGAGAGGTGTTTAAACTTAAAAAGTTACTTGAGAAATTTACAAGCAAGACATTTCTTCATATTTCCTTTTAACAGGTTTCTGTTTATTTCATTTTGACAGTCTTTTACAGTGATAACATTATCTTTTATAACGTAATATAAGGGTGTATGGGTGTTCTATAAGTGTTTATGGGTGTTCCATAAGTGTGTATGGGTGTTCTATAAGTGTGCATGGATATTCTATAGGTGTGTATGGGTGTTCTATAGGTGTGTATGGGTGTTATATAAGTGTGTATGGGTGTTCTATAGGTGTGTATGGGTGTTATATAAGTGTGTATGGGTGTTCTATAAGTGTTTATGGGTGTTCTATAAGTATGTATGGGGGTTCTATAAGAGTGTATGGGTGTTATATAAGTGTTTATGGGTGTTCTATAGGTGTGTATGGGTGTTATATAAGTGTGTATGGGTATTCTATAAGTGTTTATGGGTGTTCTATAGGTGTGTATGGGTGTTATATAAGTGTTTATGGGTGTTATATAGGTGTGTATGGTTGTTATATAAGTGTGTATGGGTGTTCTATAGGTGTGTATGGGTGTTATATAAGTGTGTATGGGTGTTCTATAGGTGTGTATGGGTGTTATATAAGTACGTATGGGTGTTCTATAAGTGTTTATGGGTGTTCTATAGGTATGTATGGGTGTTATATAAGTGTGTATGGGTGTTCTATAGGTGTGTATGGGTGTTCTATAGGTGTGTATGGGTGTTCTATAGGTGTGTATGGGTGTTCTATAAGTGTTTATGGGTGTTCTATAGGTGTGTATGGGTGTTATATAAGTGTGTATGGGTGTTATATAAGTGTGTATGGGTGTTATATAAGTGTGTATGGGTGTTCTATAGGTGTGTATGGGTGTTATATAAGTGTGTATGGGTGTTATATAAGTGTGTATGGGTGTTATATAAGTGTGTATGGGTGTTATATAAGTGTGTATGGGTGTTCTATAGGTGTGTATGGGTGTTATATAAGTGTGTATGGGTGTTCTATAGGTGTTTATGGGTGTTCTATAAGTGTGTATGGGTGAACTATAAGTGAGTATGGGTGTTCTATAAGTGTGTATGGGTGTTCTATAAGTGTGTATGGGTGAACTATAAGTGAGTATGGGTGTCCTATAAGTGTATATGGGTGTTCTATTATAAGTGTGTATGGGTGTTCTATAAGTGTGTATGGGTGTACTATAAGTTAGTATGGGTGTACTATAAGTTAGTATGGGTGTACTATAAGTGAGTATGGGTGTACTTTAAATGTTATGAGTGTTCTATAGGTGTGTATGGGTATACTTTAAGTGTATATGGGTGTACTTTAAGTGTGTATGGGTGGACTATAAGTGAGTAAGGGTGTACTATAAGTGAGTAAGGGTGTACTATAAGTGAGTAAGGGTGTACTATAAGTGTTTATGGCGGTTTAAAAGTACGCAATATGAAACGAAAGGAATTTACAGCGTCACTACCATTCAGTAAACCTTCTAGCCATAATAACATAAACATAGTAGTAGTGACAAGCGTCACTGTAGTAACTTTTGAGTAGCAAGTGTGGTCCAGTAAAATTCTTTTGCCTGTCTCCCGATGCTCCTCCCAGAGACAGACTCTACAGCGGATGGCAGTATTTCTACGTTAAATAATGTGGCTACATTTATCAATAGCATTTAATTTTCAGTATTCAATTTTATAATAAGAAATTTTCGTTTCCACTTTTATTTTATTGTGAGAAATTTTCTGACAATTTGTCACTTTTTGTAATTAATTTTGGATCATAAATTGTGGAAGCAGAGTTGATAACTTACAGTAGTTAATTTTAAATTTTGCATTACTTTTATTTTGAGGCTCTCGATTTTTAAAATTCTTTTTGGAATGTGAAAAGCAGATTGAATCATACTGTGGTGAAATTGTTAGTACGCTATGAAGCCGTGTTTCTGTGTTCTAACCCTCGTCCAAATTTGCCGCCAATTGGAAGTAGGACGTGTAATTTGGTTGCTGATAATTTCCTTGAGGTCCGTCCACATGCCAGAGGCATTCAATCCAGGCTTCATTGCGTGTACCGCTTGCTAACATTCTGGACGATAGAATTGGAGTCATGTAGGCTCTCTCTCTCTCCTTCTCCCTCACACACACACACTACAATAAAAATTATTTAATTTTTTGTATGTTAAAGAATTATTTGAATGTAATAGATATAGAAT
The DNA here is from genome assembly GCA_036971475.1 of Prosapia bicincta. Classification (NCBI taxonomy): domain Eukaryota; kingdom Metazoa; phylum Arthropoda; class Insecta; order Hemiptera; family Cercopidae; genus Prosapia; species Prosapia bicincta. Next base: position 244,882,265 of record JBAIZL010000004.1, on the reverse strand, counting down.
TAGGCTAACTTATTTTATTATTTTTTTTTGAGAGAGAGATATGAATTTGGTTATTTGTACCCGCTGCTTAAGTCCTAGAAATACTTTAAATTTATTTAATAATCTATGATACCGAATGGTTTTATGTGTGTGTCTCCCCCCCCCCTCTCTCTCTTTCTCTCTCTCACTCTCGAATAATTAATATCCAGAGTACATCCGTCCATTTTGTTGTGCATAAAATCGTAGTTCCGACGTTTTGCTAGAATCTCATCTAGCATTGACGAGGTGATCCCAACAACAGTTAAGAGCGATTTTATTCAATACAAAATTAACGGATGTACTCCGGATATTAACTATTCATATATATTTTTATCAGTGAAGGAACACGTACCAGCATAATATATATATATATATATATATATATATATATATATATATATATATATATATATATATATATATATATATATATATATATATGGATAAAGTATTTTAAATATCGTAAGTACGTAGTTAGAATTCATGAATTCAGTTCTTCGACAAAATTTAAAAGACTATTAGAATCGTATTCGAATATGTAACTATCCAAAAGCACTCGAATAAGTAAATAGACATTTAGAAATATTTCCCCAATGCAAATAAATGACTGAATAAAAATGACATAATTTAAGTTGGAATTTTTTCTTGACAAGATGCCTTGACATTCATGCGAAGTACAGTATTTATCATTTATCTGATAAACTCCATGTCTTATGACCGGGGAAGACTTCTTTCCTGTACAAACGTGATTTAATTATTTGAATCGTAACTGAAGAGCTCGCATCGTAGTGTAAATTCTTTGAATCGTAACTGAAGAGCTCGCATTGTAGTGTAAATTCTTTGAATCGTAACGGAAGAGCTCGCATCGTAGTGTAAATTCTTTGAATCGTAACTGAAGAGCTCGCATCGTAGTGTAAATTCTTTGAATCGTAACTGAAGAGCTCGCATCGTAGTGTAAACTCTTTGAATCGTAACTGAAGAGCTCGCATCGTAGTGTAAATTCTTTTAATCGTAACTGAAGAGCTCGCATTGTAGTGTAAATTCTTTGAATCGTAACTGAAGAGCTCGCATTGTAGTGTAAATTCTTTGAATCGTAACGGAAGAGCTCGCATCGTAGTGTAAATTCTTTGAATCGTAACTGAAGAGCTCGCATCGTAGTGTAAATTCTTTGAATCGTAACTGAAGAGCTCGCATCGTAGTGTAAACTCTTTGAATCGTAACTGAAGAGCTCGCATTGTAGTGTAAATTCTTTGAATCGTAACTGAAGAGCTCGCATCGTAGTGTAAATTCTTTGAATCGTAACTGAAGAGCTCGCATCGTAGTGTAAACTCTTTGAATCGTAACTGAAGAGCTCGCATCGTAGTGTAAATTCTTTGAATCGTAACTGAAGACCTCGCATTGTAGTGTAAATTCTTTGAATCGTAACTGAAGAGCTCGCATTGTAGTGTACATTCTTTGAATCGTAACTGAAGAGCTCGCATCGTAGTGTAAATTCTTTCAATCGTAACTGAAGAGCTCGCATCGTAGCGTAAATTCTTTGAATCGTAACTGAAGAGCTCGCATCGTAGTGTAAACTCTCTGAATCGTAACTGAAGAGCTCGCATCGTAGTGTAAATTCTTTGAATCGTAACTGAAGAGCTCGCATTGTAGTGTAAATTCTTTGAATCGTAACTGAAGAGCTCGCATTGTAGTGTAAATTCTTTGAATCGTAACTGAAGAGCTCGCATCGTAGTGTAAATTCTTTGAATCGTAACTGAAGAGCTCGCATCGTAGTGTAAATTCTTTGAATCGTAACTGAAGAGCTCGCATCGTAGTGTAAATTCTTTGAATCGTAACTGAAGAGCTCGCATCGTAGTGTAAATTCTTTGAATCGTAACTGAAGAGCTCGCATCGTAGTGTAAATTCTTTGAATCGTAACTGAAGAGCTCGCATTGTAGTGTAAATTCTTTGAATCGTAACTGAAGAGCTCGCATCGTAGTGTAAATAATTTGAATCGTAACTGAAGAGCTCGCATCGTAGTGAGTTCCAGTCTTCCTTATATTCCTAATTCTTATTTTTCTTTCGGCTTTCTCGTAAACGTTTAAAGCTTTACGTTAGTCTTCCATTCTGGTCAAACCAAGCTTCTAGATTTGGTAAAAGAAATACACGAGAATTGTACCTAGTTTAATTTGAAAACTCATTCCTTTTATCTTTAGAAGCGTAGACTACACACTTTGAGGCTGTTTTGTTTCTGAGGAACTGACGAAAATACGTTGTGGTGCCAGTAAGTTCCTCACAAGAAATCAGCTATAGAAAATATTTCTTTATCTAAGATATGTTGCTTTATTTTTTCAGTTGTTGGGTTTTGATGTTTTTTTTTTATTACAGAATATTCAATGTAGTTTCTTTATACAAATTACTTTTCCTTTATTCGGTTTTTTCAGATTGAAGTTGTGCTTTAAGAAAGTTTTCTGACTATAAAGTCGTATTGAGCTCTAAGCTACTTGCAATGCTTTCTGTATCGCGTCTTTCAGATTGCAATGCATTCTTAATCCTAGTTTTGAGGACTGACGTCACCTATCGTCATAACAGTATCTTTTCAATGATTTTGCGTCTCTTTCCGACTGCAATATATTCAAAACTCCGGTATTGATGTCCGACGTCACTTATCGTCATAACATTATCTACTTCTAATGATTTTGGCGTCTCTTCTTTCCTATTGCACTACATTCTACACCCCAGTATTGCTGACTGACGCCACTTATCGTCATAACATTATCTACTTCTAATGATTTTGGCGTCTCTTCTTTCCTATTGCACTACATTCTAAACCCCAGTATTGCTGACTGACGCCACCTATCGTCATAACATTATCTACTTCTAATGATTTTGGCGTCTCTTCTTTCCTATTGCACTACATTCTACACCCCAGTATTTCTGACTGACGCCACTTATCGTCATAACATTATCTACTTCTAATGATTTTGGCGTCTCTTCTTTCCTATTGCACTACATTCTAAACCCCAGTATTGCTGACTGAAGCCACCTATCGTCATAACAGTAAACCTATCTCTTCGTTTTATTTTAATAACAGTCGAGTATTTGCATTACAATATACAAAGCCATGTGTCTTCGGCTTTGTGTCCATTGTTGCACATGGTCCATTTACGGCATCGTTTATTGTAATTTATGTCAGTAGAGATTTCGTTTGCTGGCTAAGCGCGGCGGATTAGGTGGGGTCTGTCGGACTGTTTGCTTTTATTTAAAGTATATTTTTCAGAGATGTAAAATTGTTCCAGAAGTGTTACGTGGGGGCTTTGCATATTCAACAAAGCTTTTATCGCAGCAGATTACATTTCTGCAATTCCGCCTTTTTGAACAACGACAACTCTGTTTAGCGGTGGTTTTATGTAGAGCCTTGTTGTAGAAAGAAAACTAATCATAGTTACCAGGATTTTATATGTAATTTATATTTCTGTGTTATTTTGGTAACGCCTTACGACGCTCCGGAACAGATATGTCTTTATCCCGGTAGGGAGCAGGTGTATTTCAGTTAACTTAAAGAATATCGCTACTATCTTTAATACATCACTTTGCCAAGTCTGGTTTAGCTTAAATAATTGTAGAGATTGTAAGCAAAAGAGTACAGTTTTGTTATAAAATTTTTAAATTCCGTGGGTGATACTTCTTACGTCTGAAACGTTGTACAAGAACAAACATGAAAAAAATTGCTCTATAATTGAAAAAATGTAATAATGAAATCTGCCTTACATAATTGAGGGGGCTGACGTTTTTGTAGGATAGAAGTTCTGAAGAGTTTGAAATTACACAGAGGTGGAATTTAAGAATAACTTTTGGAATATAACTTATACACGTATCTGCACTTAATGTAATTATCTTGGTGTTGCAAAATATGTGATAACTTCTGCCCAGCAGGTCGGCGTCAGCTCCTTCTATAGACGAAGATATAGCGGTACATTTATATGGTACACTTTATCATGACAACTCAGCTGTATTTAACAAAAAGTACTTTGTATTCCTGAACGTTGACTTAGCCACGTCACCGAGCTTTATGTCGGGTTTGGTAAAATTTGAGGCTATTGATTTTTGTTTTTATTATTACTACCAACTTTCGCAGAATAGACGTTCAAGTGCCTACAGAATATTATTCTATTCCCAATTTTAAGTCTTTATATGAGATTAGAAAGGAGTGCCATGACTAAAAAACAATGTTGGCTATAGATGTGAACTTATGGAGGGTGTTACTTTTGTACTATACGAGGCTCCCTACCAATGAAACATTATTTCAAAATTATAATTTTAAATTGGAAAATTCTATTTCTGTCGAATTTTTGCGATTTGTTTTATCTATTTGAAAGATTGCTTTTCCTAATAAAATTGCTAATATAAAGAATTACGATGTGAAGCGTTTTTTCAATTTTTAAAATTTGGTTTTTTAAAAATGTGTAAACATTAGCGCAGTTTTCGACTAGTTGAAAACAAAAAAAAACTATTATTTTGATTAGAGACATGAGCTTTTGTGGAGTGTTACTTTTGTAGCTATGAAAGATTATTTTAAAATGCCAATTTTAAATTGTTAATTTGCTGTTGAATTCTTGTGATACGTTTCTAGCCACTTGAGACATCAGCTTTTCCCAGTAAAACTCGCTAATATATAGTTGTCTAAAAACCATTTTTGGTTTTTTGATTTTAAAAATTTTGTTTAACAATTGGTATAAATCTGGGCAGTTTTTGTAAGACATTTGCATTAGTCCATACCTCCACCCTCAGTACGTGAAACAATGCACATTAATAAAGGAATGGAGAGGGTAACACGTACCCGCCCAATACTCTATATTATACCCCTTCCACTGCTATGGTAATTGCTTTGTTCTTTAGTTATTCTATTCCGAAAAGAAAATTTTATTTTTAAATTTAAAGAATTAAGCCGGATAAAATGCGAGTGTGTGCGTGAATGAAAGTTTCAGCTTCTGGAGAATGTTTGCTACACTTGTTCTATCTATACACATCACTTTACATAGTTTTGTTTAATATATCTTCTATTTTTATCTAGATATTTACCTGTGATTAGCTGTTACTGTTTTTCTAACCGTCCTGTCACAGATTGGTGACTGTATTAGACGAGTAAACCACTCTCTCACTTGCACGGGACCATAACACAAATGATGTATTTTGTTCAACAAGTGATTTGTCTCACACAATTGTGCCATAGCTCAAGCGTCGTTATTGATTGTTCAACAACTTAAAGTCATTATGAGGCTTGAATGCATAATGTCTGCTCGGCACATAGCGCTACTTTACAACTGAAGCACCTCTTTAAACACTCTCTTCGAGTGGTTTCCATTTAAAAATATTTCCCTTAAATTAACCTGACAAATACCAAGAGTCTTGAAACACTGTGCACGGATATATTTCTGATTGTTTTTGTATAAAATACAATTTACAATTTGTTAAAATAAGTACAATCACCCTTGAATATGTTCGTTATAAGTACATATTTAGAAAGTGTTAGAGTGACGTATTAACTTTAATAACTGAGATTGTATGTGTGTGTGTTTCAAAGCACGAACAGATCAATTTAACTATTATAATGTTTGTTTTAAATTTAAAGAAGGAAAGGATCTTATAGAACAATGAGGAGGGAGAAATAAATCTCCGTGTATTGGAGATAAAAAGGCTCAAAACACGGATATACTGGACAGCCTATTCTTATTGTTAATCAAGGGTTCAGAAGGCTGGTATGGCCTGTGAAGGATTTGAAAATTATCTCCCACAAATTATTTGATCTCTTCTACACTAAATATTTAATCTTACACTTTGTAATCTACACATATTTTTAGCGTCGGTATCACATCTGATATTTTGACTCACTGGATGTGATCGATACAGTATTAATGGATGTATCCCTTTGTAGTCAAATATACCTTCTCTCTCTCTCTCTCCTATCTATCTATCTATCTATCGATCCATCCATCCATCCATCCATCCATCCATCCATCCATCCATCCATCCATCTCTCTCTCTCTCTCTCTCTCTGTCTGTCTGTGTCTGTCTATCTATCTATCTATCTATCTCTCTTGGGATAGTAAAAAAGTGACTATTTCATTCTCGTGTACAAAAAGTGGTATGAAAGTATATCGAATAAATTGTATATGGTTAGTACTCGTATGCTACAAATAGCCTAGAAATTAACAGTAATTCTGCCGCCTAATCGGTGTATGTCATCCAAACTCGGAAGCACCACATAGGATTAGGCGATGCTCCCAGATAGGCCGCTAGGCAGGATCAGTGCGAGTTAGTATGTAATTGTTGCCTAATCCTCTAGGGCACTTCCGAATTTGGTTGGAGTATAGTAATGCTTTTGGCTACAAACTATACAAAATAACGGATTCGGTTCTCGTTTGGGTCACACGTTTCTAAGAGCTCTTTCCTAGCCCCAGGTCTAATCGGCCTATGAAAATAAGAGACCTAAGTATCACTCATAGGTTAAATGTTTATTGCGGTCAAACGTGTAGTACCGCAGGCCTCCGTATTTATTTACGAGTATTTCTTCATATTTCATACCGGCCTTTGTGGGCTATTTTTGTTTTTAAAATGTAACTATTATAATTGGAGTAGTATTTAAATTTTAAATGATTATGAACAACAAATGGTTACTCCATTTAAAAAATGTTCAGACCTAGCCTGATATTGTGTGATAAAAACTGCCGAAATGACTTGTAAAGACTTTCTACAAAAATTTTGAAATACCTTTTTATGGTAAATTCTGTGATTTTTCATTTTTTTTTTTTTAATCTATCCTTACACAATACTAGTTGCATGCAGCTGCGTATATATGCTTTTGCAAAATGTAAGCATGAGCAACAAATGGCATTCCGTAGTCCCCCAAGTCAGAGCACTGTGTAACTCTCCATACAGTCTTGGGTATCTGCGTTCCAGTGAAAATAACCTAAATACTTTAGAATGGAAGCAGCATTTCTTACATCTACTCACAACTATCTTCTGTAATCATAATACGACGTGACAGAATCATAATGCAACGTGACAGAATCATAATATAGCGTAACAGAATCATAATGCAACGCGACAGAATCATAATATAGCGTAACAGAATCATAATGCAGCGTGATAGAGTCATAATACAGTGTGACAGAATCATAATGCGGCGTGGCAGAATCATATTGCAGCGTGGCAGAAGCATAATGCTGAATCACAGAATTATATCACAGCGTGGCAGAATCATAATGAGGCGTAGCAGAATCATAATGCAGCGTGACAGAACCATAATTCAGTGTAACAGAATCATATTGCAGCGTGGCAGAAGCATAATGCGGAATCACAGAATTATAACACAGCGTGGCAGAATCATAATGCAGCGTGACAAAACCATAATGCAGTGTAACAGAATCATATTGCAGCGTGGCAGAATCATAATACAGCGTGACAGAACCATAATGCAGTGTAACAGAATCATAATGCAGCGTGGCAGAAGCATAATGCGGAATCACAGAATTATAACACAGCGTGGCAGAATAATAATGAGGCGTGGCAGAATCATAATACAGCGTAACAGAATAATAATACAGGAACAGAATTATAATACAGTGTGAGCGAACGATAATACAGCGTGACAGAATCATAATGCAGCGTGACAAAATCATAATGCAGCGTGACAGAATCGTAATGCAGCGTGACAGAATAATAATATAGCGTGACAGAATAATAATACAGGGACAGAATCATGATACAATGCAAGTGAACCATAATACAGCGTGACAGAATCATAATGCAGCGTGACAAAATCATAATGCGGCGTGACAGAATCTTAATATAGCGTGACAGAATCATAATGCAGTGTAACAGAATCATAATGCAGCGTGACAGAATAATAAATACAGCGTAACAGAATAATAATACAGCGTAACAGAATGATAATACAGGGACAGAATCGTAATACAGTGTGAGTGACCCATAATACAGCATGACAGAATCATAATGCAGCGTGACAAAATCATAATACAGCATGATAGAATCATAATACAGCGTGACAGAATCATAATGCAGCGTGACAAAATCATAATGCAGCGTGACAGAATCATAATGCAGCGTGACAGAATCGTAATGCAGCGTGTCAGAATAATAATACAGGGACAGAATCATGATACAGTGCAAGTGAACCATAATACAGCGTGACAAAATCATAATGCAGCGAGACAAAATCATAATGCGGCGTGACAGAATCTTAATACAGCGTGACAGAATCATAATGCAGCGTAACAGAATCATAATGCAGCGTGACAGAATAATAAATACAGCGTAACAGAATAATAATACAGCGTAACAGAATGATAATAGAGGGACAGAATCGTAATACAGTGTGAGTGATCCATAATACAGCGTGACAGAATCATAATACAGCTTCCATAAACTGAAACTGTGTGAGAGAATGATTAGGAAAGAGGTGATTTTCTTTTTGAAATCAATAGCTTAGATACAGTATCACTCAACCACATATAACAACAGTAACTATGCTGTCAATAACTTAATTACAACCGCAATACTGTCAAGCAGTTTTTAAAAATAGTAACACTGTTGATCACTATGAAAACCCTAATACCCCGGATCACTTTATAATAACAATAACACTGGCAGTCACCTTATAAACACATTAATACTGGCAATGAATTTCTAAAAAATCTAAATACTGTCAATCTTTTTTAAAACACTAATACTCTTAATCCCCTTATAAAAACAATAACACTGGCAGTCACCTAATAAAAACACTAATTCTGTCAATGAATTTCTTTAAAAAATGTAATACTGTACTGTAAGTAATTGTTTAAAACACTATTATTCCACATCGCTTTATATAAACACTAATACGGTACTATCAATCACTTAGTAAAAACAGTAACATTACCAATCACCTTACAAAAACAGTAATATTCAATTCTCCATAAAAAACATTTATTCTCATCAAACCTTAGTTTCGACAATCTACATGGCCATCATCAGAAAGAAACATAAAATTTAAACGTTTTTGTCTTGAACATTTTTTTATGAGAATAAACATTTTTACTGCAAGATTAATATTTTGCCTTCAAGGTATATTTTTTTATTAGGATATGAAAGAGAATTTATTACGGGATGAAAAGAATCAACCCTAGTTCTGACACAGGTAGAATCATAGCGTTTATGTGGAGGATCGCTTCCCCAATGCAATCACACTCGACGCCGAGCGATAGAAAAGGATTACACTACGCTGTAGTTGGGTTGCATTGAGGAAATGTTGCGCCCGTGAGTTGGAAGAGACTTTATGGTTTAATGATAATTAGCGGATTATCAGTTTTACAATGTTATTTTAATAATGGCCGTTATCTGCTAAGCCTCCCGATAACTTTAATGCCCCGCGGTGATTCAATTACATATTTACACCTGGACTTAACTCTGTTAAACCCAGCACTACTGCGATTCTAAATAAAATATTTACACTGTAAACAGCAGCGCATGCGTACTGGGTGGGTGGAAACCTATTTGGTTGGAGACTTTAATAAAAAACCATTTAATATAATGGTGTGAATATAGATATTGGCTATGTAATGTCCACCGAATTTACAAATTAATTTTGCCATTCAAATGACCTTGAGGTTCTTTAACACGTTTAATTTAAAATAAAATAAACTATTTTTAGAAAAGAAAATTATGTCGACAACCAAGGCCGAAGAGGAGCTAATTTCACTCAATAAAATTGCCAAATTGCCCGCTCCATCTTTCTTTATCTCTTTCTTTAAAGTCATACCTTTTTTGTCTCCGGTAGAGACTTGATGTACTTCACTTACACAATGCACCGCGATGTCCATATATACCCTCTACACAAGGTCCTCTTCTTTATCTTCTACGGGAGACTTTACGTCCCTTCAATAATTATGGCTTTCCCACCAATGTTACCAATATTGTCTTTCATCATTTTCTCTCTAACTCTGAATCAAATTATTGAACTTACTCTTAAATTTAATGACCCTTTAAATATGAACCAATGAAATATATCTTTCACGTATTACGCGTATTTTTATTAAGTTATTATTATGTACAGTTTACAGCAAAATAGTTGATTGGTTCTATGAATTTTCCATCAACATTATTACCAGAAACACAAAAGCGGATGAAGCAGCAAAGAGTGCTACTAGTATGGTGCCATCTACACAACGTGTTATGACATCTGATTATATTTGTTATGTTAAACGCTCATTGGCTGTTGCTTGGAATGATGAATGGCAATGTGTAACTCACAATAAGCCGAGGGAGATTAAGGATACCGTCCGTCCATGGAGGTCTTCTATTCGTTCGAAACGTAGGGAGGAAGTAGTGACTACCAACCTTCGTATCGGCCACTCTCTTTATCTAACTCATGGTTATCTGATGCGTCGTGAGGACCCGCCTTTATGTCAGTTCTGTGGAAATACCATCACAATCTGTCATTTACTGGTAGATTGTGGTGGTTTGGAGCATGTTCGTGACAGCTTTAATTTACAAGGGAGTTTAAGGGTGGTGTTGAAGGACGATACCGCGGCCGTCGACCGTGTCATCGCATTCCTTCGCCACCTAAATATTCTATTTAAAATTTAATATATATTTATTATAGTATCCATGTCAGTTTGTGTTTAGAGTTGTATTATCGTTAACTTATTTATTTCCTACATCTTGTGTTACTTATATTGTTATAGATTTATTGTTACATTGTTTTGTTATTTATTTTTTTTTGTCTATTATGTTTTTTTTATTGTTGCATATTTATTTTTATGTTATTACTGTTTTGTTTCGAAAATTGTGTTTTGTTTTATTTATTTAATTTAATTATATTCTGATTTATTTACCTATGTAAGTATAACTTTTGCTGTTGTTTAGCGTGATAACCACACTTGGTTTTTCGCCAGGAAAAAAAATATTTAATACACTTCTAGAATTACGTGTAATTAAAACATCTTAGAAAGTACAAATCACACGAACAAAACAAATACAAAACACACGAACAAAACTTTAAAGAGTTAATATATTTTATCTCAAAAACAAAACTTTTCGTTGCTGAATATTACTCAAAAATAGACATCATATACAATTTATGAAAACGGAAACCTTTATATCGACCTTTTTTCTCAGTTGTTTTTGACGTTCAATCATACTCGTACAGTAGCTTAAGGGATATTGGCGCATGTAAATTTTCGGTACGAAAATGTGTTTTTAATAAATAATTTTTCCGTTACATCTAAACTAAACTGAGTTTTTGATTCAATAAGAAGCATGCTCTGGAAAATCTGCTAATTATATTTGGTATGCAAGAACGTCGGTGCTGATATTGGCTATACAGAGGCCTATATTTTTATTTTATTTTATTTTTTTTTAATTTTAAATATAACCTCTTAAACAAAAAGATTGTTTATTTAAATCAGTATGTACATTTCGATTGCACTTTCAGAGGAACTTATTACAATAATAACTTGTAATACAATAAAGTTATTCTTTTAATAATCTCCTCTGAAGATGATTGCTTTCCAGTCGAAATGTGCATAAGGATTCAAATAAATAGTTTTTTGAGTTAAGAGGTTTTATTTATTTAAAATTAAAAAATTACGCCACAGTAGCTCCGAGTTGTTGTTATACATATACATATTATTAAACGTCTCGTATAAGCTTGCTTGTTATTTATTACACATCACAGCCATATAAATTTAAAAAATTTAATTAAATTCATTTTATTTTATTTTTTTTAAGTAATATTTATATAAGGAAGTGGGATGTTGTGTTTTGTTAGTTGCGAGGTGATCAGCCACTATAACTGTTATCGCCTAATAATAGGAAAGTTTTAAGGCGTCCTGTTATAGGATATACGAAGGAAAAGGCGGCTTCACGTGCTGTGTACTTAAAGTAAACGTTCTCTCTATCGGAGGCACAAAGATGTATCTCCACGTTACACTTGTAAGAAGGATAGATGGATATAGGTATGACCAAGTAGAGGACAGAGTTATCCCCTCATACTGGTAATAAGGGGAAACGTTTGTCATCGTGAAGGTAAGTTCTGTCTCACCTGTGTTCCTACGCGCTGCCCGGTGACATTCATTGTGTTCGCAATAAAAACAAATACAGATTTTTAATTATGCTATTTCTTGCGATTTATCGTCTCTTTCTCACTATATTCTCAAGATTTTGAAAACTTGAAAAAAGGGCACAGGATTAAAGTCAGGCCAATAATATGAATACTGGTCGCATACAGTCAGATAGGACTACGGATCAATAATAGGACAAAGCTGCAATATTGTTGGCTCGTACACATTTAGGGATCTACTGATTTTTGGTTGTTGTAGTTCGGTAATTTTATAAATAAATTACACCCACTACAATATACAAGTAAAGCAAAGACTGAATATTTTTTGCCTGTGACGTTTCAAGCGATAACAGCAAAATTATTCAATGTTATTTAAAGACTGAAAGAGACGACTATTGTCTATTGGAAAAGAAGATTCACTCAAAAATAAACGAATTTTTCTGTTTAAGGGAGAATTTGCCTAAAGAAACCGTATCCATCGGGTAGACCTAAAGGAAGAATTTGGCTACATAAGAAAAATGTATTTATTTTATGTTTTTGAAAATTAAGTATATTGCATAGAGTAATTATTAATGTTTAACAAATTAAGAACGTAGCAACTAGCGCTTATATTTACAAGATAGAGAAACGATAGTTTTAGTAGCTCCTTTGTACGTTGATTAGACGTGTTATTGGTGTAATTCCAAGTATTAATCCCAGTAGAAAGGAGACTACGTGAAACGTACCTAAGCGCGCAGAATTATTGCTTTAATTCTAAGCATTAATGAAGATAGAAGGTATACTACGTGAAACGTACCGAAGCTCGCGGTATTAATGCCGATAGAAGGGAAACTACGTGAAACGTACCGAAGCTCGCAGAATTATTGCTGTAATTCTAAGTATTTATGCCGATAGAAGGGAAACTACGTGAAACGTACCGAAGCTCGCAGAATTATTGCTGTAATTCTAAGTATTTATGCCGATAGAAGGGAGACTACGTGAAACGTACCGAAGCTCGCAGAATTATTGCTGTAATTCTAAGTATTTATGCCGATAGAAAGGAAACTACGTGAAACGTACCGAAGCTCGCAGAATTATTGCTGTAATTCTAAGTATTTATGCCGATAGAAGGGAAACTACGTGAAACGTACCGAAGCTCGCAGAATTATTGCTGTAATTCTAAGTATTTATGCCGATAGAAGGGAGACTACGTGAAACGTACCGAAGCTCGCAGAATTATTGCTGTAATTCTAAGTATTTATGCCGATAGAAGGGAAACTACGTGAAAAGTATCTAAGCTCGCAGAATTATTGCTGTAATTCTAAGTATTTATGCCGATAGAAGGGAAACTACGTGAAACGTATTGAAGCTCGCAGAATTATTGCTGTAATTCTAAGCATTAATGCCGATAGAAGGGAAACTACGTGAAACGTATTGAAGCTCGCAGAATTATTGCTGTAATTCTAAGTATTTATGCCGATAGAAGGGAAACTACGTGGAACGTACCGAAGCTCGCAGAATTATTGCTGTAATTCTAAGTATTTATGCCGATAGAAGGGAAACTACGTGGAACGTATCGAAGCTCGCAGAATAACACAGGTTTGGTTTGTTTTCATTACATAACATGGCTTTTAAAACTAACACTAAACTAGAAATTGTTTAATTAAATTTCCTTTCTAGGAGCTTCAAGCTCTTTCAACAAATATTTAATATAAACAGTAATAAACTGTCGCTTATAAATATCATATTTGAATTGCAAAAAACAGTATTTTTATCACATCATTTATACATAAATTTTACTTATTATTTTTGTATATATGTTTGTATATTTTAGTATACACAGACGCACGCTCGCGTATCGGTAATAAGAAACACTGCTTAGACATTAAAATGCCAGAGGCTTGTTCTTTTTAATTTTGTACGTAAAACGACGATAATATTGTGGTACAAATTAAAGCTGTGTTTATTTTGTTAATTTTTGCACAAAAAATACATACACTGAAAACATGTAAAATTTGTCATCAAATATTTTATTCTGCAAAGTTTTGTCAATGAATACCATACTTTAAAGAAATCAATCATTTTTAATACTTCTCTTCATATGAAAAGTTTACTTATGAAAAGTTTTAAAATAGCTATGAAAGAGGACGTCAACATTGGGATAATATCCGTATTGAAGCAATCCAAGCAGGTTGTCTGCCAGTTTCATATCTTAACCCTGCAGCCGGAGAGGGTGATTCTGCTTGACTGAGACCAGTAGCCGGTCCCCTTTCTGCTGCTCTTAATCCTGCTTGATATGAAAACACTTTATGTTTACACTCCCAAACGGCAATAAAACCCCGCTTTAACTGAAGTCCTGAAAGTGAATACCAAATTTAATTTTGTAAAATAAATTAATTTATGAAGCCACTGTCTTTGAAAACTGTTTGTTTCAATTTAAAATTTAGAAGGCTGCTCGGAAAAATAAAAATACGTTTGTTTTTATGTGGGAAAGTTATTTTTTTCTCGTTTTACTGCGGTTATTGATACGTCAATTGAGATCAAGTGTGTTTTTTGCCCGAATAGTTCTCCAAGTAGCGGGTAGATACCGCTGTAGTCCCGGTTGTGAGCAGGTCTACTTGAATTCGAAAGGTAATACCCCTCCTTATTCCTTAGCATATGATTATGATCTGTCGCATGAATTTTTCCTGGCAGGGCTCTTTCTGGCCAGGTTTTTCATCCCGCTCTTAGCGCAACACTTACCGTACTGTTTCATTTCACTATCTCCTGATTCTCCATGGAAAGAGCTTATGAGCTTGGTACATGGGCAATCATTCCCGTTTCCTTCGCTCGCTGTAGGGATACTAACCGCTTGTGCATGTGAGACGGAGGTAACTTGGTAGAGATTGGCTGCCACGAGGGCTGGGCGGGTTTTGGGGGCCCAAGCCCGGGTATTTAAAAAAAACAAAAAAAGCTCTACTTGGGTAAGTGAACAAGACCACGTGATGCCATAATTTTCCTGTATTTTCAGTACAAAAAGAATCGTTTTGTCATTTCCTTAGCCTTGCCTAATTCTATTTACCGTCCTATATCCTTTTATTTACTAGGAAGTATAAGGAGCTCTTCATGACCCCCAGAGAGAATAGTGTTCATGACCCAATGAGTGTAAAAGAATAGCGTATTTTATATTCGTATCTTAATACTACCTACAAAGGCTAGTCGCCTTAAAATAAAGCAAAATCAAATAGTTTCTGTGTATTGTGGAAATTAAATATAAAACGAATTATACATTTGAAGGAGTTAAAGTTTATTGTCGCCAAGATGAAACCTTACAATAGGTTAAGAAAGAACAAACCTACAGTCGATTAGTAATCGATAAATTGATACTGTAAAGCCCTACTTCTGAGGGCATAGATAAGCTATACTTCAAAGAATATTTCTTAAACCTGTAGTGTTGATGAGTCCTTATTATTTTATCTAGTTGTATTGAACAAATGTTGAGTGAATAAGACATGTTTTATTACTTTTTTAATATTTTTTTATTAGTAAACTGTATATGTAACTCATACTGTAATCAGTGTCATTCGAACTGAATGATTGCGTGTTTGATATTCAGCGCTCTGCCATCCCATAACTAGAAATATATTACTTAAGATATGGATGAAATTATAAGAGAGTTCCTTGCAATAACGAAGCATAACAAGAGATTGATAGAGCGAGAAATTATAGACGCCCATCAGCCTCATAAACTGGAAACGAAAGAAGAAAGCGAATAAATAGTAACAAACAAAAATATACAACAATATATCCTTTTTCTTACCACGTACTGTATAGAGCGGAAAATTTAAAATTGCAAGGAAATTTGCTGTCTATTTTGTCGCTTAATATTGTAATTCTATCATATGTGTATACATATTTATATTAATTGTAATTATAAAAAACTAAAATAAAATTTTTCTTTCTTGATTTTACTAGAAATTCACTAAAAAAAATATATTGCAAATATTTTTTTTATTAATAAACTGTATTAACTGTAACTTATACTAAAGCGGCAACGTTTATGTTAGTTTAGCTATTCTCTAAATAAAGAATCTAGGAAGTCGAATCAAAATAAAAAGTTGTTTGGAAGTTAACAAGGTTTAAATATAGATTCGGCAATAGTACAGTCTTGTTGTCTGAACCCAATTTATAACCGTTGGCAAAGTAGAGGAACCAGTTTCTGAACTATAACGGAATTTTAAACATGAAAAAAATATTGTTAAGCCTAGTTATTCCAGAAACACAACTTCTTAGCACTGAAGCTGTGAAGGGCATCCGGTCCTTTGACTTTCTGATTTTAGTTCTACTATAGTCAATCATTTTTCAGTCATATTATTTTCATTTTGAAAATAAAATTGAAAAGATAAAGCATACAAAGTACTCTTCCTCTAAAATTAAAGGTAAAAATACAATGTAAGCTACTCTTCTCCTTCTACCATGACTGAAAATACCTTTCTAATTTTAATTCTACTGTAGTTGTTACGTAAATCTTTATTCTAAATATTAATTTTTCCACTTATGTATGAAGATAAACGTAAGATGATATAGCTTAAACTGTACTCTTTTCCTTCTAAAACCTTCTTCGACCTTGACTAACAATACCTTTCTAATTTTAATTTAGTATAGTGTAAAACTTTATTCTCATTATTTTCTGTTCATACATATTTTTCCTTTGTGAAGATAAAATAGTAGATGAATAATAAAATCTACTCTTTTCCTTCTAAAACCTTCTTCGACCTTGACTAACAATACCTTTCTAATTTTAATTTAGTATAGTGTAAAACTTTATTCTCATTATTTTCTGTTCATACATATTTTTCCTTTGTGAAGATAAAATAGTAGATGAATAATAAAATCTACTCTTTTCCTTCTAAAACCTTCTTCGACCTGGACTAACAATACCGTTCTAATTTTAATTTAGTATAGTGTAAAACTTTATTCTCATTATTTTCTGTTCATACATATTTTTCCTTTGTGAAGATAAAATAGTAGATGAATAATAAAATCTACTCTTTTCCTTCTAAAACCTTCTTCGACCTGGACTAACAATACCGTTCTAATTTTAATTTAGTATAGTGTAAAACTATATTCTCATTATTTTCTGTTCATACATATTTTCCCTTTGTGAAGATAAAATAGTAGATGAATAATAAAATCTACTCTTTTCCTTCTAAAACCTTCTTCGACCTTGACTAACAATACCTTTCTAATTTTAATTTAGTATAGTGTAAAACTTTATTTTCTGTTCATACATATTTTTCCTTTGTGAAGATAAAATAGTAGATGAATAATAAAATCTAATCTTTCCCTCTAAAACCTTCTTCGACCTTGACTAACAATACCTTTCTAATTTTAATTATACCATAGTATAAAACGCTATACTAGTTATTAGTCTATGTCATAAACTTCCTTATTGACGATAAACTTGAAAAGATAAAACACACGGTGTACTCTTCCCTTTCTGCAACCTTCTTTAATCTCAACTGATTATACTTTTCTAATTTTACTTCTGTTTTAGTGTAAAACTTTATTATTGTTTATTGTTGAGCCATATTCTTTCCTCTAGGAAAATAAAATTGAAGGTAAAGAATACAATTCAGTCTTCTACTACAACTTCTTTCGACCTTGACTGATAAACCATTTTAATTTGATTCCTACTATGGTATAAAAGTTTTCTAAATATTAATTATCTTCTATATTTTTCTCCATCAAAGATATCTAGACGATACAGCTATTAAATGTACTGTTTTCTCCATGTAACACTCATAACATACGTCTCTTTGATTTTAATTTTAGTATACTGTACACCTTTATTTTAATTATTTGTTAATTTTTCTGTCATATACTTTCCTTATTATAAATGAGAAAATAAAGGATAGAATTTACTCTTCGTCTTGTACAACCTTTTTCTACCTTGTCTGACAATACCTTTCTAATTTTAATTCTACTATAGTATTAAACTTTATTCTAATTTTATATTGCTATGTTCAGTTTTTTTTCGTTAAATATAAACGTAAGATATAAGACTTTTATTTTATATTTCTTCTTCTGGAACTCTGTAATACATATAACAAAAGGAATATGGTTGGTATATTTCCACAAACGTGTTGGTTACTTAGGGTTCCCGCTGTGTTCAATCATGTAAAACTTAAATGTCCAGCGAGTAATCCATCTTTGCCCACCTGTAGTTGCAAATTAATCCCGGCTTCCAACCGGCAATCTACTTTCTATGCAAATAGATTCGGAGATGAAGATTACAATCACTTCCCTTAGCCGAGACTTTGATATGGAACTAGTTGATTTCCAATCTCTTTGGCTCGTTCGGCTCGGATAGCTTCTAATTTCAACCCGATAATGAATAAGATGCCTAACGCTGCGTTTATGTAACAACAAAGCCTACAGAATCTCACGATTAAGTAGATTCATTAGATGCGCATACTTTCTTTCTATACTTTATGTAACTTATTTTAGGTTAGGAAAATTTTAAATGATGTGTTACTTTATTGTTAGTTAGATCTTAGGGAGAACAAAAATTCACTTATGACAAAAACTATAAAACCTGCAGTCCAAATGCCACTAATCACCAGTTTGTTTTTCAATCACACTAGTTTTGATGACCATGTCGCCTTTATGATGAATTTGATCTAAATATTTTATTAATGCTATGATTAAAATGTCAGTGTAAGCTCATCACTGATGAAGACAACATAAACGCCGAAACTAGCCTGGTTGAATAAACTAGCGTTTTGTGAGATTTTGAATGCAATCATTCAGTGATAAATGTACTATCAAAATTACAAAATCCAAAAATTGTTGGTGTTTTCGATTAACTTGGCATAACAATATACGTTGACCTTCACTACTGTATAAACTCACAGTTTCTTAATGGAGTATAAATTACATAGCTATATTGCATTACAGCTACAATATCTTGTAAAGGTAAGTTTGGTTATATTAAAAAACATTCAATTTAGTTTATCAAAAAAATATTGTTCTATAAACACGTTTCTTGATCATTGTTTCAATGTAGTTTACTTTATGTAAACTATTTTGTCTCTTGTAAACTTATTTATTATACCTACATAGTTAATACACTGTGTGGTGGTAGTAGTTTACTACTAATTTATGAAGCTGATGGTGATCTATAAATTCTCATTCTACAAATCTCTTGTAATGCTTCACTATTGCAAGGAACCTTTCTCTTATAATTTCATATACACCCTTAAGTAATTGATTGGGAAAGTTGGCTCAGTGCCAAAGTTCTGGATTATAAACATGTAGTTCCTTAGTTCTTATCCGACCGGGAAATTTAAATTAATGAATAAATATTTGAAAAAACTCTTAAACATCAATTGTCATCGACTATAGATTAAGAAAAAATGTATTTGAACTTGATAAGACGAATAAAAACGTATTTGATTAACAATTGAAAATGTGTACAAGATATGTATCTTGTATAAGGAGAGTGTTAGCTAATAAAAGGAATAAAAAAATGTAGCCTACATGTAGGTCTAAGGGAAATTAGCCTGTGCACTTATAAAATGAGAAAGAAGAAAGAAAGATAGCGAAACATGGAGGAAATTAACGGAGAACGCGTAAGCGACCTACCTTGATTCCTTCTCAAACCTGTGACTCCCCCAACCGTGGTGGACTCTAGACGGAGGCTAGATAATAGTCCAACCAGGCACTACGGGTTATACCGCTTTTCCAGAACTACTCCCGAACGACTCTATTTTCCGTACCGTCGCATGTAAGGGAATGGGCGTGCATACACACACACGCGCGCGCGCGCGCGCAAGCACAACTACTGCCCTCATCAACATCGACAACAATTCAATATTACAATGGCTTTACTGATTATTAAAGAACAAAAAGAAAAGAAAATCACTTTATAAAAATACATTATTTTTGAACATTTAAGGCTTCGAAAATCTTAAACTTGGTAACAAAAGGGCGTAGCCTTACGTACAAAGCAGTTGAAAATATAGGACTGTTTTTGTACCCTGGTCTGAGCCCCCTGAACACGCCCAGCCCTTCTGGCTGTCAACTTCTAGCGAGCTGCCTCCGTCTCACATTTGCAGTTAGTATCCCTACCGCGAGTGAAGGAAACGGGGTTGATTGTCCATGCATCAAGCTGATAAGAGCTCTTTCCGTGGGATATCAGGAGATAGTGAAATGAAACAGTGCTGTAAGTGCGCGCTAAGAGCGGGATGAAAAAAACCAGGCAAGAAATAAACCCCGCCAGGAAAAATCCCGCGACAGATTATGTAAGAACCCTAGAATATCCTTATGCTAAGGGGTAAGGAGGATTATAACCCTGCAAATACCTTGTTAGTGACAAGCAGGAACGACCTTGTTATTACCTTGTCGTTCCTGACAGGAATGACATAGCTGCCTACCTTTCCGCTGCCTGCTCGAAACTGAAATGGCATGCAAATCAAAATTATTACTTCCGTTGAGGCTGAGGTGGATCCTGGGGATGTGCCCCTGCATCACCTGGAACATAACTGTGAAGCAGATTAATATTAGTACGTTTATATATATATACGTATAAATATACATATTTATATATATATATATATATATATATATATATACATATATATATATATATATATATATATATATATATATATATATATATATATATATATATATTATTTGCTTATTATGGTTAGAGCTAGGTAGTCAATAGGAACAGTGGCGGTCTGTGTGTGGGTCATACTTGCAGTGAGGAATTTATAGTACTGTATTTTAGTTTCTTTAGAAGCGCAATCTTTTGGCAGATGAAAGAACTATATTCTGAAATATGGTTCAACAAAATTTAGCGTGTATTTAAACTTTGTGAAACCAACAGGCAGTGTATAACAGCTGATAGTTTAGTTATTAAACTTTGAAGAATAGCTTGATGGAAATTTCACACCACATCTTAATTGACGATTTGAAAAAAAAGATCATATTAGCGACCGAAATACTTTGTTTTTTTTTTTATTAAAACGTAATTTGGAATCATCATATTACTGGGATTAAGGCTGCAAACACTTCAGTTGGATTTCAGCTAGCATGAAAGCTTCCGATGTACACTTAACCTGTATATCACTCATTGTTTATGCTCACAATGAATGCTGGCTGCTCTGTTGTGTGGGGGGCGCATTGTATAAAGTTATTGCATTTAGAAATGGCAGCTTTGAGCGTTGTTCAAACGGATTAAATTTTCGTTTGTTGAAGGTTTTGCTGCTCAGTACACAGAACTGGCGTGGCTGTAAAATAAAAATTAACGATACTAGAATAACAAGACATGGGTAGGACTTGCACACATAAGAAGCGAGGTTAACCAGTCTCTTCAATAATTTTAATTTAATTCTATTCTCGGAAGATTTGTTGGCAGTTAGAATGTGTTATTCGTATGTAAAATCATGTTATTATATTAGAAATAAAATTTAAAAAAGTCATCTCGCCAGTCAGTTCCGTATACTAGTCACTGCTTTCTGTGACAGCAGAAAGTGATAACTGGGTTAAGTTTCTCATTCCCGTGTTTCTTCTATACGTTGTGTAGATGTCTCACATACGTGAACTGGAGAAAAGGTAGCAGCATCGCTGCATTAGCCGTTCTCCAACTCTGACAAAATATAACTGTATAATACAACTGTGGCGTAATGTTTAACATAAATAAATGAAACCTCTCAACCACAAATAACTTTCTTCTTTTATTTAAAACCTTATGTACATTTCGATTGCATAGCAATCATCCTCAGAGGTAATTTATAATGAAAATACTAGAGGTATTTTAATTGTAAATTACCTCTGAGGATGATTGCTATGCAATCGAAATGCATATAAGGTTTTAAATCAAAGAAGAAAGTTATTTGCGGTTGAAAGGTTTCATTTATTTATGTCTGACAAAATACCTTTCTGATTTTAATCTGGGGAGTAACTTCTAGGAAGATTGTGGTTATCGAAAAGAAAAGTAAGATATAATATTTTTGGGGGTGAGATGGTTGAGCTTCAAATCTAATGATTTCCTGTGCTCAGGAAGATGGGTAATAGGATAGGTCTGTCTGGAAAACGAACGGAAAAGAGACTGCAGATGGTTTTTGTGATGATGAACCAGTGCTAAGCGAACGTAAACGACTGGAAAGAGTGTAGAATGAGCTGTAGTGGTTAAAAAAAGCAATGACTTTGTGTTGGGAGGTGTTGGCGAAAAAGCATACTCATGGTATAGAAGTGTGGAAACATTGCTTAGGCCCATTGTTAAAAAATGAACATGCTGATGAATAAGAAAGAAGGAATACGTTGTGAAGAACGGGATAACGATTCAGGGTTAGAATGTTATTGCAGTTGAACAAAGTTGGGTTGCGGTGAAAGTCGTTGTAAGGCATATACAAATTAGTTTCTTATTAGCGAAGCTAAAGAAGGATATTGCTTGCTAATTGCAGCATATTCTTGTCCATCCGAATTATCTCGAATAATCGAAAATCTGATTATACAGGTTTTGTCAAAAATCGAAGAGAAACTTATGGTAAACTGGTGAACTGAATGAAAACGTAGTTAAAGTTGTAAAAAAGGCTTCTACTATATTTTTTAATGAAAATTGCGTGCAAAAAGTGAAAAAAACATAGTAATAAAATATACATACATAAATTGAAAACGTATTTCTAAATCGTTGCTTTAAAAGCCGAGCATGAAAACGTGTAGGCCTATACGTAGGCCTACACTATACAGTATTTATTTCTTCCTGGATTAACGCTAAACTCGGTTAGACGAGGCTCGGATCATTGAGGTATTTATGTAGCTAACTTTCAGAGATGTTTTTGTCACTCCATGATCAAGCTTTCTAATATATTACAATATTCTAAATAATTCACTTTCTTTTTCGAATGTCGATGAGCAACGTTACATTTTACGCTGTCGATTCACTACTTAGTGTGGTTCTATTTTTTTATTGGTTTAGTTTCTAAAATTTATTTCCCCAAGGTGAATAATTACTCTAAATAATTTATTATTTAACTTTAACCTAGATCTGTTTTTTTGATTAATTTAGGTTCCCAAGTTAGTTCTTGTTAAATTTGTAAATGTTCCATAATAAATTTTTTAGGAATTTCATACAGTTTTTCATCAATTGTACATTAGCTACAGTCAAGCATATGTGCATGTACTTGATTGTGTGGTTTTCAAGGTTTGAATGTTATGAGTCTGGTTTTAATTTCTGTTTGGTTCGGTGTTTATATAATTCAATAAAATTTTTATATTCAGTTCCATAAATGTCATTACAAAGTGCTTGATAGATGTTTGCTGTATTATTTATATGTTATTAATGTTACGTCAAATGTCATTAACTGTTAAATGTTATTTTAACGTTTTTATTAGAATTTCGGTAATTCTTTTAATGTTACCAAATCATTTCCTTCGTTTTTATATGCTATATATCTTTAAACCTATCCATAAAGTATTGTTAGTATTGAATTAATTTATTTCATTAGGTTTTTTGCAAGGTTTTTTATACTTTTTCATCAAACGTTTTTCGCAACAAAATATAATAAATAAAATGTTTAAAAAACAAGCACAAAACGAAACCTAGTACAACATAACATTTAAAATCCTGGACAGTCTGGCAACACTGCATAATGACAGATTTCAATGGAATGTACCCTACTACTGCAAAGTCCAATCTTGAAATATTTTCTCACCCAAGATAAGACAGGCTTAGCTCCTTAAAAATTCTAGGGTAACAGGTTTGAGTAAATATTAAATACATACATAATCACACAAGCACGCATATGAAAAACCAGTGGAGTAACCCAAGCTAATCGTCGTCGTGAAGAATAAATTTTTAAAACTCTCCAATTAGATTAATTTAATTAATATTTCATTATATTTGATACTTTTAGATTGGACTGTTGTGTTAGATCTAGATCGTTAATAGTGTTACAGACTTTCTAGTATATTGTTCACGAGTATAGCCTGAGAATATTCATGAGAATAGCTTATATAAGCATTACAGTATATTGTAGCATTTTGACATAGATGGAAATTGTCTAAGTAAACTACAGGCAATTAAGACACTCCTGTGTTTATTTATGTACATATTTATTTACAACTTGCAGTACGTCAGATTCACAGCTTTAATTAAAATGTGTAAGCCACAAAACATGTGTTACGTAAACGCTTTAATTCTACGTATATAAACAAAATTCCCGCCTTGGGAACTGTGCATTGTCCTTTGGAATATTTTACAGATAGCTTATCTCAATTTCAAACACGGAGAGAAAACATTTGTTGTGAAGACAGCTTCCACCGCACAGATACAGTTAAACCATGTGTATGTTTTGTGCAATATCTCATAAACCAACTTATCTAGGCAGCATTATTTATGGTCCGTATTACTGGGAAGGAATAAATATTTAGTTCAACCTGTGCTATTTATCATCTATGACTTGATATTGAATATAACACTGTGTGGGACGTAATTTGTAACTAGATATCATAATTTTGTTTAAACTGTGTTAAGATTTTAAGTAATATAAAAGCAGTGATAAAATATAAGTTTATTTAATATAGCCCATAGTTGCGCAAATACAAGTTAATTGACTACAATTAAAGCCGTTAGAAAAGCTTTAGTACAGTTTAATTATAGTACAAAATATAATTAAAATTTTGAAAGTTTGAAGTAAATTTAAATTACCAGGAATTTCTCGTTTGTTCTTAACTTTAAGACTTTTTCAAAGAATTTGCTTACGAATTTATTATGACGCCTTTATGCAATGCTCGTAGTTAGGGATGGTCGATCCAGTGACTGACGGATCAGTGATTTTAGTGACAGCGCCAGGTTTGAATCAGTGACTTTTACCGGTGACTTTAGTACCGGTGACAAGGGATACTGAGACTGCTCTCTATGGGCCAATAAGAGGCCGGCATACCACACTGCTGGAATGATTCTACACCTCGCTTTTTTTTAAAGGCTCATTTTATTTAAAAATAAACTTTACGAAATTAAGAACAAACTACCGAGTGCGAAATAGCGTCTACTGTACACCTCACTGTCACTATCTTGAAATCTGATATAATCGATGACCCACGCAAGATGTAAATGAGTAGAACCAATGACAGCCTTGGTAAAATATCAGTAACTCTTTAGTCACGATAGCAACATTTTGCCCAATCACAACAGAGATGCCCTCTCTTTTCCCTTCAGTCAACGACTCTGCACGATAATTGGCAGTCGAGCGGTGAGAGTAAAGCCAGTGACTGCGACAAATCAACCAATGACAGCAGTTTCATCAAGTGACTGCGACTTTTTGCCCAATCACAACAGAGGCAACTTTTGATCGATCCACTGTCACTGGAACTGACATTTTCCATATGTTGTCACTGGTACCACCAGCGACAAACGAATATCAGTGACAAGTCACCGTGACAGAAAATATCGCCCATCCCTACTTGTAGTTAGATCAATCGTAGAAAATTTATGTGCAATACAGGCATTATAGAGGCACATGTGACAAGGCTGTCTTGTTAAGACAATATATAATTCGATTACATTAATAACATCATTAATGATTAAGATTGTCAAAATTTAATTCAAACATAACTTTAAACTTTATAAAACAAAAACAAGCTACTTAGTAGAAAAGATGAATAATAATAATAATAATAAAAATTATAGCGTTTAAAATTTTATCTAAACAAGTTTAAAATCTTATAAGGCAGTAAAAGGCTGACTTGTTATAAAAGCTGACTTGAATTATATTGAAATCAAATTATTCGCTTCATCAATAATAGATATGCTCAAATTTCAATTCAAACTTAGTTTAATTTCTTATAAAACAATTTATTTATTTATTTTATAAGCTGCTTTGTTAAATTAGGTAAATAATTCATCAAACTTGAAACCTTTTCTTCATTAATAATAATAATTTATATAATGCTTTATAATAATTACATAAGTATTAATTAATACAGATGGAAACCTTTGGATGAACTGAGAGGAGTAAATACTGAGTATCGGAAGACGTGATAGAAGGTTTCAAACTGAATAGTACTAATATTAATTAGTAATCTATAATAATAAAATATATTTTACAGTAATAATTATTAATATTACTGCCTCATAATAATTATGAAATATTAAAATGAACTAATTCATTAATAAAGATTTCCAATTTCTAATTAAAACAATTTAAAACCTGATACAACAATAATAATTTCAACTAGCTATTATACTTTTAAAATAAATTTCTTTTAATGGTTTTTAGGACAAACTCATATCTAAGGTTAGGGTGCTTTTACCGAAACTCAAGACCAAACGTACAAGGATCCTCTTCAAGTCCTAATGGCCCTCATACAAGAGCCCAATCCTCTCCAGGCATCTAAGTTATAATAACAATATAAATAAAGTAATATTTCATAACACTGTAGTTAATAAGGTCAATTTTAAATATGAAACTAACCTCAAAACAAAACACATTTTCATATTAACATATATTTATATGTAAACCTACTTCAATGCTAAGTAGAATATACCCATAAACACAAAAAAACATTCCTAAACAAAAATACATAAGCTTACAAAAATAAAGGAGACATTCAAAATGTCAAATCTTTATAAAGTAACATAAACACACAGATAATGATCAAACAAACTTGATTACAATCATAGTTTCCTTTTATTGGAGTTACAAATTATCT
The DNA here is from genome assembly GCA_036971475.1 of Prosapia bicincta. Classification (NCBI taxonomy): domain Eukaryota; kingdom Metazoa; phylum Arthropoda; class Insecta; order Hemiptera; family Cercopidae; genus Prosapia; species Prosapia bicincta. The sequence goes on along the minus strand of JBAIZL010000004.1, from coordinate 244,855,465 downwards.
GTTACCTTGAATGATTGCAACGTCTAAACTTATTTTAAGAAAGGTCTGGTCTTGAGTGGACAGTTGAAAACATCCTAACCTTAAAAATTATTACAAGACGTTACTAAGTCATATTCTACAAATTAATATCAGGTCCCCAGAAACTAGCAGGATACAGAAATTTTGAAAAATCTTGCTGTGAAATAGATATCTCCTCTTAAGTTTTCTAGTTGATTGTTGTACTTGAACCCCTAGTGTTCAGTGTTCTTTTAATTAATTCTATATTTCTTAATATATTTATTAATGATTTTTGTATGCTCTTTTCTTTAGCCTCATTTGACTTTTTATCTAGTAGAATGTAGTCTGATGTATTTCGTTTCTGTAACCTATTTCATTTGTATTTCATTGACTAGTCCCTCGATCTTTATTACCATACACTTAAACTAGATTGGAATATCATTCGCATTTCTATACCTGTTTTAGACAATTTTACTGTATAAGTATTTTTAAAATTACTTCATTACTGATGAAATCATCCAGTATCTATATAGTTACTGCTAGGTATATGATCAATCTAATCATAATAAAAATATAAAAATAAATAAATGCATAAATAGAACTAAATATTTTATTAAAATCATGTATGCAATGTTAGATAAAATGTAAAAGGTAGACAAAACTATAGTCAAATTAAAATTAGAAAAGTATTTTGACATTGATAGGTAAATTATTGAAGTTGGGTTATGCATTGTCAGTATTCCTCTATTGTGCTTCAGATTTATCTCCATGAAAACTACAAGAAGCAAAGGAAATACCCAGTTATTCAGCCAGAGTTAGGTATGAGGAACCTGGCAACATTTTTAAAGCTGAATGTACAAAGCTATAAACAAGCCTCCAGCATTATTTCTTCATTGTCTAGCAAAATATTTATCTCTACTATTAATGTATAAATTGCATCCCAATTGAAATGTAACTTATGGAGACAGAATAAAGTTGGTAGTTAAATTTACATGATTAAGTAAAAGTTAAATTTACATGAATAAGTAATGCATTTATGTAACTTATTTAAGTTTTACCTGGCCACTGTAGTAAGAAATAAATCGGAGAAATAAACCTTGATTATCATTTTGTATGACAGTTCATATCACAAAATGTAATACTATTTTTACTTTTCATTTGCTGCATCTGTTACCGTGCAATATTTATGAACTCTTCATATTAGGCAGGTAATTGAAATGAACACAAATGTTGATTCATTACAGTTAATTATGTTATAGACACCTGAATTTAGTTGTAAGACACTGTGAATAACATCTCTGTCAGGCATTATAGTACCTCACATATCATGTTATTTAAAAGCTTTGTAAATTAACTACAACTTTTTATTTTTATCAATTTATTTTGTTTTAGTTTGTAGTGGTGGAAGGGATGAGTGCTGTTTTTGTGGTCTACATAAAGCTGACACAAATCAGTCTAATTGTTGACTGAAAAAGAACAGGCAACACAACAGTGTTTTGAAAATGATTTGAACAACTTAATTGTATTAATATTAAACTATAATAGTTATTATTTGTTTGTTTCAGCGGGAGCAGCACCTGTCGACAGTCAAAGACAAACTCCACGCCCTGCAAGTGCCAGACAAGGTAAGTTATAAAGCTATTCCTCTTAAAAGGAATAATAAAAAATAGTTTGTGTAATATTTATTCGAACTATTCGGTTCAGATAATTTCGTCACAATAGGTATATTAACTATTGAAGATATTATTAACTATAATACTGAAGTATTATACTTCACTGTAACCAACCAGCCACAGTATTATTCTTCACTGTGACTTCTTGATGACATTTACTTCATTGTAACCAACCAGCCACAATGTTTTTCTTCATTGTAACTTATTGATGTCATTTACTTCATTGTAACCAACCAGCCACAATGTTTTTCTTCATTGTGACTTATTGATGTCATTTACTTCATTGTAACCAACCAGCCACGGTGTTATTCTTCATTGTAACTTATTGATGTCATTTACTTCATTGTAACCAACCAGCCACAATGTTTTTCTTCATTGTAACTTATTGATGTTATTTACTTCATTGTAACCAACCAGCCACAATGTTTTTCTTCATTGTGACTTATTGATGTCATTTACTTCATTGTAACCAACCAGCCACGGTGTTATTCTTCACTGTGACTTATTGACAACAGTTTATACTTCACTGTGACTTATTAATGACATTTACTTCATTGTAACCAACCAGCCACAGTGTTATTCTTCACTGTGACTTATTGATGACATTTACTTCATTGTAACCAACCAGCCACGGTGTTATTCTTCACTGTGACTTATTGATGACATTTACTTCATTGTAACCAACCAGCCACAGTATTATTCTTCAATGTGACTTATTGAGGACATTTACTTCATTGTTACTAACCAGCCCCAATGTGTTTCTTCATTGTGACTTATTGAGGACATTTACTTCATTGTAACCAACCAGCCAGTGTTATTCTTCACTGTGACTTATTGATGTCATTAACTTCATTGTAACCAACCAGCCACAGTATTATTCTTCACTGTGATTCATTGACAACAGTTTTATACTTTATTGTGACCTGATAACCACAATGTTATACTTCATAGTAACCAACCAACCATATTGTTTTACTTAACAGTAACCCATTTACTATTTACAGGGCTATTAATATTGCAATTTAACAATTATTATTTGTTAACATTTTTTTTTTTAGTTGTAGAATCTTGTAAGGAAAAACATTAATGCTAACTAGCAAAATCACATCACACAATTAAAACTTATAGTTATAAAATTTTTTAAACAAACATTTAAAAACATTGTAAACAGAGTAGAACAAAAAAAAACGTTGAACTTAGCACTTTTTTCATAAGTGTACTGTTTTGTTTTAGAATTTTGACCTTTCCAAATTTCTTTCACAAGAATTACAAGGTCAGTGCTCCCAGAGTTTGTTACTTATTTTTTTAAATTAATATATGTAATATGTATAAAAATGTATATAGTATAATAGAAAAATTTCATCCATGCAATTAAAAATAGATGAAATAAAGGATTGTTATATTCACTACATCAAAGGTTAAATTTATCACTTAGTATTTAATAAAACATTATTAATGTTTAACAAATAACATTAGTAAATCCAAAAATTATTTCTATTTTAAAGAAAATTTTTGAAATGAATGGCTCTGAAAAAATAATAAATAAGATAAAAGCTGTTGTACAGGAAGTACTGCATCATTATCATCTACCATTGAACCATGAAATTCTGTTACATTTGGATCTCTTCTTCTGCAAAAAAATTCTCTAAGAAATATAAGGTTTTCTGGTATTCAATTTAACCAGGCTCTATGCAAAACTTTAGGTTAGGGGGGATCAGGAATTGAAATTAGGCTTTGTTGAATTGTTTAAGCTTTCTCTTTGGTTAAGGCACTGTTTAAAACTTTTAATGTCACTTAGTTCTGATTTTCAGATTATTCATGACATTGAGGGTATAATCCATTCATTTTAGTTTTTAGTTTTAAATTAATTTTATTTTAATTGTAATAATATTTTGTAAATATGTTTTTTGGGTGTTATGTGAGCTATTTAATGAAATATTATAATAAAATTCCAATTTTATTTAAAGTTTAACAATTTTTTACAGTCAGTTTAGAATTTTGTCAAAACAGCTTGATTTTTTTCTTTAGGGATAACAGTGCTATATTATATTATATTATATTACCATATAATATATTGTGTGTGTTTTTATTTTTATTTTTTAAAAATTAATCTAGTTTAAAAGTATTTGGTTATAAAAATATAAAACCTTTATTAACTTACCTAATTTAAATTAACCATCAGTAACGTTAAACAATTAGGCTCCATTGCAGTATGTTATGAATAAATATTGGGTTTACATTTTAAAAAATTAACCGCTTTATGGTTTGCGACACTTAAAATTCAATTGTTTATTTTAGAAAGTATTTTCTCAAAACATATGTGAAAAGGAAAAATTCGGAGTTGTGTAGCACTTTGTCACATATTACTCCAGGATTACGTCTAATATTCAGAGTTTGTGTAAAATATTGGCATTTTATTACTGGGAATAAGCCAAAATCAGGACCACTTTATTTCAGTAGTTTACTTTAGTTTTATATAAATCAAACAAAACGTCATTTGAAGTAGTCTTTTAGTGTCTTCCTTTCTCCATTTATTTTACATGAATTTACTCTCAAGTTTTTCCAGGAAGTTTTAAATTGTCAGAAAGATGTCAGTAAGCATTAGGATCAGACTGCAAAAATCTTTTCATTCCTATTTCTAGCTTTTGCACGTGATTTTGATATGATTTTCTTTTCCATAATTTCTAGTTAGTTTTTATCTTGTATATATTACTCTGCAACACAGAGCCTCTGAATAGTGCAATACTGTTAAATTTTAACATTTTACAGAACAGACCACATTTGGTGTAAAATCACTGTTAACTGGTCTTTGACTCCAAAGTTTAATTTTATTTTATGTGGGCTGGAAGAATCATCATCTCTGTCACCCAATCAGGGGGTGTGACAGCTGAGGAAAAGTAACTCATATTTACAATGTGACAAGGTTGGGCTCAATGTTCTCCTATTCTCTCAACCTCCAAATAACTTTAACTTCATTTGAATAAAACCAAGAATTTAGTTCTTTTCTAGAAAGATTATAGTAATTCTTGTATTCTTTTTTGTAGTTGCTGAATCTAGCCCATTGTTATTCTGGTCTGTGTGTTTTATTCATATACAACTTGCTTTCTTTTGTACACTACTTCAGTGTGTTTATTCTGGTCAATTGTTTATCTAAACAATGTTTTATATTTCGTTCTGCAAGAAACTGACATTTGTTTTATCAGTTTAATATTTTCAAAGCATATGCATTTTCAGAACTACTCGAATTTCATCATTTGAGTTATAATAAATGAGAGCAATGACTGAGAGACTTTGTTCTGAAAGCACGTAACTAAGGCAAAAGAAATGTTTTATAATGAGAAACAAAGATCAATAATGTTTCTAAGTAGTTGAGTGTAAGCAAAAAAACAGGTTGCAAACAGGCAGCTAACAATAACACCCACGTGCCTGCGCATACACACACACACACACAAATCATTCTTCAATGATTTTCTCAAGTGAACAGTTGAAGTGCAATATTAAGAAACCATATATTTGTCTTTTGTTTAATTTTTAAGTGTTCCGACATTGATTTCCTTCTTGTTTTTTTTATTATTGATTTTTTTTGGTTTTTATTAAAAATTGAATTTTTATATAGTAATTAAATTCAGTGTTACTGAAAATATAATTATTTTTTTAAATGTATTCCACAATTACTTTAAAATAAACATATTTTTTTGTTTGAATTTCTATTGTGTTAAGTAAAATTATAAGTTGATTTTAAAATGATTATCCTGGTTTAGGCCTACATTGGTTTGGCCATGGTGCAGAAGAGTTTCCTTTGATTAGTTCATCTCGTCCCATTTCAGGTAAAACAGTGTAGACCCTGCCGTGATGAATTAACCTTCTCTAATCTGAGTGGCTTTTTGAGTGTTTTTTTAATTATTGTGATGTAGTTTTTTCTAACAGTACTTTTGCTTATGTACTCTGTTTGAAGCATTCCATTCAATTTACATGTGTTGTATGTTTTACTGTTGTTTGACATGTCCATAGAGACATATGTGTCACTGGCAAAGTAATTAATTAAAGAATTATCTGCATGAAAACAGTTTCTAAATTGTGCATGGTCAGAAGGCAAAGCTGTGTTTGCCCAAGATGATGAAATGCAATGTCTCCTCATAGAAGAGTTGAGGAATGGATGAATTTCTTGTTAAGGTAGAATAGAGTGATATTTTTGCCTTTGAGATAATGACAGTATCAGTGAACAATAGAAGAAATAACAAAATGTCTATCAGAATGAAATACAATGGGAGGTTGATAACTTGCATCATTATGGAAGCTGCCATTGAGTTTCTTGATCTCTGAAAAGGATGGATAAGTACTAAAAAAACTATCATGAACACATCTCTGAACCAATCGTTTCAACTGATCCATCCCAGTTCAAGGAATGTAACCCATCTTGGAAATACAATGAGAAGTTGATAACCTGCATCATTATGGAAGCTGCCATTGCCTTGCTTGATCTCTGAAAAGGATGGATAAGTACTAACCAAACTATCATGAAGTCATCTCTGAACCAATCATTTCAACTGATGCAACCCAGTTCAAGGAATGTAACCCATCTTGGAAATACAATGAGAAGTTGATAACCTGCATCATTATGGAAGGCGCCATTGCCTTGCTTAATCTCTGAAAAGGATGGATAAGTACTAACCAAACTATCATGAACACATCTCTGAACCAATCATTTCAACTGATGCAACCCAGTTCAAGGAATGTAACCCATTTCGGAAGCCCAGACAATACTTAAATGAAAGATTTTTTTTTAATGGAGGTTTTTAGGAATATTTTTATTGTAAAGGTTTGTTGAAAAATGCTCAACAAGATTTTCTGAAATTTAAGTCCGATTACTTTTAGAACCCATACAAAATACAGTAGTTAGTTGCCAAAAGACAAAATCATAAATGTTTTTATTTTGAAGCTTTCTACGTGAAACGAAAATATCAGTGGGCTGGAAAAGAAGGTATTATATGTTCAAAATGCCAAATGAGTAAGACAGGGGTTTATCTTAGATTCCTTAATGTTTTCTTTAACATCAACTCTCTTATTATTTTCTACTCTTATACAATCCATTATTTAGCAAGTAGACACTTGACCATGATTTCACTACATTATAGCTCTACTTCAGGTGGTGATCCTGCCAATAATTTACACTTTTTCCCCCTCTTCAATATACAAACATGTATTGTGGAACAATATAAATAGTCGCTTTTCTTATCTTATTTTTTATCAAGTACAATGAATATAGATAATGTAAAAAATGTTTTATTTCAGACCTTAAAATCAGGTTTTTGTAAACAGTCCTAAGCCATCAGTTTCAAAATAGCATTTTAGTCCTGAATAGTTTTAAAATTGTAACACCAAGTCTACTACTAGACACCAAGCAGTCACTAATTTTGTGGAAATGTTTTTGGTAACCGAATGGTATGAATCATGGAGTTCTATGAGCTACAAGTAAGTGATCACATAACGTCATAAGCAAATCTCTTATCTGAATAATAGAAATTAATATGTCATTTAGTCATCCTTTGTAGAAATATCACTGTGCCATTGGTGAATGGAATGAGTCATGGAGTTCTATGAGCTGCAAGTAAGTAATCACATGACGTCAAAAGCAGATCTCTTATAGGAAGGATAGAAATTAATATATCATTTAGTCATGCTTTGTAGAACTGACACTGTGCCATTGGTGAATGAAATGAGTCATGGAGTTCTATGAGCTACAAGTAAGTAATCACATGACGTCAAAAGCAGATCTCTTATAGGAAGGATAGAAATTAATATGTCATTTAGTCATCCTTTGTAGAAATATCACTGTGCCATTAGTGAATGGAATGAGTCATGGAGTTCTATGAGCTACAAGTAAGTAATCACATGACGTCAAAAGCTGATCTCTTATAGGAAGCATAGAAATTAATATGTCTTTTAGTCATCCTTTGTAGAACTGACACTGTGCCATTGGTGAATGGAATGAGTCATGGAGTTCTATGAGCTACAAGTAAGTAATCACATAACGTCAAAAGCAGATCTCTTATAGGAAGGATAGAAATTAATATGTCTTTTAGTCATCCTTTGTAGAACTAACACTGTGCCATTGGTGAATGGAATGAGTCATGGAGTTCTATGAGCTACAAGTAAGTAATCACATTACGTCAAATGCAGATCTCTTATAGGAAGGATAGAAATTAATATGTCATTTAGTCATCCTTTGTAAAACTGGCATTGTGCCATTGGTGAATGGAATGAGTCATGGAGTTCTATGAGCTGCAAGTAAGTAATCACATGACGTCAAAAGCAGATCTCTTATAGGAAGGATAGAAATTAATATGTCATTTAGTCATCCTTTGTAGAAATATCACTGTGCCATTGGTGAATGGAATGAGTCATGGAGTTCTATGAGCTACAAGTAAGTAATCACATGACGTCAAAAGCAGATCTCTTATAGGAAGGATAGAAATTAATATGTCTTTTAGTCATCCTTTGTAGAACTAACACTGTGCCATTGGTAAATGGAATGAGTTATGGAGTTCTATGAGCTACAAGTAAGTAATCACATTACGTCAAAAGCAGATCTCTTATAGGAAGGATAGAAATTAATATGTCATTTAGTCATCCTTTGTAAAACTGGCATTGTGCCATTGGTGAATGGAATGAGTCATTATTATATTGATGTCAATATTCTTGTCTTTTGAGAATTGTAATTTGAGGACCTTAAGTGTAGAAAACATCTTTTGTCCATTAAAAACATTAGATGGCTATTACTTTATGCTTTGGAAACCTTTGTGTTTTCTTTGTAGTAGCTCCATTCATTCTCTCAAAACATTGCCCCTTGATATTATGTCAAAATATATTAAAAACTGTAGTAAAATTCATTATGGTAAAACATCTTTTGTAATTAATTTTGTTAAATCTACCTGAAATTGAATATGATGTGAACTTAATATAATACAATGAAAAATAGTTTCTTCTAATGAAAGTAATGTGTAAATATCCAGAAATGATTGACATTAAGATGTTCCTTTCAGCAAAATGTCTTATTGAGATTATTCCTAGTAGGTTTTACGGCAGATAACTCACATGTGCTCATAAATATTGTGACTTAAATTTAGGTATAGTAGCAACAGACTGTACCAATGATAATAATTTGTTTTTGAAATTATCTATGCTTATGCCTGGCTACTCACTTTATATACATGAATATATAACAAAAGCTGTGTATATTCTTGGAATCTGTTACTTCTGATTTATTTTGGTTTGGAAATTTCATAATTGGTAATTTTTTAAAGTTTATAGCTTGCAGACCTGTAGCTTAAGAAACAGTTGTGTGACCCACAGAAGTCAAAAAGAGAATAATAATATATCTATCTAATACCCATTTGCCAAGCCTACTCCTATAAGTTGTCTTTTAAGGCAAATGGTTCATTAATTTCTATCTATAGGTCTTTTTCTAATGACTTCGTAGGTACAATACATTTTGTTTATAGTCCATCAGAGGGTATGTGGACTAGCTGCATGCACTAAGAGGGGTTTGGTGATGCAGTAGTACCTCGACTTACGCTACCCCCTCTTACACGATTCCCAAGTTACGCAGTTTCAAATCATGTTGTCCGAGTTACGCAGAAACTGGCCTGTTCTGGAAAAGAATGCTTATGAGAACTTTTATAGCTCATGAAGAGAAAATATTTTCAGGATTTAAGGTCGCCAAAAACTGATAGACAGTGATATTTAGCGCAAATACAGCGCTGTTGACTGTAAGTTGCAATCTCTCATAGTATATCACTCAGAAAATCCAAGGTCATTAAAAAATATTTCAAAAGCTAGCTTGCCCATGATTTGGAAGTCGAATTGAAACACATTGTTGACAGCTTTTTTTGAGGACTGGTTTGGTCATCATTTTATACATCAAAACGAACGTTATTGTCGGTCTAAACAAATTCCTTTTAAAGTAATTCCTATTATTTGACAATGCACTTGGCCATACTCCTACTACTTTAACTTATTTCAACACATGGGAAAGTGATATTTTTGCCACCAAACACAACTAGTTTGCTTCAACTGATAGATCAGGCCGTCATCAAAACATTTAAAGCTTATTACACAAGAAGATTATTTGCTCATCTGCATGAAGCTATGAGATAGAATAACCAGCTCTCTGTTGAAGATTTTTGGAAACGGTTCAGTGTTTTAGATGCTTTGAGAATCACTGGAAAATCTTGGAATGAAAATTCACAAAAAAACCTTGATGGCGTTTGGGAAAAGGTGTTTCTATTTTTTTCGCTACTCAAACTCAAGTAGAATCAGTGCCAGCGTCTGATGAAATTGCTGATGTGATTGAAGAAGTTGTCGGTTTTGCCAGACAACTAAATTTAGAAATGGATAATGATGACGTTCAAGAACTGATGGATTTACATAGCCAGGAGCTGACAATTAATTGATGAGCTCATAAAAATGTGTGAGCAAGACCTTAAAAACCCAGATTCTTTAGATCCAGTTGACGTAAAAGATGAAATGACTAAGAATATTTGACAAAAGGCCTTAGTTTAATTGAGCAAGGCTTACAAATTTTATATAACGTAGACTCCAACGATGAGCATATTTCTGCCACAAAATAAAAAATTAGCGAGTTACGAGGAAATTCTGCTTGAGAAGAAAAAATCCTCAATTCTGCAAACAAATTTACTAGATTTTATGAAGCCTTCTATGTCAAAATAACTTCTTTTTACTTACATTTTGCAATATGTATGTATATAATATTTTTTGTTGTATTGCGTATCTAAGATTTTAATAAATACACATTTTTCTTTTAAATTATTAGTTAACTTAGTCTTTGGTCCCAATTAAACATGATTCCTATGGGAGTATATATAAAATATACCCAGACTTAAGCGAATTCGACTTACACGGTTATTGCTCGGTCCCACCTATCGCGTAAGTACGGGGTATTAATGTACCCTTAATACCCAATGAACACATATAAATAGTATAGCAATCTCATGCACATATATTCTTCAGGAGAGTACCAGATACACCTCTCTTAGATCTCAGGGGAAAACAGTTCTACATTAACTAAGGAACCATATCAGCCATCTTTCCCCTCCTTCCAGTACCAGGAGATAATAATGTTCGTTCCCTAGTCCTACCTTATATTCTTCATATTCTTCTTAGCAAAGGCACTGCCCGGTGATATAGGTAGAGAGTAGGTCTATATCAGGAAATTTTGTGTCCTTACCCCATTCCTTTACAATATTCTTCATAGATGATAGTAGCCACTTTAACTGATCTATGTAAAACACAGAAAGAATCCTGTTCACCCTTTTATTGTGGGTGATTGACAATGTTGTGTAACTCTGTGACAGGAGCAGTGGGAAGCAGGAAGCCTACAGCTGTGAAAGCAGTCTGTCAAAAACATGAGTCATATATGATAGCAATTACTGTTACCTGCACTAAAAATATTAATAGTAGTCCCAAAATATTAAAATACATTTTTTCGTCCACATTTTATTGTCTGTTTTTTTTTACAAATTAATAATTACAGTTTCTGCAAATTGTATACATTTTATTTGCTAAACAACACCATGTATTCAATGGTCTCAATTTTTATTACCTAACCAATTGAGCTTTAGCTCAGATATTATCAGCATTAACTGAGGTAGTCATGGTCAAATTTATTACTGATCATTTCTGCATTCACATTCATGTGTAAATACCATATTCTTTACTACTTACACACATCAGTAGCACTGTTTCAACACAACAATGGTTTCCCAATGTTACACTCTCAAAGAGTTGTAATGTGAAAACATACTGTTTGCTGGTGAATTTACAGGAACGTTTTTCAAACTCTTTGTTTGTGATAGTTCTGCTTTTATAGTGGTTTGTAATATAATGGTTTCAAAAACAATGTAATTATGTGCAACTGATAACTATAAAACAAGTTATATACAAAATATTTTTAAAAGTAAATTCTTACGAAGTTAACAAAGAAAAATTTTATTTTAGTTACCCTAGAGTACTATTTATAATATTGTGGCAAGAGTTTAAGGTTGTACAATGGAGGTTTCTACGACAACCAGGTATGGGAAAAAAAATTCATATACATCTTTGAGAAACATATTTCTAGGTATTGGAAAGTTGACTCGGTGCCAAGCCATGCTAGACTTCAAACATGAAGATTCACAGCTCTAATCCAGTTGAACCTCAATATTTTTATAATTTAATTATTAAATAAATATTTGAAAAAACTGTATTAATATCAAAAATGTTTTTAACTTGATTGGATGAATAAAAATGTATTTTTAATAACGATTGAAAATTTGTACATACGATATATATCAGAAGAGTGTGAACTAATAGAAGGAATTTAATAATACAATAATTTTTACAACATATTAGAAGAACCACCTTCAAATCTGTCTTAGTGTTATAAATGTATTGATTTTTAATTAAATTTTGGTTGTGCTCCAAGATTGTCAATTTTATTATTATGAATTGTGCATGCGTGTGTGAATTAAAAATAATTATAGTAGTCTGCCAAGTAGTAAATTTTACTGTTCTGAGTCAGGTAGTGATTAAGATCAATGGTAAACTGCCTTGGTAAAGAGCAAGTCTGTTTCAGTTATGGAATCCTGCCCTCACCAAGGTATCATTATGCCATTTTCTTTATTTTATCTCATTCCAACTACTCTACCTAATCCTTCCTTTTAACTGATGGGTATACCTAATTTTAAAAAGTATGTGTTTTGCCTTACAGTGGTATCTTAACTATACATATTTTTAAAAATAGATAAATAACACTAGATGATATAAAAATGTCATAGATATAGAAAGGTCTGGACTTGCCATTGAATTGGTATAAACGTTAGTTTGGAATGTACAGATTTAGCTGTTCCTTTCAACTTTCAATATTATCCACCTGGGCTATTGTAAATCTAGTATTGAATACAATTTTCTGCTAATCTTGTTGTTTGTGTACAATTGTTTTGCATTATAAAAACAAGTAATAAACAAATTAATTCAAGTCAATTCCTACTGAGGTCATAAAAAAATCATTTTAGTTACTTTTTATTTTATAATTACAAATATGTATATGCATGTGACAGAATTTCAATATTAAATGTCAAAATAGAAAGTAAATTTCTTTGCAACTTTCCATTTTCCTCTATACAGTATATGATGTTAAACTTTTTTTATTTCTTACTATTTAGTCACTTTCTTTTTTTTCATTTCTAATTTATAAAACTGATGGTGGTCTATAATCGTTCATTCTATTGATCTTTTGTAATGCTTTGTTATTGTAAGGAACCTTTCTCTTATAATTTCATATACATAGTAAATTCTTGAATTTTGTAGTCCATTACGTGGGGTGAATCTTATTAATCATTAAAACAATGAAGACACTGATGAAGATCACCACATAGCAATCTAAAACGTTCTGTCTCAGTCAGTTTTCACAAATTTACAAAATTTAAAGTTCGGATACATAGTAAAATAGTAAATTTTTGGCTATAGGAAAGATGGCTTAGTGCCAAAGTGCTGAATTTCAAATATTTACTTATTCAGCTCAGATTCGACCAAGGCATCAACTTTTTAAAATTTAATTAAATAATAAATATTTGCAAAAACTCTGTCTATTGTCATTCACTGCAGGTTAATAAAAACTTATTTGAACTTGACTGGACTAAAGTATCTGAACAGAACTTGACTGGACTTGTCTGAAATATATCTGAACTAAAGTATGTTAATGAATAAACATATTTTATTTATTAACTATTGAAAATTTGTACATTATATATATATATAGATTTTTTGGACTAGGAGACTGACAGACTTACCTTGGTAAGAGTCCACACTGTAGTCTTGAAATAGAAACACATAAAAGCACTTAAACAATGATATATTTCAACCACACAGTGGTCTTTGTCAATCGAAGAGAAAACACAAAAAGAAATATAAGAGAATGAAATAAAATAAATATAAGTTGTAATCACAGATTGTGTAGAGTAGAAATCAGATGACACAAATGCACAGATTAAAGATATATATATATATTGTTTCCATGAGCATATGAGTGATTATAGTTTATATAAGTCTGTCAGGGGAAAAGATATAAGGCTATTAGGAAAAAAAAATGAATGGATTTATCTGATGTTGAGGTTCTCTTTTGCGGTCTTTTGCAGGACTCTATCACTAGAAACTATAATCACTCATATGCTCATGGAAACAATATATATATATCTTTAATCTGTGCATCTGTGACATCTGATTTCTACTCTACACAATCTGTGTTACAACTTATATTTATTTTATTTCATACTCTCATATTTCTTTTTGTGTTTTCTCTTCGATTGACAAAGACCACTGTTTGGTTGAAATATATCATTGTTTAAGTGCTTTTATGTGTTTCTATTTCAAGACTACAGTGTGGACTCTTACCAAGGTAAGTCTGTCAGTCTCCTAGTCCAAAAAATCTAAATAATCTTTACCAACCAAAACTAACCTATATATATATATATATATATATATATATATATATATATATATATAGAGAGAGAGAGAGAGAGAGAGAGAGTGTGAGCTAATAGAAGGAATTGAAAAAAAAAAATTATATTTTTATTATTAATTTGAATATTTTGAAAATTACTTACCTCCTCTGTAGCTGATATGATGAAGCATTTGTTTATTTGTTTGTGCTTTATATTTGTTACCAATCTCTATTATTTTTGCTAAATCCAATTGATATTTTCCAGAAATTATTAATATATTCATCTTCATTTCTGTTAGGAATATTTCAATATGTTTGAGCATAGTTTTCTGCCATTCTTAACGTTTCAATATTTTCTTCTGTTGACATGTTTTGCAGTAACTCCATTTTCAAAACTTCACTTCAAAACAAGGTTTTGAAGATGGAGTTACTCCGAAACGTGGCAACAGAGGAGAATATTGAAACTTTAGGGATGGCAGAAAACTGTACTCAAACATATAATAATTGCCAGGTTTTTGTGAAAATATCATTACAAAGAGTTCGCTACACTGATGTATGCTTCAATTTAAGCATAAAAGTTTATTTGCTCCCTTTAATTTTTGAACAACTTATTAATAGTTATTGTATTTTTAACTTAGTAATATAACAACTTGCCGAATGCCCAAGCTGTAAATCTAACACACATAGTATAGTGATAGGTTGAAATGTTAGGAATATAAGTATAGAAAGTTATTTTACTGAGTTTAAACAAAACATCTCGCTAATTGTCACAAACATAAAATCCACAAATTGTTTTAGTTATTTTTCTTTCTACATAAATGGAGTAATAATAAAACCTGATTTAGTTCAACTAAGCCTTCTTAGTATTTAGAGGGATATTAATTAGGCTTTTATTTTCCAAATTGGTGCTCATTCACCCTTAATTTGATTACAATGGCAATTAGACTAAATTTGAAATTAATTATTCATCCTATTTTACTAATTGCAATGTTGTACAAATCTACTCATTGATGTAAAACAATAATTTTATACTAATATTGTGATTTAGGGATAATCTTATTGGCAAATTGGTAATAGTTTTTATTGTTTAATTGTAACTATACCTATAGTTTACAATTTTACCCACAAATATAAATTAACCTTTAGATTTGGCTCAATTCACATTTTTTTTTCATTAGGTTACAGTAAATTATAATATTATATAGTTGCGACCATTCTCTAACATTGAAAAAAATGACATCTTTATATTTAAAAACAATACTAACAGCAAGAGTTAAAAAATTTAGAATTTACACCTAAAATACAACTGTACTCCAGTATAAAAGGAATGTAGCCTTTTAGAAACTTTAACTTTTAGAATCGAGTTTTCTTTGAATTCAATTTTATGCTTGTCTACATGTAATTGTTCTTATATTTGACTACTGTTTCTAGTGTGATGAAGTTAACAGTCTTGAAATTCCTGAATGCCGGAATGAAATGAGACAATTCAAGAATAACAAATTCCCCTCAGTTGAAGGCACTAATCAAGTTTTGCATGTTCCTTTCTCCTTATACTGTAAATTTCACCTCAATTGTGATGTAAACCTATAACATTATTCTAGATATAATGTAGCATTTATTTGAAAGATGGAATGAAATTAGATGTCATCTTGAGATTCAGTCTAAAATTCATAGTTGGATAATTCCACCTCTAGGGATTTATTATCCTAATCTATGTTTCAAATATTTATATTCTTTATCACACTTTGTGATAGAGTTCCCCCGTTTTATTTGACTAAACCAATAGTAATCGGTAACAAAACAATGTGTAAACCTTTTCTAGTAATACTAATATATGTAATTCATAATAGCATAATAAAAGAAATTCCTATTGCATATTAGAATCTAAATAGAATTATGGCAAAAAAGTAATAATAAGCAAACTTTGCTCTTACTTTAGATCAAAACAAAATTATGGAAAATGTCAACTTTATAAAAAAAACAACATTTTATGAACACCTTTAAAAAATTGAGTGGGAAGAACAGTAAATCACCACCTATCCCATTAAGACAGTGGTTCCCAACCTTTTTCTTTTTATATACCCCTAAAAACGTTTTTCCAATAAAAATAATGCCCTATTCCTAGCCGTGGATGGGGGCTTACTATTGGTACTAGTTTTATCAGATTTAATAATAACCGTTCATAACTTTTTAAATTAAGAATTTGTTTTCATATTCACTTATTGTAGTAGGTATAAAGTATAAACACAACCTAAATAAAAACCACTAAGTTTATTTATAATAAGTCACAAAACAATACTTAATTTATCTTGAATATATATTACTCAAACAAAATCTGAAAGTAAAAGAACGTTTTATATTCTAAGTGAAAAAATACATTTTATGGACCTTTGTGAACATTAAACTTATTTATTATTCATGGGATCTTTGAGCTTGGTTTTTTAAAATCTGGATCTAATGATGAAAGGTAGAGCCTTAAATCTAGAGCTGCAATGAATTTATTTCTTTGCTTTTCGTAATGAAGGCGTAAGATGAAATGCTCTCTCAACAAGCACTGAGCTTGTTAAAGGTAACAGACACTTCAGGGCTTAATCACTGACACTTTCATATTCATTCCTGATTCCTGCCCAGAACTCAGTAAGACTTGCGTGTTTAAACATGGAATGCATAGAAGAATCTGTTGAAATTTCAATTAATGCCTCTTTGTCTAAGACTACAAAGTTGGTTGATTGTTTAATATATTCAGATCAAAGAGATTTGAAATCCAGTTGTATTCACAATTTTGCTCTGGAAATTGCCTCTTGGATGATGCTTGAAGTGCTTTTAAGTGTGATATAATACCACATTTCACTTCCTCAGAGAGTTTGAGATTGTTCTCCATCAAGAAATAATTAAAAGTGTCAAAAACTTCACACTGGTTCTGTATAAGACAATATCCCCAAAACTGCAACTTCTTTATTATGGACTCAATTTCATGTGATACCTTGAAGATGTTAATAGAACCGTGCTGCAATCCTACATTAAGTTTATTGACCTCTGAAAAATGTCACTTAAGAATGCAACCTGCTGAAGCCAATTACAGTTATGAAACTTGAAAGCCAACTGAAAAAAGTTATCTTCAAAAAAGACTAATGTTTTATTTCTCAACTCAAATAATCTTGTGAGTACCTTTCCTCGAATAACCATCGCACCTCTGGTGATAATGCAACATGAGATGTAGGCTATCCATATCGCCACATAACAATTCAAATAGTCTTGATTTTGTTGAACTTCACAATAAAATTCACAACTTAGACTGATTGGTAGAGTACTTTTTTTAATAAATCCGGTAAGAGTTTTGAAGCTAGGCTTTGCCTATGGATAACGCAATGGCCCCAGGTAACATGGGGAGCAATGTCTTTGATTTGACAGCCAAACATAGATTTCCCTTCAGCAGTACAAATACCCCAACAATTTTCCCAATTGATTTCATATAAGTTGAAATAACCTTCAATTGTATTAAATGTGTCCTCACCTGTACACTTCTTTGTGAGAGGATAGCATGACAGATTTTCCTTAAGCATATTGCCACTCAAATATCTTGCAATTACAAGCAAAATTGACAGACTCGAAACATCTGTGCTTTCGTCCACTTAAATAGAAAAGTGGACCTTGTTTTATTTTTTCAACTAATGTAGATTTAATATCACCAGACATATCCTTTATTCTATGAGAAACTATTGTTTGATAAAGGAATTTTCTTAATTATGTTTACATGTTCATCACCTACATACATTTGACAACATCTTGAATACAATAAAAAATCAGATTTTCAACAACTGTGTGGTTTTTACCACTCTTATCTATATGATAACTAATTCTGTAGGACGCTGCTACTGCATTCTTATTATCATTGTTAGCAGATGCAAAAAATGTAGTGACAGTGGGGTCTATGAGTAATCTTTGGAAACAAATTTTTTGTTTGTAGTTAGGATGTTTTGTATGATGTATTACAAAGAGTGGTTGCCTGACTGCCTTGTAAGTAATGGGTGGAGCTTTTACAGGCTTTGTATACGATATTTTTTTGTGGGCAACGTAACAGACAGTTCCCTGAAAGTTTCCTATCATCAAAACGTATAATCATTCTTTCATTGTATTGTACTCGTTAATTCTAATTCTTTATTGTTCTCGTTAATCTGGAATAGATGTTTCCCATCACTATTCTATTCTGTGCTTTCAGTTGCACACAAACATACAAGCTTCACGCAATTTCTGATCATTAACACATCAACTATCTTGTCAACTACTTGTGAAACATTGATGTCTGCCATTACTGGTATTATTTTCGCATACCCCCCATTTTCTTCATACCCCTGGGGTTCCGCATACCACAGGTTGGGAACCGCTGCATTAAGATATAAAACATCAAAGAATTTGGAAGAGAGCTGTAGGTACTCTCAATATTTTTTTTAAAAAACAATGTACTCCATTATTAGTTTTAGTAATCAAGTGTGTCTCTATTTTTTACAATTCTAAGCCTAGAAGGTGATCACACTTACAGTGAACTAGGGGACTTGGGTCCAGGAGTTATAAATAAAATATATTTAAATCAAGATACACAAGTCAAACAAATATTTTAGCACTCTGATGCCTTCTAAAATTATATTACAGGAATAAGATGTAAATAAATTATCAAAATAATTTTAATTAATGTTCATACTATGACAATTTAGTTCTATTTTTTAAATAACGATTTTACAACAATGAAAAATTTATAATTGGCAAGAAAAATTAGGTTGATAAAATGTACTGAGATCTAATTTTTATTAGCTAACCTGTATTGCTACATATTGTGAGTGCTATGTACCGTTGTAAAAATTATAATTGAAAACAGAATAATGTAAAAATAGTTTGTTTTAAAAGTAGAAGGGAAGTTTAGAGGGAGAGAAATAAATAGTTAGAGTATTCTTAATAGAACTAGTCAAAATGTGTCAAAGAATGAAGAAATACTTAAGTAGGCCTTTAGAATGATAATGAATAAAGTTTTGCAGTTATTGGACAAATAAGGGTGAAACAAATAATGAAAATGTAATTTTTAATACTCGTATTTTATTCTCTTGATCAAGGCAGTTAAGGCCAGAGTCGGCCAAGCCTCACATTTTATGAAATACACTTATGAGCTGAGATTGGTGTGACAGCACATACGTTTTTCTGTCAATGTGGCCTAATTGTAGTTAGCAGCACTGATGTTAATTGGACCATGAGAGATGGGGGCAGCCTGTTAGAGAATGACTGCCATAAGGGGTGGACGGGTTCTGGGGTTCACATCCGGGTAAAAAAAACTGTATTAATCTAATACATTTTCCCAATCTTTAGCCTTTATTATCTATCATTAGATTACTGTGGGAGCCACTCTGAATCTCCATACTAATATATGAATTTAACAGCAGAAATATTCAGATTAATAAGTTTTCCAAATAAAGTTTTACGTTTTAATTTTAAATATCCTATTAGTTCTCGTAGTATCTTTTATCAGGAAGGATTTAATACCTTTTTTTATTAACTAAAAGTTTAGAGTGAAAATTTATTTTTTACATTAAGAGGTACTTATTCTACAACTGTTAAAACAGTGGATTTGTTACAGATCACTTTTAAAAAGATCTCTTAGAAAAAAAACAACTTTATTTAGCCATTAAAGAAAGCTATTCAAGAAAATTTTTTAAATTAAAATGTATTTTCTGAGCGGTTGTCAGAAAGAATCTTGACAGATTGCTGCTTATAAGTTATAATGCTGAAAGTTTGTTTTGTGGTCAGTTGTTTAGGAAGAAGTCAAGAAAATGTTTTGCAATCAATCACTTTCTCCTTATTTCAAGCCATACGTATTTGTGCTATATGTCTACTAATGTTAAGGTTATATGTATATATATATATATATATATATATATATATATATATACAATTTTGTAAAAATATTTTATTAGATAATTATTTTCCTGAAGATGCTGATATTATTTTATCGGCGAAAAGCTTTGAATAAATATATTCATTAAAAGTATTCTTGTTTTTGAAATATTTTAAATTTATTAACTATATTACAAGAAAACATATCACCATATTTAATATATATATATATATATATATATATATATATATATATATATATATATATATATATATATATATATATATATATATATATAAAGAACAAAAGTCAAAATACAAATACAAGAATTATATTTGAATTTACAATTCTTGTATTTGTATTTTGACTTTTGTTCTTTATTAATACACAAGAAAACATATTGCGATATTTATATATATATATATATATATATATATATATATATATATATATATATATATATATATATAATTATAAAATTAATTCTTAACATATCAGATTGTATGGAATTATTTTAACGGTGATACATTTCATTAGGACGTAAGTTCACTAAATGATTATGAGTAGGTTAGTTAATTCAATTGATTTTACAGTAATTTATCTTATTATCAACACAGCATATGTGAGATGCCTCGTCCATATCTTTCGTATTTGGTCTATGTGGAAATAAAACTGTTAATATTCTTTGTTATGATTCTTTGTCCTAAGCTTTAGACTAATGTTGAATGAATTTCAGATTTATTCCTCCTTAGTTTTAAGGTATTTCCTTGTTACTCTGCTATCATAACCCTATTTTAGTAGCATAAAATGAATCATTTTCTGCACAAAAATAAATTACTTTCATATAAGCACTATTTTATTTTTAAGAAAAGTGAAATATATATTTTTGTTATTTCTGTGAGTTTTTAGGTTTAAACAATATAACTATCTGATAGGACAATGCAATTTAAATTGTCTTCAAGATAAGCATATTTTTAAGGTTAAATATAATGATGATTTCATAACAGTCTCTTCTGATTAGTCATTCTTATCTTAGGGGGAAGTGTGCCTTGTCATTATTGACCTCTTTGCAAGAACTGAACAATATTCTTTAAATATTATTAGTAGGCTGCAGCAGTGCTATCTGTTAGAATGAGATTACCTGTGTCTTCATCTACAAATCATATTTGCCATATTTGTTTCATACATAATGAAGGTATTGTTACTTTAATAATTTGTTTAGTGAAATTTTATGATTATAATGTGTTTTAACCTATTTTTCATAGAAAATAGATTATTGTGTCTGATTAATGTACATTAGGCTACTTATTTCTTCTCTAAAAACACTACATTTCTTAGATTTAAGTTGAAATATAAACCAAATGGGAATTGAATTAAACCTACATAACCATGATTAAAGGTATTTGAATTTATTGATATGTTACCATTTCTTTTTTTTAGAATTTATATTAAAATAATTTATTTGTTGTTAGTTTAAACAATGAGTAAAGGATATGCTTAATTTACTTGGTTCTCCAATAATTTGAGGTTAGAAATTTGAAATCTCAAAATATTTGTTGGAATTTGTTTTCACTCAGTAACACAAAATAAATGTTAAATTTAAAACAAAATTCATTTCCCATGAGCTTTTATTTAAGATGACACTATAATTGTTAAAGCCTAAATCGATAATCCAGGGTCAAGATTCAAAGTAAACACATATATTGTTTATTGTTTACAGAATATATATAGGCACACATTCATTTATATATATATATATATATATATATATATATATATATATATATATATATATATATACTGTATATTTATGTGTGTGTGTGTTTTGTTTGGATTTTTGGATTGCAATAATTTTTTTTCTTGAATTTTGTAGTCCATTACGTTTGGTGAATCTGTTAAAGTGATTAATTAAAATTTTTTATTAACTTTTTTATAATTTTTATACAAACCAATAAAAATGTAGGAATAGCTTTATGATAGATAAAGCAAGTCCTGTACTCTAGTTAAATCACAAATGAAACTTTTTTTTTGTTTATTCCAAAATTAGCTCTAGTACTAAAGTGTTGTAGTTCAAAAAACAATACAATAACTTTGTAACCTTAATTTATATAACCTTGATTTAATTTTTTTATACATTTTCTTTGTACACATTGTTTTTGTAAATTACTTTGTATAACTTTTCTTTGCACAAACTCTTTCCAAAAAGAGACAGGCAGAGGCAGTAAGGAGATCATATTTACATAATAATAATTTAAACAGGTTTGATTTTGGCTAAAAAGTTTTCAATTTTGTAATTTTATAAAGCCTTTTTTTGCAAGCAAAAAGTTATGATACATTTAAATAAACCTATAACAGAAATGTATTTTTACTAAAGGATCTGTAAGGTAGACATAATTACATTAAAGGTAAATAACATTTGTATATTTCTTATTTGTCACTATTCAAGAGTCTTGGTGTCAAATTAACCAAATAGGTTTACTTTCATTATTCTGTTTTTGTTTAATTAATTTAGTCGTAGTATAACTGTAGTTTTTTAAAGTGCCATTAGGGTGTTCATAGTGTTATCATAAAAGAAGATTTTAAATTTCATAAATAATTCAATTATTGTTTTGTTCTTGAAAGGTAATAGTAACCTAGCAGTAGCCCTGTTAAAGTTATCTATAACATAGTAACAATAATTTGTTGTATTAGTATAACAAAACTGTTGGATATAACTGTGTTAGCTCATTCAGAAAGTAATTCTTTAGTAAATAGAACTTTTTAAATGGTTAATGGTGGCAAAAAATGATATTTTTGACATTATTTATTGTACATAAAATGGGTGCCCATGAATAACTACAAAACTTAAAGTATGTCTTTTGGGGATGATAATGTCTTATAAAATATAGTCCTAAAATGCATAGTTTTCTGCCTAAGAAATTTACATCTTCAAGGTAGTTCAAAATATAAAATTCAAACTAAATTGCACTAATGCTAGGCTATCTAAAACCTAACAATTCTCATTTTAAAGCTTTCTAGAAGACATGAAAAGCTGATTCTTCAAAAGGCTTGAACATGAGAGCACATAATTAATAGTTCTCGAAAGTCGACTCAAATATTCCAAGTAAGATTCTTGTTTAGTACATTAAAGTGTAAGTTATATATATATATATATATATATATATATATATTTATGATGAATAGTTACTATCTGGAGTACATTCGTTCATTCTGGAGTCCATAAATTCGCAGTTCCGACGTTTCGCTAGAATCTCATCCAGCATTGACGAGGTAAACCTAACAGTAGTAGAACAACAGTGGATGAGATTCTAGCGAAACGTCGGAACTGCGAATTTATGGACTGCAGAATGAACGGATATACTCCAGATAGTAACTATTCATCATATTTTTCCATCTGTGAAGGAATACGTATCAGCATATATATATATATATATATATATATATATATATATATATATATATATATTGTAACATTTTGAAGTAGTATATATATAAAAGGCACTTACAAAATAAGATAAATATATATAAATAAATTCAGTATGTAAAAAATTACTAAAATATACCAGGAACGAAATGTAAACATAACCTAATTTCACTTGTGTAGAAAATGCACACGGCCACATTTTAGATCTAATCACAAGATTTTATATAAAAAGAAAAAAAACACACAAATCACTATTTATAAGAAAATGTATTAGAAGTAATTGATAGATAACAATTTAAATAGAACAATAGAACGAGATAAATACACTTAAAACTTTCACACGGCAAGCTAGTGGAATGTGCTGAAGTAAACAAGATGGGTAACGAATTTGTGTAGTTGCGTGCGCATGACCGGCAAAAGATATTCGTTTTAAATATTTCTCGTAGAGATATAATCTAAAACAGTTTGGGAAATAAGATTTAAATGCAATTGTTTTGCAAAGAAATTTAAGTGCAGTTGTTAAGAAGAAGAAGTGTATCAAAGGCGGTGAACATGACATCCGTAAAGCTGTTACTTACAAGGAATAAACGAGAAAATAGCGGAAATTCACGACTTGGCCATTTTGTTGCTAAAAAGGGGAGCGTCAGTTTAGTTGGAACAGAGCATTTGAACAAGGAAGACGTGTTCAGAATTGGCTGTAGAAATTTTAATTTTTTTAACTGGTGCGGAAAGTGCAGTATCGTATTCAATTCTAATTACAGAATAACATTAAGCCAAATCATTGAACTGATCGATTAAGAAGACATTATTCAGGAAATTATTTAATTAGAAACCAAATAACTTGTAAAAAATTTAGCTTGTAAGAATTGTAACTTAGATATTTTTTTGAAAGTGCCAACTAAAATTTTATTATTCAAAATTTAGAAAACCCACCTATTAACCCGAGATAAAGAGAGCTCAAGCTCAAATTAAAGTAATTAAATCAAATTCAATTAATATTAAAATTTATAACTAAACTTCTTGCTGCCATAAACCAATTTTAGACTTAGGCTAATAAAGCTTAATTTTTGTAATTCTTTGTGGATGAAATAAGACTTTGTAATTAGTAAGTGACTTTGTAAAAGAAAATAAGGAATGCCATATTAAGATATTAAAAAATTATTGTAACAAAAGCAGCATTGAATCGTTATTTCTATTAACTTATTAATTTTTAATATATATTATAAAAGTAAATTTACCAAAGTAATACAATATATATATATATATATATATATATATATATATATATATATATATATATATATATATATATACACACACACACACACACACACACACACACACACACACACAAGTAGGTTTTCTTGTATAATATCAAAAACAACTGAGGTTGTTCAAATACTTTATTCTATTTAGAATAAAAATTTATAAATAATTCTTGTATTCTTTGTATTTGAATAACCTCAGTTGTTTTATATATATATATATATATATATATATATATATATATATATATATATATATATATATATGTATATATATATATTCTGTAAACCATCACTTATGTGTTCCATATGACCAGAATAAATAAATTTCAAATTTGATGGCACAAAAGAGTAAAATTCTATGAAAAATACATAAACATAAAATTTAGTTTGTATTTAGATAATGATTTTGAGACCAGGATTATTGGTATGCAAATAGTAGTACAATAATTAAAGTTTTGCTGACAACCCTCCCTGATTTAAATGTGCACTGATCAAGTTGATTCATAATCAGATGTTTAGGGTTTTTATTCATTTCGTTAATACTTTTAACAGCTAAAATATCCAAATAATTGTTGTTTATTATGCAATTATCAGTTATTCTTGCAAAAGTTTCCTTTACAATATGAAGAAATGTTTTTAGGATCATGGCAATATATAGAAAAGTCTAATTATAGAATTAGAATAATTTCCATTTTTTTTCATCAGAAATGCATGACAACATTTCTTTTAATTTTAATCTTACAGTTAGAACTGAATACTAGCAAATATAAAACAGAAAGTTGGCGTTGAAAGTTTTAAGATGTACATGAGTTTCAATAAATGTAGGGTGTGGTTGGTTTTCTATACATTACAAACAGTAAAACAATGAACAGTGTTCTTATGTTGATGCTTTAATGTGTATTTAATGTACACCAAGTGTACATTTGTTAAATTCATTAGCTGCTTTAGCACCATTAAGCTGACTCAATTCAGAATTCTCTTGTAAAGCAATTAGTGAAGTAAGGTCTTAACTTCCTGACACCTGACGAGCTACATAATTACGAGTATCTCATAAACAATGTTTCTTAACATCAGGCCATGTTTAATACTTTGTCTGATACTTGGTGTTTCATTGGTTGTTAACTTATTTTGTTAAGTCAGATTTGTTATTTTGTAAAGCATTGTCTTTTAAAGAAGAGTAAAAATGTAAATGTAATGGGAAATGAGAATATGAAAGACCTTGAAGATAGAACATTCCATCAGTATTTTATTGTCTGGGCAAATCCTGACGATGGTTATTGTTTGGTTGAGATGCTTGGAAAAAGGATGAGTGAAGTTGGCATAATAAAAAAATGTGTTCTAGTGCAAGAAGAGAACTACATGCCTTAGAATTGCAGATGCAGGATAAGTCCCTTAATTTATCACATTATATTGAAATTTCCTTCCCTGGACACATCCTGATTCCAGCAACTTAAAGAAATAGAGTTCAATCACTAATGATGAAATATAAAATGACACGTTGCACATCATACACTTATAAGGTATGGGATAGGTTTGGAAGATAGAAAGGAGATATGCGTTCCATCATGATACAGTCAACTGTGAGTCTTGGTTTGATCAAATCAATCTAACCAGGTATTGATAGTTGCATCACTCCAGTTTTTTTAGTGCTGGTGAGAAGATAATAACAAGGCAATTTTCATTATGATTTCCCATGGATCTGTGCGAGACAGCTTAGTGGCAAGATATACTAGAATATTGCATCGTTAAACAAGTATTATTGCTTGAATTATTTGTGAAATGGTAAAATAACATTGATAACTGGCATACACAAGTAATAAGTTTGAAGGATAGGTCCATGGTTTGAGGATGCAGAGTTTTAATCTATTAATATATCAACCATTATTTCTTTCATTTTCAATTGTTAATGATTATGCTATTTTCAGAAAATATTTTAGTGTAATACATTTAATGTAAAAATAAAATGCATGATGATATGAAATTAATACATATTCTTTTAAATTCTGTTTATAACACTACACAAGAAAATAAAAATTTAATAGTGCCATTGTTTTTATTTGGCTATTGTGCCAGGTTGGAAATGTTTTACATACTTGAAGTAATCATTTATTAAACACTTTATTACTTCTATCCTAAATCATTGCTCTGGCAACAGTAATTGTTTTGCTTATTGATTCATGTAAATGGGTTACCAACAATATTTGTAACAACAAGATTTAGAATAATACCCGAGAGAAAGTTATAACTCAGGCATTTTAACATCTATTATAGAATTAAATAAACTAGCACTGACATCATCTACAAATAATATTTTGTCAAATATTTTATACAAGATTTAATGCCTGATTTTAGTGTCCAAATGCTGTATGTAATCTAATACATTAAAACCCAATTACACAGTTGCCCTTAATTACATCAGTAAGCAGATTATGAGTCCATATTTCTGAATCATGATAGCACACGAAATCTATAAAAAATCTCAAGTGAGTGGATTGACTTGAATGCACGCCATATTTTAAGTTAATTATAATTTAATAACATTTTTGTAAAAATGTAGAAGTAGAACTCTAATTCAGGCCAACAAACAGCTCTTTGAAGGTCTCTTCGTCTTTGAAATAATTTAATGTCCTCAACAAGTTGATAACTGATGTGTAAATATTGGCTTGGCAAAACAATAACTTGAAACAAAAACAAGTCGGTTTTAGTTGCTTTGTTATTCTATTTAAATTTAAGATTTTATAACTACCTCAGTGGGTGTATATGTAAATTTTAAATTAATTAAAAGCTTTGAATTATTTGGTTTAAAAGCTTAAAATGTTTGGTTTTATAAAATTAACTTCAGTTTAATAATAAGCCTCTATTAATTGGAAACTGGTATTAGATGATTACCTATTTTACTATTAGGCTTTACCCTTCTGGTCTCTTTTAGTAGCTCCAATAACTCTCTGGACTTATGTCAGGAGTTGAAAACAAAAACTTGTTTCTGTTAATATAAAACACTGACTTTTCCGAGCAGTAATTGGTAGACAAAATGTCTTGTACCTTTAATCATCAGGGTTGTTGATGAAATCAGGAAAGATTTTATATTCAGTGCGAAAAATGTTTAACAAACTATTTAAATATGTACAATCTAGTAAGCAAATTTTGTGCCCTAAATTTTGCACAAGAACAAAGCTTCTGAATTTCAGAAAAATAATCATTATGTGTTGTACATTTATTACGTTGTAGTGTGTATTCTCTTTATATCAAACATGTCAATTCAGATTGAAACTGGATTTACAGATAAACGTAATAAGGAATTTATATAAAATAATGTTTACCAATATACTAATTAATCTAATTCTATTATACCCTTATGTTTATTTAGTAGTAAATATTTAAAAAAATCATATATTTAACCCATATTTAGGTGTTAAATACAGAATTTATCTATAAAATTAACATGAATAAACAAGTAATGAACTTTACCTTGGCAGGCTCCTCTAACTGGTCTGCAAACGAAGCTGTCAACGAGGTCTATGATGGCTCAGCTCCTCTCGACCAAGGTACAAATAATTCATTTCTGTGTGTGTTTTTGTCGTGTCCATTGTGGGGTTTTTGTATTGCTATAGTCATAGATTAATCACCCATAATGTGTATACACAATTCATTACATAAAATACATTAGTTTGGGTTTATCTAAAAGTATTACATTTTTTTATTTCCATATCTGAAGGTTTTGTTTAACGGTTTAGTTTCTTTAGTTTGTCTACTTGAACACATTTATTAAAAAAGTTTTACTTTAAAATAGTGTCATAATACTCAGTTAATCACTTAAATAATAGTTTATGACTATCCAAACTTTAAATTTTGTAAATTTGTTGAAATTTACTGAGACAGAACGTTTTCGATCGCTATGTGGCGATCTTCATCAGTGTCTCACTCAGACACTGATGAAGATCGCCACATAGCAATAGAAAACATTCTGTCTCAGTAAGTTTTAACAACTTTACAATTTACAAATTTCAGTCTGAAGGTGTTTTTCTTAGTGACTGCCTTAAAGTTCTACAGTGCTATCAGTTTATATTAGGCTTTTGTTTGTGTCTTGCAAGTAGTTACTGAAAGAAAAAAAACTGTTGTTTGGTACCAAATCAGAAGTTCATGAGAGCAAGTATTTTTTGAAATATTAAAGTCAAAAAAGATGTTCTTTCAATATTAATTTGTGATATGACTCCAACAATTTCTTTTGTTACCAACATTACCATTCGTAAAACTCATTTGTGGCATAAACTATTTTTGTGCAGTACCCAACATACGATCCAACATAGTTTTTGTAATTCACCCTCTAGAAACCGTGAGCCGAATTTCTATTTTTTCTGAATGCATTGTTATATTATGATGTAGGTCCTATGGATTTTTTTAATTCCAATTTTCATTTGTTTAAGAGGTTATCAAAGTCACCATGCATCGAGAGTTTTTAACACCGTGTCTTTCTTTTGAACAAGAATCATGAAATATGAAAATAAATTTTATCAATAAATGACAGTAGTTAGTAATAATATTTAATGAATTTCATTCAACTGTAACTCATGGATCATGACATTTATAATATTACCAACTTATAGATTTATTAATGTGACGCCCCAAGCTCCTGATATAGATATATTAATGTGACTCCCCAAGCTCCTGAGATAGATATATTCATGTGACGCCCCAAGCTCCTGAGATAGATATATTCATGTGACGCCCCAAGCTCCTTAGATAGATATATTCATGTGACGCCCCAAGCTCCTGAGATAGATATATTCATGTGACGCCCCAAGCTCCTGAGATAGATATATTCATGTGACGCCCCAAGCTCCTGAGATAGATATATTCATGTGACGCCCCAAGCTCCTGAGATAGATATATTCATGTGACGCCCCAAGCTCCTGAGATAGATATATTCATGTGACGCCCCAGGCTCCTGAGATAGATATATTCATGTGACGCCCCAAGCTCCTGAGATAGATATATTCATGTGACGCCCCAAGCTCCTGAGATAGATATATTAATGTGACGCCCCAAGCTCCTGAGATAGATATATTCATGTGACGCCCCAAGCTCCTGAGATAGATATATTCATGTGATGCCCCAAGCTCCTGAGATAAAAATATTCATGTGACGCCCCAAGCTCCTCAGAT
The DNA here is from genome assembly GCA_036971475.1 of Prosapia bicincta. Lineage (NCBI taxonomy): Eukaryota > Metazoa > Arthropoda > Insecta > Hemiptera > Cercopidae > Prosapia > Prosapia bicincta. The sequence continues at coordinate 244,825,561 of JBAIZL010000004.1, read as the reverse complement.
AGATATATTCATGTGACGCCCCAAGCTCCTGAGATAGATATATTAATGTGACGCCCCAAGCTCCTGAGATAGATATATTCATGTGACGCCCCAAGCTCCTGAGATAGATATATTCATGTGACGCCCCAAGCTCCTGAGATAGATATATTAATGTGACGCCCCAAGCTCCTGAGATAGATATATTAATGTGACGCCCCAAGCTCCTGAGATAGATATATTCATGTGACGCCGCAAGCTCCTGAGATAGATATATTAATGTGACGCCCCAAGCTCCTGAGATAGATATATTAATGTGACGCCCCAAGCTCCTCAGATAGATATATTCATGTGACGCCCCAAGCTCCTGAGATAGATATATTAATGTGACGCCCCAAGCTCCTGAGATAGATATATTCATGTGACGCCCCAAGCTCCTGAGATAGATATATTAATGTGACGCCCCAAGCTCCTGAGATAGAAATATTCATGTGACGCCCCAAGCTCCTGAGATAGATATATTCATGTGACGCCCCAAGCTCCTGAGATAGATATATTAATGTGACGCCCCAAGCTCCTGAGATAGATATATTAATGTGACGCCCCAAGCTCCTGAGATAGATATATTAATGTGACGCCCCAAGCTCCTGAGATAGATATATTCATGTGACGCCCCAAGCTCCTGAGATATATTAATGTGACGCCCCAAGCTCCTGAGATAGATATATTAATGTGACGCCCCAAGCTCCTGAGATAGATATATTAATGTGACGCCCCAAGCTCCTGAGATAGATATATTCATGTGACGCCCCAAGCTCCTGAGATAGATATATCAATGTGACGCCCCAAGCTCCTGAGATAGATATATTAATGTGACGCCCCAAGCTCCTGAGATAGATATATTAATGTGACGCCCCAAGCTCCTGAGATAGATATATTAATGTGACGCCCCAAGCTCCTGAGATAGATATATTAATGTGACGCCCCAAGCTCCTGAGATAGATATATTAATGTGACGCCCCAAGCTCCTGAGATAGATATATTCATGTGACGCCCCAAGCTCCTGAGATAGATATATTCATGTGACGCCCCAAGCTCCTGAGATAGATATATTCATGTGACGCCCCAAGCTCCTGAGATAGATATATTAATGTGACGCCCCAAGCTCCTCAGATAGATATATTAATGTGACGCCCCAAGCTCCTGAGATAGATATATTCATGTGACGCCCCAAGCTCCTGAGATAGATATATTAATGTGACGCCCCAAGCTCCTGAGATAGATATATTCATGTGACGCCCCAAGCTCCTGAGATAGATATATTCATGTGACGCCCCAAGCTCCTGAGATAGATATATTCATGTGACGCCCCAAGCTCCTGAGATAGATATATTCATGTGACGCCCCAAGCTCCTGAGATAGATATATTCATGTGACGCCCCAAGCTCCTTAGATATATTCATGTGACGCCCCAAGCTCCTGAGATAGATATATTAATGTGACGACCCAAGCTCCTGAGATAGATATATTCATGTGACGCCCCAAGCTCCTGAGATAGATATATTCATGTGACGCCCCAAGCTCCTGAGATAGATATATTCATGTGACGCCCCAAGCTCCTGAGATAGATATATTCATGTGACGCCCCAAGCTCCTGAGATAGATATATTCATGTGACGCCCCAAGCTCCTGAGATAGATATATTCATGTGATGCCCCAAGCTCCTGAGATAGATATATTCATGTGACGCCCCAAGCTCCTGAGATAGATATATTCATGTGACGCCCCAAGCTCCTGAGATAGATATATTAATGTGACGCCCCAAGCTCCTGAGATAGATATATTAATGTGACGCCCCAAGCTCCTGAGATAGATATATTCATGTGACGCCCCAAGCTCCTGAGATAGATATATTCATGTGACCCCCCAAGCTCCTGAGATAGATATATTCATGTGACGCCCCAAGCTCCTGAGATAGATATATTCATGTGACGCCTCAAGCTCCTGAGATAGATATATTAATGTGACGCCCCAAGCTCCTGAGATAGATATATTAATGTGACGCCCCAAGCTCCTGAGATAGATATATTCATGTGACGCCCCAAGCTCCTGAGATATATTAATGTGACGCCCCAAGCTCCTGAGATAGATATATTCATGTGACGCCCCAAGCTCCTGAGATAGATATATTCATGTGACGCCCCAAGCTCCTGAGATAGATATATTCATGTGACGCCCCAAGCTCCTGAGATAGATATATTCATGTGACGCCCCAAGCTCCTGAGATAGATATATTAATGTGACGCCCCAAGCTCCTGAGATAGATATATTAATGTGACGCCCCAAGCTCCTGAGATAGATATATTCATGTGACGCCCCAAGCTCCTGAGATATATTAATGTGACGCCCCAAGCTCCTGAGATAGATATATTCATGTGACGCCCCAAGCTCCTGAGATAGATATATTCATGTGACGCCCCAAGCTCCTGAGATAGATATATTCATGTGACGCCCCAAGCTCCTGAGATAGATATATTCATGTGACGCCCCAAGCTCCTGAGATAGATATATTAATGTGACGCCCCAAGCTCCTGAGATAGATATATTCATGTAACGCCCCAAGCTCTTGAGATAGATTTTTTGTGATGACTATGTACATAGCTTATTCCTCAAACACTGCCTTGACTGTTTTAGCCTCTTACAATGTTTTCTAATTGTACGTTGTATTATTAATGGAGTATTTCTATCTAAAAACATAGCTTAAAAATATGTGTGAGTTTAAAAAACTTACTTTTACTATCATAAAACGTTGCCATCATCAGTACCATGGTGGTTGAATAACGATAATGAGCATTTTCCTGCATTTCTGGCCCAAAGGAAAGATAGACTGGAAAAATGTCATCATCAATAATAGCATGCTTTACTTGTTTATTTCCTTCCCATTCATAGGAATCAAGGGCGTGGGAGTTTTTCTTAATATACATGTAATTATAAATATATATTGAATTCATTTTGTTTGCAACTTCATTAATTCATTATAGCATTAGTAACTTAACTATATCTGCTTGCTTGCTTGTTTGTGTTGTGCTAAATTACCTATTATAATCTAATTAGTATAGTTAATTATTTGCATAGTTCTAAATAATTTTAATTGCTAAATTATTTGCTGTTAAACCCATAATAGTTTAGTCTTTTAACAGTAATGTTTTCTAAATTTACTGATTCACTGACTGTCTAATAAAACCAAACTAGGTTAGTAGATGAGAAGTGTATTTTTATCTAATATGTTTTTTCTTGTATTTTAGTACTAGTTCTTCCACATTCTTTTCTCATTTTTTAACTTTCCTCATTTTACTCTTTCTTCGTAGAATAACTTCCTCTCTTTGTATTCAACTTGCATCCTTCATAGTACCTCAGAAGTCAGATGATACCTAAACATACTGTAGAGAAATATAACACCAATATTTACATTCCACTGGATCCATTGAAGAAGTGACAAGTGTTCTCCCTGGATCCTATCCTTTTAGTTTCGATTTTAAATTACCTTTCCTACTTAAATTTCATCTCACATGTTATAACTAAACTGGTTCAGGTTTTGTTCAGTTTTTTTAAACCACATATTACTTTATTTATTAATCACTTAAACAATAGTTATGACTATCCGAACTTTAAATTTTGTAAATTTGTTAAAACTTACTGAGAACGTTTTCAATCGCTATGTGGTGATCTTCATCAGTGTTTACTTTATTTATTTATTTGCCCTGTTGCTTTTCTTAGCACTTTCATTAATATTTCTCACTTATGCTACATTGATAAGAATTCTAGAGAGTCTGGAATCTTCCTTATGACTCAAATTACTTCTACAAATTAATAAAACTTAGCCCATTATCCAGCAAAATTTGTTTCATTTTTCTAAAGAAATTTTCAAAAATTTAGCTTACAATTTTCTGAAAAACATTTTTTAAGGGTTATTATGAGTTTTTTGTACTTATTGAGATAATTTTAGTTATGCATCTGGTCAACCACAGGTTGATTTGTGCATCACCTATGAATTCTTGACAATTAAAATTGACCCAATGCTCAATAAAAATACAAAACAGGCGGCAGTTGATGGATAATCGGTTCAGATCTTTAAAATATTTTTTTAAACCAATAGGTCCATAAATTGCATTGAATTTCAAAACAGAGAACACTGTACTAAATACTGATTACATGGAAAATATTTTGCTCCTGCACATTGCTATAAGATATTTTTATTTATCCCAATTGAGTCTGTTAACTTTCTGCTTTCATTTTATTTTTACCAATATAAAAATTATGTTTACCATGAAGGAGATGCCAGGAAATCAGCAAAGTTACATAGTTTGTCTTAATTATAAAGGCTACTGTCAAGCCTACAGTTAAACATTTGTTTATTGATTAATGTACTACTCCAAGTAATGTATGATTTCATAATTAAATATTATTAATGAAAATAATAAATTTCAAAACATTTACCAATATTTCAACCTGTATCATAAAATTTTATATTGATCAAACGTTTATAGGGAGTCTGATAGACTGTATACAGTGGTACAATTTTGTGAACTAATAGCATTATCAAAATAAAAATTTAGTATTAAATCAATTACAGGCATTGACAAAGTAATTTGTGCATCCTAGTTAAAGTGACACATTTCTGAGAAGAGTAACCTTATTAAGTTTTACATTTCATAAAATTTGTTTCAATTGTTACTGAATAATGAAGTTTTAGAACCGTTAGTATGATTTAGAATCTCTCGCCTAACAAAATACTATAAAAATTTACCCACAGGCCTCTCATTCTTATTACATTGTTTTGTATATTTTGTTGATATATATGTTAGTACTAATTCATTCACAGATGGAGAAATATGATTAATAGCTAATATCCGGAGTACATCTGTTCATTGTATAGTGTGCATAGAAACACTTTTGAAGGTTCGTCAGAATCTTATTTAACATTGGCAACATAAACCTAACAATAATTGAAGTGTATATCAACAGTATATTTAAGTTTTATTTTTTCCCAGAACTATTGATTGTCTTTGGGTAAGAAACACTTCTAAATTTTTCCAATTGCATTCTAAATACTTCAACAAAAACAATAATAACAAATAAAAAGACATATAAAAACTCACAAATTAATAATTAATGCAACTAAAACGTGCTTCAATGACAAAGTCACCATCATGAGGGAGTATTAATACTACAAACTCCAATTTACAACTAAGGTTACATTCTATATTTACACCATGGGCGTATGTAAGTTGGAGTTTGTTGTATTAGTACTCACTGATGATGATGACTTTGTCATTGAAATGCGTCTGAGTGATTAAATTATCTATTTCTGAGTTTGTGTACGTCTTTTATTTATTATTAACATAACCTCACAAACTAAGCTCAATGAATATTAGATAAAAACAATAGTGGTTATGAAAAACCTTTACCATAGATAAATTTAGCTATTATTATATTGTATGATTTAGAAGTAGATTTGTTTAACTTAGAAGTACTTACTGTTTGTTAAAACTAAGATATAAGTGCAGACCAAGTAACTGTGTACTTGGCCTTGCGTGTACTACCACTTCTCAAAACATGTTACATATTGAAAATGTTCGATACTTCAACAGCTTTTGCATCCGATATGTCTACATATATTTCAAGAATGTTTGTTATTTCACATCGAAACTAATTTATCTAATATTGACTATCTCATGCAAGTCATTGTTTTGACAGTCCTTAACATGTTTGTAGGAAAGTATTTATACTGATCCTCTAACCCCTCTCGCCTACTGCGATCTCTTGAGACCAAGTTCATGGTTACATAGACCCCTACCTTTAGTTGCTCCATTTCAGCTTTATTTGGTGATTACCTACAGTGTTTGGATCAATTAAACTTGACAATAGAATTTAAAAAGATGGATTATAAACTAATAATATAAAAAAGCTATAATAATATTATTTGTTTGCATGCAACATAATTATTTAGGTTCTACGATGTTATTTAAGCTAAAACTGTATAAGGCTTTTGTAATACGTCTAAAACATTGAAAATTTTTGACACAACACCAACACCAAAGATAAACTACAAGCTCCAGGTATATACAAATTAAACTGCACGAACTGCAACAAATTCTACATTGGACAAACAGGCCGCAGCTTCAAACAAAGAGTCGAGGAACACAAACAAAACATGACAAGACTTTTCTCTCAAATTGGCATTGGCTTTAATCGTTTAATTCATTCAAAGTAACTAATATATGAATTAGACATAGTTGATAATTAGTTATTTTTCCTATAAATTACACTGCGCACATATTTTAACAGCTAAAAAATCAAGAATCGGAATCGGCACTTTATTCAATGGAGAATCTTTAGTCATTTTTAATGTAAGAACCGTTTTGTAAAAAAAAAAAATTATGTGGAACTTTATTTATGAACATAAACTGCATTAGAATCTAAAATATGAATATTTTACATGGTCGTCAACAATATTTAAATAGTTAAGTCACAGCATCAGCTTTTTTATCAAATCATTACGTACATCTCCCCGAGAGCATTTACCCAGTTAATATCAGATTATTTCATACGCCATCTATTACTCTCCAATCACTTTCTACCAAAAACTTTAATAAGTTTTGGGAAAAAATTAAGTTTGATTAGTCTTGCATTTTTGGATAGTCCAACAATTCCTGCCAGAAGGTGTCCAATGGGTTTTTTATCGTTGTTGCAGCATAAGACTGAGTATTTTTATAAAGCCATCATCACTGTTGTTTTTGAATACCCAAGCTTGAATAAGATTTCACTATAGATATAATGTCATGCAGCATTTACTGTCATTTCTCTTGGCAGAAGACTATCAAAAGAACGCTTTTTTGGCCTCATCTGTGATGCCAGAACTGTGGTTCTTCGAACATTAATTTTTTTATTGATGTTTCTGCTTTGGCGTCTTGTCATGTAATTGGGGAGTTGAAATTATGTCACTCACTGCATTGATGTTTTGGCTCTGGAGTATCATGAGAAACCCTTGTATCATCTCCAGTCATAATGAGTCTTAAGGTGACAAACAAAGCTACTTAAACATCAACCTAAACTGGCAGTGGATTGAAACTTCATGGAAGAGTATTTAATTGGACACTAGACAGGAGTAGCTAACCTTGACAGTTATCATGGGACATTCTATTTGAATGCAGGGTGCTGAAGGATTCTTACTTTAAAAAAGTGACCTCTCATGTATTTGTGTTTGTGAAATTGAAGCATGAGTTTTAAGTTTCTGAAGAAAATCTGCTAGGATCTTGCTGGTATCATGAAGTTACAAATATTTAGTGAGCAGTAATAAATGTATTGTTTGTCATGATAAAGATAGATTTCTAAAAGTTTCTAATCTACAATAATTTTTTGAACTACTTCATTATTAAAAAGTTAACAGCTTTTCTTTTCACTACTTCAAACAATACTAGTAACTTTTATAAGATTATATAAATAAAATATATTTTTACTTCTATTTATATCAAAAGAAGTTAACCCAAATCTAATTTCATATATTTTCTAATAAAAAAAAATTGTTGAAAAATACTTAGTATTATTGACAAAATATTTTAAAGACATTTGCAAGTTTTATAGAATGTTTAACAAGAGGAAGGTTCATTTCAATACTTTAACTACTTTCTGTCATCCTCCGTCTCAGTTTATTTAGTTTTATATACACGGAAAGTAGTTTAATTTTAAAAAGGTATACTTATAAGAATATTGCAATGTGAAATAATTTTACTTTAATTGAAACTTACAAAACCCGTTTACATATTTTGTACAATGAGCATATGCATTTTGCAACCATTTAAATTAGGGATGGGCCGATTCCGATTCTCGATTCCAGGAATCGTCGATTCTAGGTGGTATCGAGGAATCGTCGATACTCGATTCTTCATTCATAAAAGTGTCGATTCCGATTCCTATTTTGTTAACTATTAAAATATGCGTGTGGAGTAATTTATTACCAAACAAAATTTATTATATTTGTGTGGAAAAATAATTAATTACCAACTATGTCTTATTTATGTATTAGTTGATTTGAATGAATTAAATGATTAAAGTAAACGAAAATATTATTATTTATGAAGCAACAGCAATCAAGATCGTAACCATTTCTGGTCGTTTGACATCGCTCGTCTCTCTCTCTCACTAGAGTGGGTTCGATACTCTCTTTTGCTCTCTCTCTCTCACCCACGTGTCTTACTGCCACTGATTTATAGATGTCAGAACAAAACACAAAAAAGTACAGTAAAAACTCGATTAACCGTCACCGTCGGAACCGTGGCCATGACGGTTGAGCGAATAGACGGATAACAGAAACACTGTATTATTCCTCCGAAACTTAACCTTAATAAATTATATTATAGACAGATATCACTCTCACGGTTGAAGGTTTTGTGTAGCCTATTACATTAAAACGGAACTTTTAAAAGGTTTTGCCATATGACCAAGATGTTAACTAAATTAATTATTAGAGAACTAGCATGTAAGCTAATATAACTTGAAAGAATCGAGAATCGAGAATCGAGTAAAGAATCGAGAATCGAAAGGAAAATTTTAGAATCGGAATCGGAATCGGAATCGAAAATTTTAGGAATCGGCCCATCCCTAATTTAAATTTAAAGCAATATTTGTCAGAGAATAAGTTCACCAACTTTATCAAATACACGTTTTTAAAGGGGGTTTTATAAGTTAAATAACTATATGTTTGGATATAAACTGCATGCATTAAGGCAGGGGAATCCCTCCACTTGGAATCAGTTGTAAGGAATGCAAATACTATATACAATGCCCGAGGAAGGTATCCTAAATTTTGACATGTGTTTTGCAGAAGGAGATGACAAAGAATTATTCCTGATAAACAAATGATATAAAAAAAATTCAAGTAAATTCCTACTGAGATTGACAAAGAAAAATTTTATTTTAGTTACTCTACAGGACTATTTATGGTACTTTGTGGTAACCATCAACAGTTTAAGGTTGTACAATGGAGATTTCAGCGACAACCAGATGGTGGAAAAAATTTATAAATGTCTTTTGAAAAAAAAAGCTCTAGTTATTGGAAAGTTTGCGCAGTGCCAAAGCCTAGACTTTGAACATGAAGATTCACAGTTCGAATGTGGGTGGTGCCTTAAGTTTTTATAATTTAATTATTGAATAAATATTTGAAAAAATGTATTAACATCAATTGGCATCCGCTATAGGTTAAAAAAGTTTATTTGAAGTTGATTGGATGTATAGAAACGTATTTTATTAACAATTAAAAATTTGTGCAAGATATGTATCAGGAGAGAAAGCTAATAGAAAGAATTTTAAAATTATATAATAATTTTGTACTATCAATTCTTATTTTATAAACATAAGATAGAAAATAGCAATTTTAAAATTACTTACTTTTTAAAAGTTATTGCAAAAATATGAGATGAGATTATAGAGTAGGGGCCAATTTAATGATACTAAATTTCATAACTTCAAGTTACAAACCTAAATGAGGAGATTGAAGTGGGAATGCTGTGGGCTGTAGTGTTGAAATTAAAGCTTCATAAGTTTCTGGATAAAATCTATTAGGATCTCACTGGCATCATAAAGTTATAAATACTTAGAAAAACAGAAGTAGCTAACTGACTGATATAAGTATATCTTCTGGAGCCAGCCAAAGGTGAACCATATATGTACTTATATACACATGTGGAGTCATGCTTTTAACTTTGTTAAATAAATACTGATTTTGTAATAGCAAATACAGAAAGTACATTTAAAATACCACATACAAACATACATAAATAAAATCCAGTACATATTAATTAAAAAAGTGAAAATTACTCAATTCAGTTTTATCATCATAAATATTATAGCTAGATTATTATAAAACGGATATTTAAAAGAAGAGGTTTTAATAAATTAAGTATTACTTGGATCAAAACCTTGTACTGTTTTGTGAAAACCAACTACACAAGGAGCATTTGGAAAATATAGACTTACTTACTTCTTTGTGCAGGCGTCCAGCTTAACTATAGCCGATGGCCCGATGTCCACGATATATATATGATGCTATGGCCCACAGGTTCTTCTTAACTAGGATATCTTGCCACTTTGTCACAATTGGTCTGAGGATGTCTCTTGTAGGTAATGGGTAAGGGCAGTTCAGCAGGATGTGTTCAGTTGTTTCGCTCTCCACACCACAGAGTGCACACAACGGAGACTCTGTGAGATTAAAACGAAATAGGTACTCCTGTGTCACCAGGTGGCCGGTTCTTGCTCTGGGAGCAAAAGATGCTGTTGATCGTGCTACTTCCCTATATTTGTCCTCGACTGGTGGTTCTGGTTGGAGCTGGTAAAGGTGTCGACCGGTAGACTCTTTTTCCCAATTTTGACACCAAAGTTTTCGGAAAACTTCCCTGTTTACACTTTTGCAATGTAGCAGGTAGTGTTTGCCTTCATCTGTAGGTCCCATGGTAAAGGCTATTTTCGCAAGTTCGAGGAAAATATAGAAGCAAGTTTTATAAATATTGTGTTTATAATTTACCATGGTTATCATTACAGCTAAGGTCTTAATGTAATGAGTCATTTAGTAATGATAGTGTTGAGCTGCTAGTGTAAGTTCAAGTTGAATGCATACGAAATGAGAATTGGCTTCTGAAACTCATAGCAAACTCAATTTTGTAAATGGTATTCCTATAAAGTTTCTCCAGGCTATTTTGAGGGAATTAACACGTATATATAATTTTTGTTTTTTTGTTTATTTATCTTTAACTTTCTCCAGAAGGTATACTGTTTCATACAAACTGATAAATAGGTTTCCTTAATTGTATGACTCATTGCTGTCTTCTTGCTCAGTTTTCCTCGTTTTTTTAAAAAAAATTCTTCAAACTTTTTTTCTTCTAACATAAATAATTCATATTTCTGTTTCATTCAAACTACACATTAATGACAAATGCTTTTAATTAATGAATGTATGAAGGTGGAACAGAAGTTAATAAATTTGTGGTAAAATAAATTATTGTGGTAACAAAATAAATAACACAATTGAAGTTCTTTTAACTTTAACAGACACAAGTTTGTGTAAACATGGTGTATAATATTTATTCACAAGACTCTAATTTGAATTAGTTATGTTGGTGTTTTAAAAACGCAATTACTTTTAATTTATATTTAAAATGTTTGAAGGGCTAAATTTATTTTCTTGAAAAGTTATTTTTTAATATTCTTCAATTTTATTTAGATGTGATTTTGTTTCTTTACTTACTTGTATTTAAAAAATGAATAAAGATTGAACATTTATATAAAAAAAAATAACGAGGTTTGAACTCGACAAATTTATTCTTTGCCCAACTTATTAATTAACTTATTAATTAATTTCAGTAAATTTTATGAAAAACTTACTGAGACAAAGCATTTCTTTGTAGTAAGCAATCTTTGTGAGTGTATGAATGTATATTTAATTGTACATTTTTAATAGCTTTTTTATGATCTGAAATCATTTTAAATTATCAATAAATTTGTAGAGAATCCGGTTTAATTTTGTTGAAATAATGAAAGAGATTTTTGTATCGATGTCAACTTTGATTTCATGTAATCAAACTAGAAAACACAAAACAAAAATATTAAGGAAAAAAGTCTCGGTAAATGATCCATCATGATTGAACTATAATAGGATTTACTTGTAGGAAAATATTTAAAATATATTAACAAGTGGAATAATTTCATTTTCATCCTAGTAACACATCATTCAAATAATTAGGATTTTGTTATCCATGACTACTTGCGAAAAGTTTACGTTTGAACATAGCCAAATGGCAATTTGAAGGTCTTGTATTAAAAAGTAAATTTATTTATCATGTATTTTTTAATAAATATTAATTTGATACATTCATTGTGAAATAAAACTCATAAAAGTTTTAATGACTAAACTCATGTCAAGCATCTTCAGGTAGGTGTAACCTTTACTAATTACAAATAACAACCAATGGTAAGTAACTAGTATGGGTTATAATTACCCAAATATAGGAATACTGTTTATGTCAATAAAAAGCTTTACAACAGTTTGTTTTTCTCAGCTCATTCTTGTAATTCACATACGTATTAAATAAGCATATAAAACAAGAAAAGTTTAGTCACTCAATAAAAAATCACACACACACTTATATTTCTTGTTATAATTTTGAATTCTCTAAAAAAAGTCATTTATTTAATTCAGTGATGCAAACTAAAGTTGTATGTGTCACAAATCTTTGCATTTAAGATTAGGTCCTAAGACCATTAATGTTTCTGTAAAAACGTTACTAGAGGTCGTGCGGAACGAGTCGAGCCCCGAGTAAGGGAGGAGGTAGAGTTAGGAGGGAGTGATCGCCGGCGTAGGGGAAGCGCCGGCGCGGCGTGCCGGCAAAGCGGCGATGTACTACCCTGAGTTTAAATATTGCCTATAAATAAATAACTACTGCACGTATAAATACTGCACGTGTAATATACCGTTTATAAACCAGTAAAGACAAAAAGTAATGCTGATAAATTTAAATGAAAAAAAATTATATAAACAAATACTGCCAGCCTATTTGAAAATTCTTATTCACGCAATTTATTTAGTAAATAGACACATATGGCGTTACTTAATTCTTACATTAGGCCTTGTTAATGAGGTTCTTCCACGCCACTCATTTCCCCGTCACTTTCTTCTCCGTGGCTAGACTGCTCACTGTCACTATTGTCGTCATCACTACTGTCCCCACCAACATTGATGATGAATCTGTCTGTGATGACATCAAGTGATATTTCCCCGTCACTTTCTTCTCCGTGGCTAGACTGCACAATGTCACTATTGTCGTCATCACTACTGTCTCCAAAAACATTGATGATGAATCTGTCTGTGATGTCATCAACTGATATTTCCCCGTCAGTTTCTTCTCCGTGGCTAGACTGCTCGCTGTCACTATTGTCTTCATCACTACTGTCCCCACTACTGTCTTCAGCTTCTCTTTTCATAAAATTGTGCAAATTAAAAATGATTTCTCTTGCTTGGCTATGTAGAATTTTACCACCGACCTTATTGTTTGGCCTGTTGACAGCCATTTTAACGTCATACTTAATGGAAAACAGTCAACGAACTAGTAAAACCAAACACTACACTACACTAAAAATTAAACTTAACACTAACTAATCAAAAGTAAGACTAGATGTTTAACAATGTTTTTAGCAAGATGCTTATTTACGATGTGAAATCGACGGGTGAGAGCAGCAGATTGACGATCTGCCGCCCCACCACTCCAAAACCAGTTGTATAACTGCTTTCCCGTTCAAGGTCAGAGCTCGCCTCGTTTCGCACGACCTCTACTTATCTTTTTCTTTAAAAGAACTACCAAGTAACAGGCAGCCTTTAAAAGTTCTACCAAGTAACAGGCAGCCTTTGAAAGTTCTACCAAGTAGGCAGCCTTTAAAGTTCTACCAAGTAAAAGGCACCCTTTTCAAAAATCTACTAAGTAACAGGCAGCCTTTAAAAGTTCTACCAAGTAACAGGCAGGTAATGTTCTTATAACAATGACACATAAAACTTACAATTAAGTATATTATTATTCATATACACTTCAACAGCAAAGTTACCATCTTTAGTGAATATTGCTGAACTTGTATTAAATCCGTCAAGAAAGTTATTACTACGCAATAAGAATAATAAAAATAAAATTATGCACTGAAAAAGAAGACTGTCAGTGTAAAGAATTTGATCAATATAGTTATTGTGAGTATTGTTCTAATTGTCTCCACGCTAATCCAAGCCTAATTCTTATTTAAAAACATTACAGTACTATTTCCATTTTTATAAAATTCACTTTTATGTTTTCTACAGATTTTAATATTAAATTGAATTTATAATAAAGCATTTACAACAGGCTCTAAATCTATTCTACTCCTTAAGTGCACCCGTTGTTGTGTTCAGGGAATTGTTCCTGATTGAATTGTAGATTGAACACTCTGAATCATAATTCAGAATGAATGAGAATAAATTCAAGTCTGTGTTCCAAACCTCACTGTCAGTTTCCCCAAGGCATTTGAGGAGTATATTACAGCATAGTTGGTTTCGATGCTGCTTGTAATGCTATAATATTTGCATGGAATTTATATGGGTATTATTTTATAGTTTTTATTTTGGGTTTTGACTGTGACAAAAACAGTCAAAATAACATTTTGACAAAATAAGAAATAAAGCTCAACTGTTTGTTTCAGAAAATTTCATTTTTACTGCTTTTTAAAATTTTTAAATAATGAACACAAGGGTTTACTCTTATGTAACTTATACGAGTTATAACTCGTACTAGTTATTTTTTAATATTTTTGTGGTATTTGAGGCTTTTCCAATATTTTTAATTTAATGAATATAAAATTTGTTATGGTATGTAAGGTACATTTTTGTACTATAACATTTAAAAAATTGCTTGTTCTAATCATCTTGAATTCACTGATATATTTAAATGATACTTTAACTAAGTGAATATGTAAGGGCTTACTTGTGGACACGTTTCAAAACAATCATTCCTTTTACAAAGCAAAGCTTCTACCAACATAGAGTGGTAGAGGCTTTGCTTCATAAAAGGGACGATTGTTTCGAAACAGGTCAGCAAGTAAACCCTTACATATTCACTTACTTACGTATCATTTAATTATAGAATAAAAAAATGTTTCAAAAAAACAAATCAAAAATATTATTACTTCAGAGTTTAAAACACCCTTTTCGATTTGTTTCAATATATTATTAATAAATACATCTTTGTTTATATTTGTCATGAAACACTGATTTTATATTGAATTTAACAAAATTGATTTTCTTTTATGAATACGAGTTACACAATTCACTAAACGAAATTGGAAAAACCCCACAAACCTATGTTCCAATATTTGTAGGGTCTGAACAAAATTTCCTTTAAGAAGTTATTCCATCTTGGGTTAGGTTAAAAAGATACCTTTGCTACACTTGTTGTCATATTCATAAATGCTTGAAGCTAGTATTAGAAGTATTTGCTCGATTATTTTGTTGAGTTGGTCGGCCTCTTTTTAGAGATTTTACAGTATTTCTTCTATTATACATTTGTGAATAATATATTAAAAATAATATAATGAACAATTCACCCAATACCACAATACAGTCAAATAGTAACTTATTAACAAAGTTATATACACCTAACTCTTTCATACATTTTGATGACAAAGTTGCCATCATCAGAGGAAATAACTATATTAAAATTACAAAACTATTTAACAACAGGTGGCGTTTGGTAACTTTAATGTAATTATACCTTTCACAATAGAATGAGTTATTATTTAATATTTTGTATTGTGATATTGGGTGTATTGTTCATTATTATTTTTATTGTATTATTACCAATCTGCTCATTAAATTTTATTTTGATAAAATGAGAGTTTTTTTATGAGAATTTCTTTAAAAAAACTTCATTAAACATGTTAGACTATACATTTTTTTAGTATAGTTATTTTTATAAGAATTCATAACATAAGAGAAAATTTATCACTTTGACATTGAAGTTCGGATGGTCATAAACTAATGTAAAAGTGATTAATTAAGTTTCACCAAACATAATAGACTACAAAATTCAAGAGAATAAGAGAAAAGTTGACAATTTTTAAACTTGTTTTACTGAAAAGTGTAGATTTCTAAAAATTACACAGTCGCTTAAAACTGTAATTTTTTTTTTAATTTATAAGCCTTCATCAAGAGAATGTATTTTATCTCACCTACTTGAAGAAATTTAAAATTGTAATTTTCTCTTAACATTATGAATTTTGTTTGTATCTAGAGGTTTGATTGCACACTCATACCCTAAAATATCAATATTTGTAAAAATTATTTCAATTATTATTTATTTTTTTATTAAGTTTGTTTCATATATTCTTTATATACATCATTATGTCTTTTATAAATAGGGCAAACTTTTTTTATAAAGTTAGAGTATATACCTGTGCACATTAAATGTTAATTATCTTAGATGTTCTATTTATCTAAAAGATTGTTATTAAAAATGCTATAACAATTCTGTTACAGGAAAAGACCTTCCTTCACAGCGTGACAGAGAAGAAAGGCTTCGCATTGTCAAAGAAAGACAGAATGACGAAAGACAAAGGAAATTGGAGGAGCTTAAACAGCAGGTTAGTTAATGGAAACAATGAATTTCTTAAAGTCAGTAATTTTACAGTTGACCTAAATTTTCATTTTAAATTCAGGTTTCGTTAATTTTTTTTAGGATTCTACTTCTAAACATAGAGATTTTATCATTAAAAATTTTTGTATTTAAAAATTAATTCATGACATTAAAAGAAATGGTTATATAGGAAATTGTTAATTCTAACTTTTATTAATTTTTGAAATCTTCTGGAAATTATTCAATTTGGTAAACTTATTCACTAACTTCATAATCCATATAACCTCAGTTTACTTCCTTTAGCTGTCAAATAACTGATAAAAAATTAAAGATAAACTCTTAGAAATCTCTGTGAGATTTAAAACTTTCTAAATTGTATGGCACCTTCTAATTTTAAACTACTGTGATTATAAAATTACTTATTCTGAATATGTGATTGTTCTACAATCCAGGAAGAATAGGTAACTAAAAAATGCATAGCATGTATAGTAGAAAAATTAACAAAGTAGAGCATAGCTAAGCTTAAACTAAATATAAAGACTAATATATTATTTTTAAAAAGTAGTCATTATAACTTTTGAATGTAAGAAAAGAAACTATTATAATTTTAATCCATAAAATCTAGTTGGGGGAAACCAAGTTGATTTTCCAGTCATAATAATTTATTAGGATACTGCCAAAATAATAATCTTCAGCTCCATATTGAATAGTTAATTTATTATTTAAGCTAATTATTTAAAATAGTACAAACGATTTAAGTCTCATTTTCTACATGTTACCTTACCATTACTTTAGGAAACAAATTTAAAAATATACTAGACATAAAAATATGTTTTTGAAGATCCTTAAACAAAAACAAGAATTGGGAAATTAAAGCAATAAATGTGCATTGTGACAAATAAACAATATAACCTATTTGAATATTTAATATTTTTTTGTATGAGTTAATTCCTTTAAAAAATTATGTTATGTAAGATATCTCCAAAGAGTAGCATTTTAATGATAAAAAACAACATTATTAACTTGTTTTAAGCAAAAATCGTGTATGTGTTTAAGTCAATAATGCTTTGAGTGAAAACATAACTGCTATTTAAATTTTTTTGCATATTCTTATTTATAATGTTGTATATTAGGTAAAATAAATATAATTTGGAAATATCCTCCAAATCTTAATAAGCTTAGTAAGGAAATTTATTAAAGTTGAATTGTTTAAAATTAGATTCAGTAAGATGCAGACAAAGAGGGGCAGTGAAACATTTTAGCTAATGAACCAACTTGCTTGTAGTAGAGTCATCCAGAAAGTAAACAGTGTTTGATCTTGATGCTTGACACAGGTGTACCATCGCCTAAGTAATCAAACACGCTATTCTGTTAGGTTACTCTAAGCCCCTTTTATATAAGGCTAGAAGTGTATAAATATTAGTGTGTTTTATGATAGAATGAATTGTCAGTACTTACATCAATCCCACACATCACTAATTTTACTATAAAAACCAAAACTTAACGAATTTTCTAGAAAAGTCTTAAGGAAAAATAATAAAACTTGGTGCTGGCAACCCAAAATTTAAAAGTTTTGAAAAATAACAATACTACACTGTTTCGCAACATTTATAAATGCAAGGTTTCTCTATAAATCTTAGCACTTTTATAATTCTTTATAACATAGCTTCTCTACAATATAAAGTATCTGGTTAGGGCTAATTTGATTATTTAAAAAAATAAAACAAAATTCCAAAACATTAGCTAAACGGTTTGTTAAGTTAGATGACCTTCATCCTAGTATATGTTATTGTATTGTCACATACAAGATGGTGGCCACTCTTCACTACTTATGTATAAACTGGTTTGCTTGTGTTAGTAAACTTAGTATATGTTATTGTATTGTCACATACAAGATGGTGGCCACTCTTCACTACTTATGTATAAACTGGTTTGCTTGTGTTAGTAAACTTTATTTGCTTAAAAAAAAACAAACATGCTCTAACTTGGTGGCTCCCATACCTTTTCATCTCACATACCCCTGAAAACGTTTTCCCATTGGAAAGTACCCCCTATTCCTCGACATGGTTAAAACAAAGAGTGGTTGTCCGACTACCTTAAGTAATGAGTGAAGCAGAGACAACTGGCGAGTATACGATATTTTTGTGTGGGCAACATGACAGCCAGTTCCCTGAAAGTTTCTTGTAGACCCATTCTTGCATTTTTATTGTTCACCTAAATATGGAATAAATGTTTCCCATCGCTATTATATTCTGTGCCTTCAGTTGTACACAAACATACACTCTCCACGGAATTTTCGATTAACAACACATCAACCCACAGGTTTCTACATAGCCCTGGGGGTAGGCGTACTACAGGTTGGGAACTGCTGCTCTAACTGGATACTTTTTAGCTATATTGTAGAATAAATAAACCTTATGGTAGTATAACATAATGCTCCGTTTTATAAATAAATCTTAATTTTATAAATATTTGTGTGGGGTTAAATACTATTTACAAAAAGTATAATTTTTTGGGTGGCAGCAACAACTTAATTTTTCGTTTGTGTTCCTTACAACTTTCTACATCACCAGGTATGAATAGTATAATGCAATAAAATTATGTGCTAAATCATTGTAAATATTAAATTGGTTATGATCATTATCATCTATGGTAATGAGTTATATGAGACATTTAGGGAAATTTAATGCCAAGTTTAGTGACAAAAATTAGTCTTTTATTTTTTTACATTCTCTCTCATTTTTAAACTAAAGCTTTCAAAAATAATAAATAAATAAATTATAAAAATATTCATAGAAATAGATTTTTCAGTTGGTAATACACAAGCCTTTTCCTGGAATTATAAAAGACCATTTTCTTAAAATTAATGTAAAATTTGTCATTTAAAACTTTCTGTCATTGATGGCTATGATAATATTCTTGTAAATTTATGGCAACTGATGAAATTCTAGACAAAAATATAAACTTATTGTAAGTGTAATATGCTACTACTTCTTTAAACTTTTTTTGTCAAAGTAATTCCTTTCTAGAGAACCTTATTTAATAACAAATTTTAAAAATGTCACTTAGTTTGTAATGGTCATCAAGTTCATGTTGTATTTTCTTTATTGGAGTCATTTGTTTCTTTATTTGATGTTAATCAATGAAAGGAAGAATTTATCTATTTTATTACCATTTTCTATAAAATGTTTAGTTTAGCAGTTTGTTGATTCCATCTTCACGTGAGCTACTAGTTTTCACTAAACACTTGTAAATATTTACAAACTTGCCTATAATAGCACGTACTTATATTTGTTGAGGACGGTCTGAGTTAACAATGGGACACATCTCCCGAAACAGCCATCCTCAACAAATATAAGTAAGTGCTACTACAGGCATGTTTGTAAATATTTACAAGTGTTCAGTATTAATTCTTATCGCCAATAGGTATATAAGTAAAACTGTATGACAATAACAATTTATCTAAGGATTTTTTTTCTAATAATGTAGATTTTGAAACTTGATTTTATGTGTTAGCAGTGTGAAAAAACATCACAATTAAAAACCAATAAACAATTTAATTTGATTTATTAAGCAATCATTTAAGAAGACAATAATTTAAATGTAGTAAAAGATTACAGTAAAATTTCATCTATTTCTCTGTCTTCCAATTTGTCACTTTAAATAGCTAAAAGATTGTTCACAGAATATTTTAGTTGCACACAGTTTTAATCATGATTAAACATGATTCATAATGTTATATGTAACATGATTAAACTGCACATCTTTATATTTTTCTTCTCCTGAATTCTGACTCACTAAAAAGTTGTATTTGTTTGACATGATAATCAAATTTAAGCTGCAAACATGTGATAAGTTTTTATTTATGGAAAAACTACTATTGATTCTTATTGGCCTCAGTACTTGTGTAAAGCTATATGTATGGTTGCATATTGTGGATTTATGTATTTGGATGTTTTTTATAAATTTGTTTGATGTATTAGTCTGATTATTAATATATTTTTATAGTGATTCTAAAAACACCAAAACGTTTGTCATGTTAGAAATGAGGTCTAATGTTTAGCAAAAAAAATGTATAGTCCATTAAAAGAGAAAAAAGAGCCAATAACATTTGGGACATTGTAGGTTTGGTTAATGGCTTAGATGTACCCACCACAAGTAGTTAGATTTATAGTTTAGCATTCCCCTAACCAAAGTATTAGTAAAACTGGCCATTCCATAGTTTATCTCATTTAATTCATACTATTTTCTCACATGTAATATATTATATTCAGTTTTAGTTTCACTTTTAATTGAAGTAACATATGACTGATTGAACTTTCAATTTCTAAGAATCTTTCATGTTGCAGCACATTAATTTTCAAGAGAAAAATTAGTGACTATCTAGATTGTACTTAGGAGAATGTGCAACAAGATAATACGGTAATCTTTAGGCTTTTGTAGAGATAAATTCATTCTATAAACACTTGTGTCTGTAAAACAGATTCAATGTAAAAACAGATGTCATGTACAAAAACCTGTTTGTAAGTCAGCTAATTGTAAACTTTGAAGTTTAACATTTTTTTTCTTTTTTTAAAAGAATAAAAAATTCTAAAATATAAATTCTAATGCCAGTTAATTCAAAACTGTTAAAATTTTCAATTAATATTTTAAGAGCTTCCATTACAGATATGAGATACAGAAAGGAAGGAGACATCCTTTCCAAAGTTTCATGTAAGAATTAATTGATAAATGATAAGAATACTTTACTTCCAAGGTTATAATAATTACAAAATCAATTATTATCACAACTATCTTATCATGAAGATAATTTTGCAATGTTTGAGGAAAGTCAATGTTATGACATTTTTAATTTGAACAATGTAATCACCGTGATATGTGAGTTTATTAATGTAATTGGTAAGGACATATAGTGTTTATAAAGGAGTGAATAAGTGGCAAGTAGACTTCAATAACTTCTTTTCTACAAAGATTCTGTTTGAATTTATTTAAGTGTGCTATTTTACTAGCTTTCCTTAGCCTGAATACTCAGCTGACAATATTTTTAACCACTAATTAGCAGTATATCTGTGGCGTAAAGTTAAATTTAAATAAATAAAACCTAAATCAAATATAATCACCAGTAACTACTTTGCCACACCTTCTTTACATTGTCCAAGAATACAATGTGATTGGTGGGACAATGTAAAGGAGGCGTAGTGAAGTAGTTACCGGTGTACATAGTTGATGACAACGTGATTGGTTGGACAATGTAAAGCAGGGGTGGCAAAGTAGTTACCGGTGTATATAGTTGATGTATACCTTATGATTGCTGTAAGATTAATTAAATGAAAACGTTATTGTGGTATAGAGGTTTTATTTATTTAAACCATTTGGCAGCTTCATTAATTTTATTCTCACTTGCAAGTATTTTACTAAGAAAACTCTTAAATTGGAAATTAAAAGAGAATCATCATAGGCAAAGTCTGGACTATATAGCAAATAGTCAATCATTTCCCGTTGAAACTGCTTATTCAAGTCCTTCGCTAATGCTGCTGCATGTAATTATACAAGGTATTGTGAAAGACAAAGATGTTAGCATCCCATACAGTTTGATTTTAGTAGCTAAGTGAAGCATCTGATAGTAGGCCTCTGTACATGTTCTTATTTCTAGGCATGTAGTAGATCAGGATGATAACTTTATAGTTCTAAAACACTGTAGCTGTAATCTTTTTGATGTTCTGAATTTGTTTTGTTTTTTTTCTCATTTTGTTGGGGATCATGAAATGATGATATTCCTTTGAATGGCGGTGATTCGGGAGTGAAATGGGACATTCACGTTTCATCACTGGTATTCAAAAGTTTATTGCTGTCCTTGTCATAGTGTTTGAGAAATGTCATTTTAACTGCCATTTGTTTTGGTTATGTGATTGTCTCACAAAATCCAACCAACATACGCCTTTTCATAGCCCAGGTTGTCATTAACACTTTTGTAAAACTATTTCTTTAGATTTCATAAAAGTATGAATGTCAATCTTTTTGCTTTACTTTTGGTTATACATTTTAACGTTACACAACAGTAGCAGATTATGGCCATTGCCAATTAAAGTGGAAGAATACAAAGATGAGATTGGTTGGTGGTTGTGGTTGGGGGAATCAGTCATTTGTTATGTAAAAAATATGTTATATACTTTCTGAATAACATTGTATGATCTTATTTATTGCTCTTACATCTCTACCAGGAAGTGGTGTATGTACTTTTTGCCTTGAAACACAAACAAAGAAAAGTAAAAGGATAAAATTGCTTAAATTGTACATTGGTTTTCATAGAAAAGCTATTGGAATGTTCTTATCACAACCTAATTATAGTGAAACATGTGTTTTAATATGGATACATATTGTTAATTATAGCAAATAAACAAATTTGTTACTGCTGTACAGTACCATGACTAGCCAATTGTAGAAGAAATCCATCAGCTTTGCACAAAAATAAGTACACTGAAAGGAGAAAGAAATATCTTTTTTTTAGTAGAAAAATACTAAAATTTCATTATCTCCTTCATATAGATATAGGAGTAAGAGAAATTTACCATTAGAAATAACTGAAACAAATCCAAAAACATGTTTTTGCTTTTTCACTATGAACATTGAACATGACTGACTACCTTGTTGAGAAAAATAAACCACTCTATTTCTGTATATTCTTTTATTTCAGTTTATGCATAGTTTTATTTTGGACAATATTTTTTATTTGTTCATCCATTGATCTTTGAATCCATCTCTTTGTATACAGTTTATTTCTTATTTCCAAGAATCATATCCCCTCTTATCCAATTCTTCATTATTTTTCACTAATCAATTCTTAATGTCAGTAAAAGTAGGCAATTTCTACTGTTTTTATAAATTTTACATAAAATCTTTTATTTTAAAGGTATTAAATAACTTTGTAAATATAGTATACCCAACTGGAAATTATTACTTTTGAAATTTGAAATTATTATTTAGAAACAGGTTTTGATTAGACTAACGTTTGAGAAAAATTTTGAATTTTAGCCAATTTTTTTTGTAGAAAACAAACACATTACAGGCAGACACAAAACTAATCAAAAAGGATTACTTTATAGGACTTTTATATTTTACCTGAAGAATCATCTAATGAAGTTTGGTAGAATAATTCAATTCCTAGACACTCTGTTTAGTATGTTAGAGCATCAAAGTAAAACTGAATCAAAGAGTCAACAAAATGAACAGCAACAATATTGACCAGGCAGATAAGGCACTATGTTTTTCCAAATAATGAATCCTATTATTGTTTACCTAACCTTACCCTAGAAGAAAATGGCTCTTCAAAGTTACAAAACCAAACACAATTATTTGCAGTTGTTTGTAACAAGTTTTATAACAAGTAAAAGCTATGGAACAAAATGTAGTTATTCATTAAATGGTCTTTCAAATATAAATTAATATTTTCTATTTACATATTTCACATTCCAAATTTGCAGTAACAATTTCAAACTGTTGGTTTGCCAAGTTAATACCAAAAGTGCAATTACAAACTGTAAATTACACTAAACATTGTTTCATGTTAAACAAAATATTATAGAGAAAATGTAAACCATGAATTAATAATTGTTATTTTGAATTCTGTATACAAATTTGTAAATACAACCCATAATAATATATTGCTAAAAACATTGGTAATGATAACTAAGGCTTTAAAAAAAAATCTAAACCCTCAGTGAAGTCAAAATTGTAAACAAATAAAAACAAAATACAAACTCAAAAAAATTAATAAATTTTTTTTTAATCCATAAAATATATTCAAAATTTTTTATATAAAATTGTTAAACCAATTGATTGTGATATATTGACTGATTGATAGGATAAAAGTATTGTTTCACGGTTATTGTGAGAATATAACTATTAATTTTCAGTGCAAGCAGTATGATAATAAAAACTTTAAAATGTTTTGTTGTTTTTAATCCTTTATGTCAAACTTTTATAAGATATTTTAAGATATTTAACAAACGTCTATGTCATTAAATTTAAGTATTTGTTTCAAGATGTCTTTCTTTCTTTACTATTTGTTTTGTATAAAAAATATTTTTGAAACAAATATAGAGCTAAAGTGGTTTTGATAATAAATATTTTTTTATTGTTTAAAGACATTCAAATTTTGGTGACTAAATAAAATATAGTATGGCAATTGTTCAAATTGGAATTCTGTGTCTGTACAATGATATTTCTGTAAAGTTTTTCCGATTTGTGCTATAGTATTGAAAAGAACATGTCTAATAACAACTAATGGAAATTAAAAGGATTGGAAGTACAAATTGAATTAAGAAGAAAATATTCTCATTTTTTAAATAAGTTTTTAAAACAATTTTTGAACCAAATGTTAAATTTAGACAAAAGTATCTTTCCATGATTTTTTATGTATTAAAGGGATAAAAAGTGTTTAAGGACTAAAAGTGTAAGACTTTTATGTGACTATATTGAGGTTTTTAATAGGTAAACAAATTAAGCAGTATTGTTAAAATTTCTTAGAATACAATATGTATGTTGTTTTGGGAATTGCAGTGGTTATTACACTTGAAGTCGTTATATATAAAATGGCTACATGAAATTTCTTTGCTTAGTTGTTTATTATAACATTTTGTAAAATTTTCTTATAAGTTTATTTGTATGATAAAAGTATTTAATTCAACTCTTATAGTTTTCAGAGAAAATAACATTTTTGTAACCTCCTAAAGTATTGGAGAAATGTATTGGATTATATATTGAAATACAGTAGTGTTTTGATAATTCGAGGTAGATGGGACCAAGACCCCCTCGAATTGCATGGAAATTCGTTCCTGTGCATTTTTAATGAACTCCTATAATTTAGGTAATTAAAAATGCACTAAATCAGTTTATAGGATATTATATGAACATTTCTTTTAAGTACAGCTCATTTCCTTAGCATAGCGTATGGCTATTAACATTTCTTGAAAGCTGTATTTGTTTCCTTTGTATACCGTATTGATATAAACATTTCTTGGAAGCCCGACTCATTTCCTTAGCATACCATATTGATATAAAAATTTCTTGGAAGCCCAACTTCTTTCTTTAGCATACCGTATGCCTATAAACATTTCTTGGAATCCCGATTCATTTCCTTTGCATACAGTATTGATATAAACGTTTCTTGGAAGCCGGATTCATCATTTTCTTTGAAAAAAGGCTCTCTAATAGAAATAGGCTCGAAGTAATGGAACTCATTTTATCAAGACTCTACTGTGGTTATATATTGCTCGAAGTAGACCTACTATGTACTGTATTTATACAGAGTTGTTTACTTAATTTAACATCCAGATGAGAATTAAATAATTTATTTTGTCAAAGGCATTGGCTGCTCAAAAATTTAGAGAACAGAAGGAAGAGGAAAGGCGGCGGAGGTTGGAAGACCTGCGGAACAGAGATACAGACAGACGTCATCAGGTGGAAGAAAGAAAACGTCAAATATGGGAAGCAGAGCGTGACCGCAGGGAAGCGATATTACGAAAGAATCAGGCAAGTGAGGAGTATCAGTATATAATAGTATTAGTCATTTTATACAGATTTTTTGTATATAACATTTAATTATTTTAACTAACTCAACATTGTTTTAAAGCTGTTAAAAATTACTTCAACATAATATTAATAACATAATTTTCTGTCTACTCTTTTTTTTTTATCTAAGATTTACTTTTTTTATTGCAAAATGTTTGACTTAAATAAAGTACCTTTTTAATGAGTTGATGGTTAAAGGGAGATGTAAATGTTTAACTACCTATATAACTATATAATTATTTCAGAACTTAAAATCGCTTCATCTAAAACATATGAAATTTTTATTTTCCTCAAAAGTAATTTTTTTTTAATGGAAAACTAAGCATTTATTTTGTAATTGGTATAAGTTATTAGGTAGATGAAGTCCAAAGGTAACTTAGGATAAAATAAAATGAAACGTTTTTATTACTAAACAACTTACTTACTTACTTACTAGCCAACGCCCACTCTTGGCATTTCTGCCATTCGGTGACGCGCTGACCAGTAGAGTATGGCGATTCGCTCCTCAGGTTTTAGATGTGCGCCCTTCTTTCGCTCCTCCTCCAAGGCAGGACATGTGCGCAGGTGGCATGCGTCAAAATGAACATAGCTACACAGCGGGCATTCTGCAGAGCTCATGGTGCCGAATCGATGCAGGTGGGCTGGTAAGAGGTCATGTCCTGTGAGGATACGGAATGAGGGGACCGCTACGAATCGATCTTCGTGTCGTATCGGTCCTGGTTTTGCCAGCCTTTCCCAAGATTTTCCATTGGCGATTTCGTGGTATGCTGCCATCATTGTCTGCTTTACTGAGGCATCGATTAGCGCTTTTGCGGCTGATAGGGGCATCTTGAGTTGTGGCTGCCACAGAGTGGTTCCTCTTTTGGCCAAGAAGTCAGCCCTTTCGTTACCCATTATATCTACATGACTTGGGACCCATTGGAGTTTTATGTTCCATCCATCTTGCAGAAATTTGTTTAGCGTCATTCTTGTTTCCAACGTCAGGCTGCTATCAGTTGGAGAATTCCCGGACAAGGCTGCTATAGCGGATTGTGAATCAACCAGGAAAACGATGTTTTTAAAGTTAGCGACAGATGACAATTTATTGCAGGCTGCATTTACAGCGGCTACTTCTCCCTCAAAATTACTGCTAGGAGTGCCAACGGCTATCGCGCCTTCAAAGAGGTGGCAGTAGAATCCTGCACCTGTGTTACCGGTTTGAGGTATGGATGATCCATCGGTATAGACGTGTAGCCAGTGTCTATAAGGGTATAGGCTGTGTATTGTCTGATAGAAAGACTTCCTCAGTTCCACGCCAAGAGAATCAGTTTTCGTCCTGTAGTGGTCCAAGAGGTTGAAGTTCGGCTTAGGCAAGTTCGGATAAATTTGAGGAATTCTCAGCTGTTCTGCCGGTTCTCCCAGCGAGATATTATACTTCTTGATTAATGACTCTGCGTGAGCTAGTGGCGATTTTTGTGTTTTTAACCTTTTACATGCTGGGCGGTAGTTTGACCAGTAGCGACTGTGCGCTCTTTTATTCCTTTCCCAGAATTTCAGACAGTTTTTGTCTCGTCGGTATTCGAGTGGTTCAATACCGCTTTGAAGTTCCATAGCAGCGATGGGCGTGGTCTTGACCGCTCCTGTGATCGTGCGCAAAGCAGCGTTCTGGACTTTGTCAAGTTTAGACAAGATACTATTGCTGGCTGTTCCCACAACCTCGCTGCCATATTCCATGACAGGCCTGACATATGTTTTGTATACTAAACTTAGTACATCCTGGCTTGCCCCCCACTTTGTTGCTGTTAGCCTCTTTAGAATGCGAGAGCGCCTGGAACCTTTTTGCGCTGCGTCTTCAACGTGTTGTTTCCAGGTGAGTTTTTTATCTAATTGGACCCCTAGATAGGTTGATAGATGCTCTTCTCTCAATTGGGTGCCATTATATTCAAGACTGGGTTTGATAGTTTTCTTTGTGGAAAGGGTAAACAGCTGGAATACGGTTTTGCTACCACTGACTGTCATTGAATTTTTGGTAGCCCATTGGTGTAGTTTAAGCAGTGCGGCCTCTTGAAGCCCGATTAGACCACTACCAGTGGCCCACAGGACCGGTTTTGGCAAGGTTCTTTGGTTGCTTCGACATAAACAACTGGTGTACCTTGTTTTAGGCGAACCTTAGTTGATCGTTTAGATTACGCAGGGGGCACCACGAGCAGGCGATCAACATCACCCCCCCATTACTAAACAAAGATATATAATTGTTTTGTGTTCTGATTTTAAATAATGACATTTACATACTTTAAATCACATTATTTTTTAACAAATTAATTTATACTTGTAACCCTGAAATATTTTCTGAGTATTTATTGTGTCTCTATACTAAGGCACTTTTCGAACATATGATATGCTCTGTATTGTTAGAAATCAGTTTTTTGTTGGAACAATTTTAACCCTTAGCACTCGACTGTCGGGGGAGCCCCGCCTAGCGTATATTGCAGTTTACTCGTATATCGGGGGTCACCCGACACGATTTTCAAATGCCTATAACTCGTCTGCGGCAAAGCCCACGACATTCAATCTTTTACCGTTTGGTGCTACACTCTATTGAAAATAATGTGAACTAAGTTGAAAATGCCTTGGAATATGTGAGTCATCACAAAATCTAGTTTGCCACTACGTTGTAAACTGCAAGTAGTTACAGTTTTGCCGGTTATTTGTTTACTTGTAGTTTGCCGTGGCTTCACTTGCAATTAGTGATTCTGAAATTCCTGATGTTTTACTTGATCCTGATTTATTAGAATGTAGTTCAGTTTCATAAACAAAACAATTACACCAATAGTTATTTGTAAATATAACCAGTTTATGGGTGGTATAGATTTAGCTGTTCAATATAATGAACCATGCAGTTTTACAAAACGAACAAATAAATGGTGGATGACAATGTTTTTCTGGCTATTAGCTGTAGCTGTAGTAAATAGTTTTGTTATCTATAATAACAAAAAAAAGGAAATGAAAGAAAATCCTGTTAAAAAAAAAATATATATTCGCCAAAACTTGGTGAGGGAACGCATTGGTGATATCAGGAATAACCCGTATAGTGAGAGGGGTCGGCCGTCAACTACTGACAAAGAAGAAAGACTGAATTGGAAATTACATTTAATCTTTTCCAATGCTAAAAATTCTTCTAAGGATTGTGTAGTTTGCAGTAACAGGAAGATAAAAGGAGGTAGAAGGGAAACAGTTTTTCACTACAAAACATGCGGCAGAAAACCAGGACTTCATCCGGAAGACTGTTTTCAAAGATATCATAATCTGCAAAATTACAAATAAGATAATAAAATCATGTATATACAGTATTAGTGAATAAAAATAGCTTAGTTTACTAAAATCATGTAAGAGAAAACAAAGTTTTCCATAAACCTGCAGGTGAGGAATTTGTCCAAATTTAATTACAAGTGGGGAAGCAAAGCGTGTTACAAAAATCCGAGCGCTAAGGGTTAACATTGTGAGACCAAGTATTTCTGTAAAAGTGTGTTTTCCCTATTATATGCATTCCATTCCTTCTGTTTTGAATTATACAATGGAATGTCCCATAACATAACGTAGCATTTATTGTGTTTTCCGGAAGCACAAAATGACATTACCCCTTATCTCAAAACCCAGTATACTACACTTCATTCTGTCATGTATGCATGCACTTCACATTCTTGGGAAAGCTCCTGGTTTTATACATTTCACTAATCTTTGTGAATTGATGCAATATAAACAGATGTAAATTTTTAGCTTGTACTTCATAGTCAGTTTGACTTTCAAAACTAAATAACTATTTAAACTAGCATTATAAAGTTATTTAAATTACAATGTAGAAATAACCATGCTTACAAACACAACCCTATAAGAGAGAATTCTTTACTTATAACTACACTACGTTTTACTACATTACTGTACCAGTATACTTATATTAAAACATACCAGTACATCTGGTTAGGTTCAGATCTGGTTATCAAAAACTAAGTGTAAATTTTTTTAACCAAAAACAATGTAGAATTTTATTAGTGAAACACTAGTTTCTTTGCTGTTTATAGATGAATAACCATTCAGTTTGCTATTGGTATACTGTCAAATAACACTGTTCATTGTGCAGCTCCAGCGGAAGTGGAGCTACAGCGGCTCCAGTGGAGGGCAGTAGGGTCAATTGCCCCCTCCCCCAAGAATTTGGGTACTATTATTTTTTAGAAATATTTTTCATATTCTGAACACTTTTAAATTTATCCCAGTTTATTTATAAAAATTTATTTTTCATTTGACTTTTATTTTAAAGCAATTTATATTGTTTTTACATTTATATAACGTTAGGTGTAGAAATTCATCTCATAACATTGTAAGTTCCAACCAGGATAAACAACACTGGCATGTTACGAGTCGCTAACTAGTTCCGTACCGGCTTTGCTATAGCAACAGTCTATGTACTACGACTCCATTGTCCTCATCAGACCCAGCCGTTTGATGGAACAATGAAAGATAAACGATATTTTGTATTATGTACAAAAAATTAATTTTGGTATCTATGTAAATTCAGGTCAAATGCAAGTTTTGATGAAAAAAAAGGCCAAATTTTCTGTGACCTCTAAATACAAAAATAGCTTAAAATTTCATTTTCAGGGCTTTGTTTTTTTTTTAAAGTTTTCCGCCTCAAACCACCCCATGTTTTCCTGCTATTGTGCCCCCTCCCCAAAATTTTATCTTGGTCTGTAAACATATATCTTTTGTGCATATTGAACCATTTCTTGATTTCTTTTACTGTCACAAGAGCTATATTATTTTTTGACAACCCATCTTTCCTGAACAGATACTTTGTAGCTATTTTTATAATGTATATTCATGTAGTAGCCTAATGTAAAGTAAATATCTACTTTTCTGTTTTGTGCGTATTACTACTTCGATGTTATGTTTCATATTTTGTACATATATAGCATTATTTATGTTTTGTGGTGCTTCATTTTACCTGTATCTTGTTTGAAACATATGTTTGTGTAATGTAATTAAAAGGGGGAAACCGTTGTATACTAATGGTCTAGTTTTATTGAATAATGTTTTTGTATTTATTTAAAAAAAAAAAAAAACATTGTTATAAACTGTCTAATTTTATATAATGTTGATCAGGAACGAGAAGCTAGAATTGAATCGAAAAGAAAAAATGAACGTAGTTCAATTGTATTTGCATTTGGAAGTTCAACTCCGAGAATGTTAGAACCTGCTGACACTGGAGGCTCGTATTGGGCGACTAGAAGGTAATTTTAAGAATTGGTTGTATTTAGCCTATTAAATCTTTTTATTGAAGTCTGTGCTGTTACCTAGAGAATGCTGACAATAAATGTTGCTTAAATAGTTAGTAATATTATAGAGTAACAATTCGTGTTCAAGGTGATTTGTATTGACTGCTTGTAGTAATGGACAAAAATCTGGACAACAGACATGTTCATCACTTTCTAGGTGACCAGTACACGAAAGCATTTCAGTTACTGTCCTGTATAAATAAACATCCTAATCCTATGATTTTTTTGTATGTCAATTATATAGGCTCCAATGCATTTTAGTGTTAATTTTGCTCAATCATCTGTAACCATGTTGACACGTTATTAAGTCTCAATCTTTTTAGGCAAAGCGACTTTGTGAACTTTGTCTATCTATTCTGTTCAAGTTTACTAAATTTTAGTTTCAGTGTTGAAAATAAAGAAGAGTATCAGTTACAAGGTGAAATAACAGCTTCTAAGGTGGTTAGAAGCAGGATAGCACCAAGACGACCTAGGCAGTTCATTAAACTTAACAAAAGTCTAACAAAATTAAACATTTGAAGGCAACAACAAATTTAATGACCATTAAAGTGGCCGATTGATAGTATTGTATTATATTTAATAACAAATAAATATAAAATTAAACCCAATTACAAAAAATTAAGATAAACCATTAAGAAACCTATTACAGTACTGTATATACTTATCAAACACACTTAATCGCCCGGTTTATTACTGTATAGCTGTGAAATGAATCCTCAGGGTTATATGGGGTATTACCAGTGCACTAATATTATTGCAAATTGAAGGTGATGTTATATGTATTGAAGTTGATTTTCCCAACAATGGTTGCTGTTTCCATGTGGCTAGTTGAGTTTGAACCTATGTTGGAAAAATATGTTAGTCCTTCTAAATCTTTGTGCTGCACACACTTGAATTTAGCTTTACTCTGTTACCAAACTCTGTAATATCGCTTTCAATACAACTTGATAGGAATGCGAATATTCAATACATTACTCTTGTAATATGTTCAACACCATTCTTGTAATTGATACAATTGTGTAATGTTAGATCAGGAAGAAAATTAATATTTCTGGAATTGTAAAAGTACATGTGAACTGGTGGTATAAACAAAATTCTAAAGAGCTAATTTACATTTTTTTTTTTTTTGTTCCTCTGGATCAAAGTTGTGTAATCTCTGACATAAGGCAAGGTTTTTCTTTTAGCCTTTTATCATATACGTGTAAATATAGCTTCATGTTTTATTAGATTAGTGAATATCCAATTACATTCAATGAAATTGAAAGTTCTTGCTTGAAAAAATGTTTTTTACATTATTTCAGACGAAATGATATTCATTGATTTCCCTCTATTATAATTTACTTTATTTTGTATGGTTGTTCTAATAATAACCTTTACTTTATAAGTAAGGGAATACCTGTTAAAATCTCCTTTTCCATTTCAATTATGAACTGAAAGCCATTTTTGTATTAAAAAAAGGAATACTTGCACTTACTATAGCTGGTAGACCTATACAGCATCACAGAATTCTGTATAGTGTCTTTTCATTAACAGCAATTTTGTAATTGTTTTTAAAATTAATGTCACTTTACTGCCATAGAGCCAAAAGTTGGTTTTTAAAATTGCTCTGTCATCTTCTTAATACTTACCTGAAAAAGATTGTGCAGGTGCAAAATCTTTCATCAGCATCTCTATTGATTACTCTTTTGTATACTTTAGTTGTGTGTTGATTCAGCACACAAAGGATTCATTTAGTTGTGTGTTGATTCAGCACACAAAGGATTCATTTAGTTGTGTGTTGATTCAGCACACAAAGGATTCATTTAGTTGTGTGTTGATTCAGCACACAAAGGATTCATTTAGTTGTGTGTTGATTCAGCACACAAAGGATTCATTTAGTTGTGTGGAAGGGAAGTTTATAAATATGATAAATTATAAACTATTACAATATTAAAAATTGTCACATTCTTGATTGTATGACTTTTATGGCTTTTCTACAGGACATTAGAATATAGAAAAAATATTTAAGAAATATTAGACTCGTATAAAGTTATGTTATGTTCTTATAGCCTTCTAATGACTTACATGATCTTATTTTACAGATTAAATTGTTTGAAGTTACATTTCTGTCTGTATCCACATAACTGCTATGGTTTTCGTTGTAAATAATAAAAGGTTTTTCAACTATGATATTTTATTTCCTATTTTGTTTTACAGAGCAACATCAACTAGCAACGTCATGATGCTATCGATGTCTGCTGCTCCAGGACCCTTAACACGACGTTCTTCAGAAAGGGAGCTAGACGGAAGTAAAAAGCGTGCTACTTCTGCTGGCGGCATCCATCGCTCAAACACAGAAGGCAAGAAATTTTGTTTATTACCTGTGACTTTTTTGTAGCTGATAGTCATTTATGGTGGTTGGTTAGATATGTTTCTTGTGATCTGTTGTATTTTTACTGAAGTAAATTTTGATGTTTTTTAATAGTTTTGAAGAGTATATTTTTACAGTACAGTACATACTAGAAGATAAGTAGTGATATAATTCCTTCTTTATTAGTTATGTTTTGTATCATAAAAAATTAAAAGTAAAATATTATACATAAACACTTTATGAAATAATGTATCAGAGTATATTTAAATTTTTTATTATATACCTAATAACATAAACCATGCCTAATTAAGAGCATTAAAATTAATTCTTTACAAATCTAATAGGCATTACAATGTTTGAACTTTCTGAGGTAAATTAAAATCTGTAAAAGTCCTTAAATTAAATAAATGAATTTTACAGACATTTTATTCATTTACGTTTGTTTTGTAAGATTTTTAAACAAATCATATTTTTTAAGCTTTAAAATATTTCTATATAGAGATTTTGTCATTAAATCAACTTAAGTTTTAAAACATAATTATATATGTACACTAAATTATAAATATATAAAGCAATATAATTAGTAGAAAAGTTTGAACGCTTGTACATATGGTTTATCATTTGACTTTTAAATAACATTTCAGCTGTTTAGTGTTTCAGGAAGTAGTCAATAGTACTTGTTTTTCAGATGGAGGAGGATTGTCTTCTTCTATTTATGATGTGTTTCAATGGGACTCTCCCCCAAAGAGTTCAACCCCTATATCCAACAATGATAAAATCCCTCCCTTGACTATTTTTGCAGAGACTCCCAAAACCGGCGGTGAGTCAACGCTTGTGATGTAACCAGACTAACTTCTGTTTTATACTCATACCTTCACAGCTAGCTTCTTCTCAATAGTTTGTCTGCTTTTGTTTTGTTTTCCTTCTTGTCACACTGCTGCCTTGGATTGTTGCGTCTGCAGTTATCTGTGAATAACATCACATAGCCTAACTTGATTTCTTTCCATGTCCATTTTACATCTTAGAAAATACACAGCTTTATCAAAAATAATTTATAAGTAGAATACTAGCGTATTATTTTATTAAATTAAATTTAAATCAATTCAGAAAATTTCTTAAGGTTTTAAACAACGGATGATGAGGTTAACAAATTTACGTTAATTACTATTTCATAATACTATCAAGTTTCAGTTTAAAAATTTCATTAAAGGTAAATTGTTCCATTTAAAAAAATAGTCTAAATATATATAAATAATATTCAGTTATGTAAAATCATCTCATACTAGTTTTTTACAAAGTACCT
The DNA here is from genome assembly GCA_036971475.1 of Prosapia bicincta. NCBI lineage: Eukaryota > Metazoa > Arthropoda > Insecta > Hemiptera > Cercopidae > Prosapia > Prosapia bicincta. The sequence continues at coordinate 244,790,857 of JBAIZL010000004.1, read as the reverse complement.
AAACAAAATAAACACCAAGGCTTTTAAAAATTCACTATTCACCGTCAGAATACTGGACTAAGAGTTATAGTAGGAATATTATTATTAAGCAATGGTAACCGAGTTAAACGGTTTAAAGGACTGTTCTTATTCTATGTAACAATTATACTTCAAGTTCATATATATATTTTTCCTTGACCGAACTTGTAATTTATTAAATTAGAAGATAGAAAAATATTTCTCAGTAGCATAATGGTAATAAAGTAAGCATTCATTGCTATTTTGAAAGTATTTAAGAGCCATTTTTAACACAATATTAATGCAAAAATATTAACATGATAGTAATAGAATAGACGAGTGATTAGTCTGTGGAGAGACTAAAAGTTAGAACAAGACGCGGTGCGGTAAAACGTATTGTCTACAAGGTTACTTGCAGTTGCGCAATCGTGAATCACAAAGCGAGGGTAGACACAACGCATGGTCCGTAAGCTTACTAACAGTTGCGCAATCAAGCTTCACAATTAACATAGAAAGTTTAAAAACTGCTCTAAGCAAAATCTAGTCATTTAGAAACAAAACCACGACACTGAATTTAATATGAATATAAACGACAAGTTCTCATTAAACCTTAACTAAGCACTTACCCGAGGTAAGAAGTGATGTAACCTTCTGAGGAGCGGGGTGGCGAAGCTTCCACAGTACTGTGGTCGTCGGATGCTGCAGAGACGTCTTGACGGCCGTAACGTAACTAAAAACTCAATTTAAAGCATGAGTACCAAGTACAAATTTCACCTTACAAGGCACTTAAGTTCCTACCGCGCGGCTACGCACTTAGATTGCAAAACCGGGGTAACCGAACGACACTTTAACAAAAGCGGCGAAATATAGTTCAAAATGTTCATCGACGCGGTCCGAACTTTACACACATATTATTAAATGCTTGCGGTACGTTAAAATTGGCTACTAAACACAAAGCCAATGCGGGAAAGAACGGCGCGGTTTAACAGAGGACTGACCTAGTCGAGTGACGAAATACTTCTCCTATGTTGAAGCGGAAAACTTGTAGAAATTGTAGGGGAGGGGGTGCAATGATGCCAACTTAAGAAGGCTAAATTGTAGACAACAGTCCTTAACTGGCTAAACAGCTGACCGCAGGTCAAACGGCAACGGGGATCAAGAGACCAGTTGCACAGCTGAGGAATGTCGCGGCAAAATACGAAAAATACAAAACCTGCACTGAACAGACGAGTATTTTCACATTTCAAAAATATTATTATGAAAAATAATAGCAACATTTTAGCTCAGAATCAAAGTTAAAATAAACTTTATATGATTAATTTACAGCTCCAAGTTCTTAAAAACTAATTGAAAACATAAAAAATAAAATTACAAAATTAATTCTGTTATAAACCTCCTGCTGAACGTGGACAGTAGTAATTTGTAACAAATTTTGTTATAAAAAACTAATAACATTTAAAAAAAATACTAACTTAATTAAAATAAATAATTAAGACAGTAGAATTGATTGTATATAAATAATAACAAAGTTAGAAGTAAACACCAAAAGACAAAGATAAGAGATCAACAATGAGAATATAGCCAAATGGTGTAGCTACCTCAAAACAAGAAAGAAAAATTTCCTAGCAAAAAAAGTGCCCAATTAGCATTGCTATTTCTTAATGAGAACACTCATAGAATGTCGTCTAAAATTATTAAATGCCTGATGTTCTTTGCTTAGAGAGGGTTGTCTTCACATAGTGATAGTTTTCCTGTCCCAGGGATTGAGTGCTCCAATCTAGGCTTCTGAAGATGGGTTTCTTCAGCTAGTTGACTTTATTATTTTCATAGGACAAGTAATGACTTTTCTGAAAGTGTTTTTTGAAGGGACAACATCTATAATTAAAAACTTTTCTCTAAGATTATAGAAAATACAATCTTAACAATGATAATTGTGACTTTTATTATCTCTAATTTCGCTGGCTAGCCACAGTGCTCCCTTCAAACGACATAGCAATAATGAGAGATGACAGTTCTGAAAGAGATACAAATATTTCAGACAGTGGTGTCTCAGACATATAACCACCCCATATTGCTTGTGTTCATTAGCAAATTAGCATTAGTAGTCAGTTTGACTGAATGCATTATTATACCCATTCCAAATCTTTTAAGCTGCGCTATCACATGCTGATTAAAAGCAAATCTTCAGTCAGCAAACAAGAAAAATTGCCCAACCAAACAAAATTATTCATTGTGGATAGTATATCTTTAACATTGTAATTTTTAATAAAAGGGAGCAACTGTATTTTATAAATAGAGTTTGTTTTTAGAAAAAACTTAAAATCCCAGTTGTTACTTATATTTACTATTAAATAGATGTAACATCAAATGGGTTAATATTTGTATAAATTCATCCTAAGCTTCATAGTAGTTTTTAAATTTAAGTAAAATATAACTTAAGTTTAAAAAAATAAAATTAAAAGTAAAGTATTTATATTTTTACTTTAACAGTATTTGTCTAACATGGTTTTTGACAACTTAGATTTTATGATCTCAATCCTAAGCAGTAGGTTTAGCTTGCTTGTTTGTGCTTAATTTTGCTGTGTACTTTCTTAATTCATTTCACTTCTCATTAGCTTTTAGAGGAAGCCACCTTGTAGTGGAATGAATGTCTGATAGACATCTTGTAGCATGAATGGATTAATACAATTCCAGATCAACTTGATACAGAGGTAGATCCATATCTGGTTTATACTGATTTTACTTAGTTCTCTTAATTTTGTTTTGAAAAACTTAATTAGAGCAGAACTTTGATATTTTGAAACATGAATTTATCATATTCTGTCAGTTATCCATGAACTGTCTACACACATTAGTTAATACTGGACTGCCAATATTTCTCACCTACATTTGCATTGCCATTCTTTAAACTGTTCTACTGTATAACCTTTCATTTACACATTTTGATGTTTCGCTGACACCTTCCCCTCCCTTAAACCGCCACATATTCAGAAAAAACAGATAGCCTAACGTCAATAGAATTTGAGTTTTTATTAATTTTTATGATCCTAAAATTTATTTTATTAATTACATTACTTTCATTTGGATGGCAATTAAAATATTGAGTGGATTATCATACTCAACTCCAGCCAAATAATAATCTACTTTAGAATAAATTTTTAAAGTTATTTTGATTATAAAACACAACACACATACACACCATTTTACCTCTTAATTTTTATCCCTTACATTCAAACCTTAGAGTGAGCCTTCTGGATGTGCCTATCCTTAAAAAGTGCTATAAAACTTACAGAAATCAAAGAAAATAAAAAATAATAACGACATGAATAACAGCAAATAAATACTTGTATATTATGCTGCAGATGAAACTATAATTAACCCTTTTAGACCATCCATTTTTGTCAAATAGATTGTGAGAAAGACCACACCATTTCTCCAGTTTTTATAGTACTTCTTTTAATGTTGTGTGGATTCCTTATAAATACAGATAAAAATCTGATTTTTATGTTATTTGTTCCATAATTACATACATTAATAAATATTGTTGTTATAAATCATATTTTGTTTTCCAAAAGTTTCATGCACAGAGTCAATAAGTCCATCATCAGTTTTCTTGATTTTCTAGGTTTCCAATCATATAAAATCTTCTTAAAAAATCCTGTCACCTTGAAACTCTCACACATCACTTACAGGTTATCTACATATTTTATGAATGTCAAGCCTTACTTTTAAAACTTTTAGTCTATATTCGCTACCATTATTATGAGTCTGAAGCTATCTATGCCTACATTGTTTAATATTTACACTATGGTCTCATTTACAGTTCATCTATTTATCTATATTATTTCCTAAAATCTATAATTATCTTATATTACATGTGAAATGCAATTTCACTAAGCATGTTTTGAGATGCGTTGCCCTTGAAGTCTCTTATCACATCGTATGTATACAGTTCGTGATCATTTTCTACTTCCCGGCTCTGAACAAATAACCTACTTCAAAAACAAAATCAGATAACTAATTAGAAATTGTCGGAAATAAATACAGACACTTGTAATATTGAATAAGATACTCTTCTAATAAACGATTATGAAAGTAATACACAACAGAACAGTCAACTTAACAACAAAAACAAACTATCACGAACTGCCGTAAGGGTGCTTGCAGCTATCTAAATATCGTCCTTGTTCATCGTTGATTCTTTTGGAATCTGTGTAAAAAATTAACCATTCTGTTCTACACAGAATAGGCTTTCTTAATTTTAAGAAGTACTGCAGCGGTTTAAATTTCCGAACCAATATATCGGCTCATGGTCTTCAAAAGGGTTAAATAATGTAATGAAAATTCAAGATGTTTTTCAATGTTATTACCCCATGTTAAAATTCTAGCAGTATCAACATAAGAATGAATATAATCTATAGATAACTGTTTATAAAGAACATGTTAACGTTGTTATAGTAATCTGAATTTCTGATAAGATCTATATAAGCATGATATAAGATGATATTATCATAGAGTCTCAAAATTTAACAAGCGTCAAAACTACTAGACATGTTTCTGTTACTCAATTAGATGAACCTTCAATAGCACAAAGTTACACTAATATCATGTACCTCAGTAGGATTATTCTATTCCATCTACTTTAGTCACATGATTCCTTGAAGCCTATAGTTCTTTGAGATAACAAGTTATAGAGTTTTTACTGAACATTCTTTTATTAACGACAATTGCCATTGATAACTTGAAAATGGATAAATTAATCATTGCAAATAGTTAATTCTGTTATGAATCTACTTTAATATTGATTTGTCGTAGAGAAAAGTTTCTATAACCAAAAAAAATGAACTTAGTATTTTCTAAACCATTTTTAGCAAAATGGGACAGTTTTTATCCAGGTTTGACCTCTAAATAAACTTTTTTCCTCCATAGACAAATATTTTATGATCTGTTTTTTGTTGATGTTTTACTAATGATATTGAAAAGGCTTTTTACTGTTTACACATTTGTTTAATAATGACATGTCTAAAATTTCTTCCTTAGTAATTAACATTTTGGTAATTTTTAATATGGAAACTGTTATTTTATAACATGGTTCGCTAGGCACAGTTGATTTTTTTATTAAGCTATTGAGTCGTTTTTTTAACAATAAAGTGTTGGCTTTAATAAGAGAGAAATCTTTCCATTATATCATTGTCGTGTTGAAATCCCAAACATTTTGGTCTGCCATTTTTACTTTTTTAATGGCTAACCAGGTATTTTTTATTTAGAGACTGTGAAACTGCCAACACCTAAATTAATAGTTATCCATTGTTCTGTATGACGATATATGGATCGCTTATTAATATGTCCTTTCAATATATTCCTATACATTTTTGAGGAAATACTTATGAAAATATATTCTTTACCATTAGATTTTTTTCATTTCAGCATTTTTTAGGTATGTTATAAACCAGCTGCAGGGTTTTGTCCAGATTTTTTATAATCTTTTTACTTTTTAGGATTGACATAGGCAGATGAATGTGTGTTATAATTATTGTCATTTTATTCTTTTAATTTTTTCCAATCTGTAAATATTATGCTTTGTATAAAATAAGGCAGATATAATAAAATATGTTCAATTTTTATGTTTGTATTTAGGTAATCAGCCAAGAAATGTAGTAATACAGTGGGCAAACTATTACTTTTTCTTTAATAGAATAAGACTAAAAGACACGTCTTTTAGAAAATTTTATCTTAAATTGGTGGAAATATGTATTACAAATACATTTTATATTTTAGTTTAAAAGCCATTATAACATTCACTTTTATAAGAATTAAAAAATATTTTCTAAAGGTATGTCTTTCGCAATGCCATTTGATTTGTGCGGATAATTTTGTACGTAGAGGTTTAGCATTTTCAACTGTTTTAAAAGAAGACTCCTGAAATAACTAATTTTTTACATTGTGTGAAAATGTATTACTTTTAGAAAGTTTTTTTAAAATATTTTGAAAGTGTAAAATTGGTAAATTAAATTCAAAATAAGAAAAATTAATCAGTAGGTTAGAAGCTATTACTTCAACATTTTTAGAATTTGCATGAATCTATTAAAATTTATTACTCAGCAATTCTCATATACAGGTGTAAGAAAAAAAGTGGTAAAATAACAGTCTATTTCTAATGAAGATGTGTAGTCATTTATTTACTTCTTACTCAATCATGTTTTGGGTTTTGTTTCATTTGTGTGTCACTGGTGTATGGTTTGTATTTTGTGTCTAATGTACAAATAAAGTTTTGTGTGTGATTACTTTTTGTAATAAATATTAGGCCTATCACTAACTTTAATTAAAACTTAATGTATTTTAAGATAATTTTTCAGAGAGATTTTGTCTCTTTAAGAAAAATTGTCCAAAGTAGTATCCTTAATAACATCACGAAATAACCGAACAATATTGAACATTGTAATTTCAACACAACTGTTACACTTCCTCTGAACTCGTAACAAATTTACACAAATTCATGTTGGGCGTCTTCAAACAAAGTTGTAAATAAAATGTTTCATTACAATACACAGGTTAATTGTTATGTCACAAAATTAAATCTTATGAAAGCATTTTTGTATTGTCAAATACATTGATTTATAAAATATTCAGAACCCTGCTACTGGCCTTTTTAATTGTCTATGTTAATAGGATCATATTCTTTTATAGAGTTAAAGCCCTGTAACTATTCTCAGAAATCCAACTATTACAATACGTTTCTTCATTTCATATTATATAATATTTGATTCTTTGTCTAATTCCAAATTTGGTAAAATGTGTTTTTTAGAAGATGGAAACTAATTTTTAATTTTGACTTACATAATACATATTTAAGGACTTTCTGTTTGCCTTCAAGAATTCCTGCTTTACACTTTTATAGAGCAACCCTTTAAAAAATTATGATTTGAAGATTGATTATGTTTCAATACATCATTGTATAATTTTCACTAACATTTTTTATTAGTTCCAGGGCATTACTCTAAATTTTTATCTAATATAAAAATGGCAGATATATATATATATATATATATATATATATATATATATATATATATATATATATATGAAGTTAATAAATTACCAATTTTGAGTAATTTTATCCACCATTAAGTGCAATAATTTTACCTTGAGTGATGAGGCACCTTTCGGTCTTTGACCATTGTCGAATCACTGATTGTTCTCTGCTGTGGATGCTACGTCCGTGAAGCCGGTGTTTGTAGAAGTTACGCGCACTATTTCTTGATCTGTGTGTATGAGGTTTCTGTATAGTATGTCTTCTGTATATGTTGTTTGTAAATTCATTAAGTTGTTGTGTATGTTTTTATAAATGTGGTATTTTTCTAGTGAGTTTAGTTCTATTGGGTTGTTATTTATTTCCAGTATGGTTAGGTTATTTTCGTAATTTGTAATTTCGTGTTTATGGGAAATTAGGTGTGCTGCAACATTTGATACTTTAGAATTTTTATTTTTGAATGCTCTATAATGTTCTTCAAATCTTATTTTAAACGTTCTGGATGTTTTTCCTATGTAAAAGGCGTTACAGTTGTTGCAAGTGATTTTGTAGATTCCTGATAGGTTATGATTTTCTGAATTTGTTATGTGGTTTTTGTTACTAAGATATTTTATTATTTTGTTGTTTGGTTTGTAAGTTGGAGTGTAGTATTCTTTGTTGTATATAACGAATATATACAAAAAATAACGAATATATACAACAAAGAATACTACACTCCAACTTACAAACCAAACAACAAAATAATAAAATATCTTAGTAACAAAAACCACATAACAAATTCAGAAAATCATAACCTATCAGGAATCTACAAAATCACTTGCAACAACTGTAACGCCTTTTACATAGGAAAAACATCCAGAACGTTTAAAATAAGATTTGAAGAACATTATAGAGCATTCAAAAATAAAAATTCTAAAGTATCAAATGTTGCAGCACACCTAATTTCCCATAAACACGAAATTACAAATTACGAAAATAACCTAACCATACTGGAAATAAATAACAACCCAATAGAACTAAACTCACTAGAAAAATACCACATTTATAAAAACATACACAACAACTTAATGAATTTACAAACAACATATACAGAAGACATACTATACAGAAACCTCATACACACAGATCAAGAAATAGTGCGCGTAACTTCTACAAACACCGGCTTCACGGACGTAGCATCCACAGCAGAGAACAATCAGTGATTCGACAATGGTCAAAGACCGAAAGGTGCCTCATCACTCAAGGTAAAATTATTGCACTTAATGGTGGATAAAATTACTCAAAATTGGTAATTTATTAACTTCATAAAGTCAGTGCAACGGAAAAACAATGGATAATATTAAATATATATATATATATATGTATGTATGTATGTATAATTCATGTTGTCTATTATTTTCCCGTTGCACAGACTTTATGAAGTTATTATTATTACTTGTAAATAATTTTTCCACCAGTGGAAAAATTATTTACAAGTAATAATAATAGCTTAATATATATATATATATATATGCCAAAGATACACTAAGTTTATCATAGTTTTTTGTTTTGAAAAAATTCAGACAAAGCTAGTTGATAAAATTAAAAATATAATTTATTTAACTGTTTGATAATTAAAATTATAATGTTATTAGTTATTTTATTTTTCTTTAACATAGTAATTAGATGTTCATTGTTAGATTTAATTGGTAACAGATTATAATTATTTTGGATGGTAAATGTTTTCTTAAATTTAATAGTTTCACAATTTATCAAGTATTGTTTTTGTAGTAGACTTTACATATAGATTTTTTGTTGATGGTATGGGTAACTAACTTGAAAATGGGGTTGGTTCTAATTAGGGGATGAAGGTGATGGTGAAGGGAGTGGATCAGGAACACCTGCTGCAGGTACTCCATCTTCTCGAGCTGCTCGGCGTAAAACAGATTTGATGCCGACTCTGCCTTCTCCGCGGGATTTGACACCAGGAAGAGGTCAGAGTTTTCGACCTACTCGTTCACCAGGTAGAGCCTATTCCATGTCCCGCCTAGACATACTTGCACAACCACGTAAACTTAAAATTCCTGCGCCACCTCCTCCCCCACATGATGAATCATTATCGCGTAGCATGACTCATCTTGCGCAACAGCCTCTGCGTAGAGCGGACACGTCCCGCAGCATGTCACAGTTATCTGCACCACCAGCACCCCCGCCTAGACTAACTCGTGCAGAACGACTTCGTAAAAAGGCAAGAGAAGCTGGTGCATCTCGTAGCCCTTCTGCCGAGCAACAGTCTGTTTCTCCAGGTATGTAAAACAGATAGGCAGCCATGAAAGACACACTTTTATTTAAGATGGAATTATTGTTTCATGCCCTATATTCTAGTTGAACATTATTAATAAATATTTTTTTAAAAAAATCAATTATTCTGTTTTACAAAAGTCACACAAAGCAATGAGTAACCAAAATTAGTAGGTCTGATGTAAAAAATTGAAATTAAACTTCTTTCATTAACACTTACATTCTGTCATTACATCATAAGTTACCTGTAGGTCACAAACAGGTTTTTTTGTTTAAAATATAAACATAACAATATAGATAAAGCAATATATTTTCTCAGAAAAAATTAAGCATTAAAAATATTTTTGAGGGATTGCTACAAAAGCAATATTTTAATAACCTGTTATAGTGGAAATTTATTTCTTCTACTAAATAACAATCATGCTTATTACTTGATAATCAGATTCAAAACTAGAAGATGCCATTTCTGGTAATCAAATGAGCATGATCATCAACCCTTTGATAGCATCACGTACCAGTACATGAGATCGCGCAACAGCCAGCGGGAGCATTCCCCGATATGTACATTCTACCATTTCTCTCAGATTAGCATTGCCGTATGATTTTTTTTCCTGTGTATTGTACTGTATTCTAGGTTAACTATTTGCAAGTATCTGGACACTACACAGAGTACATTGTCACCATTCTTTTGTGTCCAAAGGGTACGGGTATTTTCCCATGTATTTACAGATCGTTTTGAAATTTCTGCGGTATTTTACAATGAATTGGTGACTGAATACTGATTAAGTTCTTTTGTGTTCAAAATCTAAGGGTTTGCAAATCTTTTCGAAGTTTGTGCAGTATTTTACAATAAATAGGAATTTTGCAAAAAAAAAAAAAAATTAGCAGATAATTTTTAGAAGAAAAGAAATTGTCTATTAAAGTAAAGTAAAGTTGGGTTAACATGAGAAAATAAGTAAAAAAAAAAAATATTACTATAATTTAGAGAAAAATAAAGAAAAATATTAGAAAAAAAGTGTAAAAATCTTTCAAAAATGTTACTCCCAGGTGCCATATCAAGGCAGGCACATGTTGCTAATCAAAGGATTAAGTAAATATAATGTTGCAAATTTATTTTAAAGTATTACAATTTATTGTATTAAATTGGGTGTCTTGTAATGTAAAATGCTTTGCATTAGTTATTTTAGCAGAACCTCCTGAAAGTAAAAAATTTGAGCTGAATTTTAAAGCTCTAGCGTAAAAAAAATTTCCTAACTCATTCTTTACCAGGTCATAGAGAAATATGTATAATAAAATTAATCTTGTCCAAATTGATTTCGTATAAACTTTTTCATGCTTTAATTATCCATTTTAAAAGTAACACATGTATTGAATGTCACAGGTTCTGGAGGGCGTAAGAAATGGTCCAGAATTTAATCAGAAATACCAAGCATTGCTTTGTTGCATAATCACACTGCCTCATAATTCTGTTAATTAGCATTTGATTATTTTTTTTTTCAACTGATGATTACATAGTGTTTATTCCATGGCTGCTTTTCTTTTTCTTTACTCTTAAGAAATGTTTTGTGTGTTGTTTGGTTTTATTGATTCAGCACAAATATATGAGACAGTTTATCTTTTAAAGGTTGTAATATTCCTTTGCTATTTGAAACCCAGTTAATTTAAATAGCCTATTAAAAAAAAAAAAAATTAGTGTTAAATTTCACTGTCCTTTAAAAATGTTATAGTAAACAAATTTATCATTAAAACTAATTTTAGTGGCCAAAAAACAAATACTCAATATTTCATTGTTCTCTTTACCTCTTAATAACCCAACACCAAACCTTTGGAGCTATATTCCTTCCACTATTTTAAATACACTTTTTTTAACCTTCGAAGGGGCGCATAGATTTTCAAACGAGAGAGGGCGCTTGCGGCGGTTTATTCCACACAAAACACCGTTTAAATATAAACTGTTTTTTTTTTTTAATATTTGGGTGACTTTACAATTAAATACCATATAAATACATTGTAAGCAATTTCAGAAATCATTATTGCACAATTTTGAATTTCTAAACGTCATTTTTCTAAAAATATCTTGCATTGTTTACACGTGTAAGCAATGTATACTATACCATTGTTTTCATTACAGGAGAGGAGTTGGCGAGTTATTTTTCTGTAATAAAGTAATTGAATGTCTAAACATAAAAATATTAAATCGTGATAGTACATATAAATAGATATTAAATTTATTATAATATATAGTGACAATAAGGAATGTTTTACTTCAAATATATAACTCTACAAATTAGTGGATGAAATAAATATTGCCTCTATGCCACAATAGATTCTACAGTTGAATAAAATTAGCAAAAACTTGATATTTGTTGAAAAAACAACTCATAATTGTTCATTTCTAAGCTCACTAGTCACCACTAGTGTAGTGTGAACACGACCGACTCTCATGAGAAATTTGTTTTTTCTTGCTATCTTCCATTGTCTTACTGGTTCATAATACCACAGCATTTTTTGTTTTTTTTTTACTAAAAAATGCTTTTTTCCCATAGTCAAATTGCACTGTAAATGCTTCCTGCCGGATTTTTAGCGGAATTTTCTCTACAACATCAAAATTGACAGATTTGGCCACTTTTCGTCATTTTCAGATTCACGTATTATGTCTTCATTTGTTTCATTTTCAATTTCATTGGCTTCTTCATCAGGTTCATCATCTGGCAGAGACTCGTTTTCATCAGAATCATCTAAAACTCTCTAACAAAATTTCTGGTAGGCAGTATTTCTTGAATTTCTTCTTTTTCGATGCTACCCAGTATTTTACGAATTCTCTCCTCTTCAATTGGATCAACAGTAAAATGTAAAACTTAGATACTAAAAAGACATACAACACTAAAATAATAATAACAACAAAAACAGTAATGATTTAACTCCAAAAAGTCTTTTGTAATGTGAATAGCTGTGTATGAGGAACTCCGCACAAATAAGTTACACGAAAGGGCGCTTGCGGACAAAACCTCCGCAATCTGACCGAGATTGACAAAGATTAAATTCACACTAACGCAACTTGGAAAAAATTAACAAAAATAGGTGGGGAACGTTTCCCGTAATCCAGGTTGTGGAGTAACGAGCTGGAAATAAACATCTGACAACTAAAAAAACGTTTTCTTAAGAAATAATGATACGTGCGGAGAAAAACGCCGCATGCGCCCTCTTGAAGGTTAACAAAAAATCCTAATAATGTATATAATTTGTTTACTGTATTTTCACTATAGTTAATTCATACAAATCATTTAGACTACAAAGTTTCCTTTTAATAGTTTGCTGAACATCATGGACAGCAAAACCAACAATTTGTATAAAACCATTTGATTGTGGACTACAAATTACCATATTTCCATTCTCTACATACAGTCTTATATTTGAAATTATGCTTAGACAGTGCATTTGCTTGAACACAAGGATTATTCTATAATTAATTTTTTTAATAGAGTTTCCATCATATATACTTGCTTTCCTCTATAACCAAGCTTTTATATTGGAAACATTTATCTTAAGTTATTCATGACTAATCTTACACCAATCATTGAATTTTTAATCTAATACAATTCCTTCCAGTACACCCAAAAGGTAACAAACAGAACACAGGTCTAGTTCCTTTGGTTATTCATGACTAATCTGACAGCAATCATTGAATTGTTGATCTAATACAATTCCTTCCAGTACACCCAAAGGTAACAAACAGAACACAGGTCCAGTTCCTTTGGTTATTCATGACTATTCTGACAGCAATCATTGAATTGTTGATCTAATACAATTCCTTCCAGTACACCCAAAGGTAACAAACAGAACACAGGTAAAGTTCCTTTGGTTATTCATGACTAATATGACAGCAATCATTTAATTGTTGATCTAATACAATTCATTCCAGTACACCCAAAGGTAACAAACAGAACACAGGTCCAGTTCCTTTGGTTATTCATGACTAATCTGACAGCAATCATTGAATTGTTGATCTAATACAATTTCTTCCAGTACACCCAAAGGTAACAAACAGAACACAGGTCCAGTTCCTTTGGTTATTCATGACTAATCTGACAGCAATCATTGAATTGTTGATCTAATACAATTCTTTCCAGTACACCCAAAGGTAACAAACAGAACACAGGTCCAGTTCCTTTGGTTATTCATGACTAATCTGACAGCAATCATTGAATTGTTGATCTAATACAATCCATTCCAGTACACCCAAAGGTAACAATCAGAACACAGGTCCAGTTCCTTTGGTTATTCATGACTAATCTGACAGCAATCATTGAATTGTTGATCTAATACAATTCCTTCCAGTACACCCAAAGGTAACAAACAGGACACAGGTCCAGTTCCTTTGGTTATTCATGACTAATCTGACAGCAATCATTGAATTGTTGATCTAATACAATTCCTTTCAGTACACCCAAAGGTAACAAACAGAACACAGGTCCAGTTCCTTTGGTTATTCATGACTAATCTGACAGCAATCATTGAATTGTTGATCTAATACAATTCCTTCCAGTACACCCAAAGGTAACAAACAGAACACAGGTCCAGTTCCTTTGGTTATTCATGACTAATCTGACAGCAATCATTGAATTGTTGATCTAATACAATCCATTCCAGTACACCCAAAGGTAACAAACAGGACACAGGTCCAGTTCCTTTGGTTATTCATGACTAATCTGACAGCAATCATTGAATTGTTGATCTAATACAATTCCTTCCAGTACACCCAAAGGTAACAAACAGGACACTGGTCCAGTTCCTTTGGTTATTCATGACTAATCTGACAGCAATCATTACATTTTTAATCAAATACAATTCCTTCCAGTACACCCAAAAGGTAACAAACAGAATCCAGATCCAGCTTTATTGGCTATTTATTCATGAATAATCTGACAGCAATCATTGAATTGTTGATCAAATACAATGCCTTCCAGTACACCCAAAAAGTAACAATCAGAACACAGGTCCAGTTCCTTTGCTTATTCATGACTAATCTGACAAATCATTGAATTTTTAATCAAACAAAATTTTTTCCAGTACTCCCAAAAGGTAACAAACAGAACACAGATCCAGCTTTATTGGCCATTTATTCATGAATAATCTGATACCAATCATTGAATTGTTGATCAAATACAATTCCTTCCAGTACACTCATTAGAAAATAGTTTTTTTCTTCTAGGCATTGTTCTTTGCCAATTTCATTGCATGTTTTCAGAACTTCGAATATATTTTGGTCTCCATTTTTTTTTTTTTTGTAACAACTTTATTTCTTAATTTTCTCTCCAAAGGTTCATTTAATCATTTTATTTGCTTTCTCATAGTGTGTAATTAATCTCCTTTGGCAATTTTTGTTCAAATATTTATTAAGTATTGCCTTTTATTATTATAGATGTTCTTTGGCATATTCATGTGTAATCTCTATGATCATGGCTTATTTTATTACTTATACTGTAACTAATTTACTTCTGACTCATCAATAATTTCTACTTTCTCTCGTTTCCTTCTGATAACAATCGTCTACTCTTTCTTTAAATCCTCTTTAACTGGAATTGTTAACATGAGTTTTAAAATTTGCTCATTTGCTCCCATTAATGTTCTGTGCACCTTTTTTTTATTTTTCTTTAAAACTTTTCTGTAAGCAGTTCCACTCTTTTGCCATTGTTATCAAGGGATAGAAACTGTGATTTGTTACGTTTATTAAAAATATAGCAATAGAAGTTCAAAGTTCACAGTTAAATGTAATCTAATGAAATTAAGCCTTTTCATGTACCACCAAGAATTTTTTTTAGAATGGTAAAACATACTTCCTTTTCAAGATAAACTGTCTTATGGTTGATATTTTTGGTTTGCTAATTGTTTATTTTTCTTAGAACATATCACTTTTAGTTATGATTGTAGAATCTAACATTAGTTAGAAGAATGTATATGTCTTGGCACAATCACCAGCACTTATTTATTTATTGCTAACTAATTATTTAGTTTTTATACCAAATCTGGTTCTTTTAATGGAAATTAATGTGTGCCGAGTTATTAAAACTGATTACTGGGAATATAATAGCAAACTAATTTTGGGAATATCAGTAATTTTGAGCTAATTTTTTGTTTAGTTTTTAACTTGTAGTAGCTTCAGTTTTTAAGTTATATTAATGTCATAGAGAGGGATTTGCTTTTTGGTGACAATTATTGGTCAACTGGAATTAAATAAGTTTATAAAAGCTGTTCTAATTATCCCAAAGTCTTTTTATTAAAGTTTTGCCTATTATAAACGTTTAAAATTTTGAAACCATTACAGTATTTTCATTTGCATGTTCTCCCTATTATAAAATGAGTTTAGGAGAGAAAAAATTAATAAATATAACAGCATATAGAGTTTTTAAAATATAATAAACATTTTAAACCATGTACAATTATGGGTCATATATTTTGGTCAAAAAGCAAAATGAATTGTTAATATTTCATTTGCAGTTAACAAAGATACAAATATTATTTATTCTTTAATTACTTTTTTTATGTTCACCAAATTTCTGAAATTCTGCAAAATTCTTTATGGTTTATTCCTTATACAAACATTTTTCTATCCATTTTATTAAATGTTTATCAGAACATAAATTAGTTAATTGTTTTTTGAGAGATGAGTTGAAGGGTATTGACATCAGTTCAAATTACTGAAGGCAATGATTAAATTATTGGTTTCATTAGCCCATTAGCATGAAGCTATGCATATTAACCACTTCAATTCTTGAAAGAAATATTTTGAAGCAAAATCGCAAATTTGAAAATAATAAATTTCACTGTCCCACATCACCTTTTCACTTTTCGTGCAACAAAATGTACAAATATTTTGTGCAATAAAATTTTATACTTTCCAAATCCTAAGAAGTACTCGATCCATTCCCTCTTGTCTTATAGGTGCATTTCCTATGACTCTTGAAGTCATATCTAATCAACAGAGAATATTCAAAATTTAAAATGCCTGGCTATAACTCAGTTGTAAATCTGTAAAATAAATTTTAATTTGAGGTAATTGTAATTGTGAGTTCAACCATTTTAATACTGTTTTATTTTTTTCAAAATTGAAAGAAAATCTTGTCATCTTACATCTTTAGTGATTTTTGTGTTTCATAACTATGGAAATGTAGATTCAATTTCTGCAAATG
The DNA here is from genome assembly GCA_036971475.1 of Prosapia bicincta. Lineage (NCBI taxonomy): Eukaryota > Metazoa > Arthropoda > Insecta > Hemiptera > Cercopidae > Prosapia > Prosapia bicincta. The sequence continues at coordinate 244,774,360 of JBAIZL010000004.1, read as the reverse complement.
TTTGAAGCATTATTTTATCTGTTAATGGCCTAACGGGCTTTTGCTGCAATGCCAAAATAAAATTGACAGTCACTGTTTTAGCCAAAGAAACCATTTTATTTTCAAAGTGATAATTTTTGGTTGGTCTGGTTCTATTCTTCACAATGTTGCTGTTTGCTACAAATAATATCTCTCCTAAATCTAGGAAATATTTAAAAACAGTTACAAACAGTTAATATTGACATTATATTTTTGGTGAACTTAGTATGATTCATGTTCTGATACAACAACCCGAGCTGTAGGACATTTAACAGAAAAAGAAATATTAGTTTACTTTTTGGTTTTTTAACTTTTTCTAATAAAGAGTTTTGCTTTGTTTGATATGTTAAACGTTTTTCACCAGCTTAATAACACAAAATGGTAACAATATTATTGAAATTGCTTGTTCTAATCATCTATTACTGATTATACTGATTAAACTCTAAGAATTCACTGATTAAACTCTAAATAGTTTTTGTGTAACTAAGTGAATACTTTAGAACTTACTTGCTGACGCCTTTTGAAACAATCGAAATTTACAAAGCTAAACCTCTACTGGCGTCGTCTACAAAGTAAAAAGTTGTTGGTATAAGATTTATGAGTGTAGTGGGGGTAGGTCAAGTTGGTTGTTTACTAAGTAATGTAAACCACTTAAAGTTGGATCAAAGTGTGTATGGTCGTAATAAATATTTTAAACAACCACACACACACACTTTGAATCCAACAGCCTTTTCCATTACATAGTAAACAACCAACTTCACCTACCCCCCAGAACACTTATAAATCTTATACTAAAAATCTTTTACCTAGTGCGACGCTGCTAGTAGAGGCTTAGCTTGATAAATGAAACGATTGTTTCAAAACGCGTCAGCAAATAAGCTCTAAAATATTCACTTAGTTATGTAATAATTACTACTTATAGAATATTATTGAGTTTAGCTTGATAACATTTTTGCTTTTATGGTTAAATGACTTATTGTAACTGTACTTTATATAATTAAATTATTTTTATGCTTATCACCCTACTTGATGTTAACTCTAAATAAAATCTAATTATTTACATTGGTGTAGTTTTAATCCTTTATTTACTACTGCTTATAATATTGTGTTGTTCATTAGTTTTTTACAAACATCAGAGCATGCTTATTTTGGTATTTTGTTTTCATGATACAGAAATTGTATGATTAAAATAGCATAAATTTAATTCAATTCAGTCATCAAATATTTTTGGCTACTGTATTATGGAGCATGTTTAAACACCAGGGAATTTTAGGTCATCTTTCTTGAAAAAAAAAAACATTTGCTACAAAAGTTTTTACATTAAAAAAAAAATGTATTTAATTGTTGTTGTGTACTTCATAACATAAACTTTAAGTCGTAACTTGAAAATCAATTAAAAGCAATTTTTGTACCTTTGTTGAATAAAATATTGTGGTTAATATTAAAATTTTAACTATTTAAAAATTTAATTAAATGGGGAAACGTATTCAATTTGCATGATATATATTTAAACAGGTTAGCATTTAAGTTATACATTTAAACAATCTAACAGTTAGTGTAAGACAGTTCCCAGTTCAGATAGGAAAATTATTCTATTGAAAAACTAGAAAACAGTCTGACATTTCAAAAAAAGGCCTTGCATAATAGTCTGTTTAAGGGAAACTACTAACCAACTACTATCACTCAATTAAGAAATTTTTGTACTCATCTAGGGCGGTCGTATTTAGAGTGCAATCACTCTATAAGTTACGGCAAAAGAAGAATAAAACAAAATTTGTTAGATATACATGATATTTTCAGAAGATTATCTTGTTCACGAATTTTCTCTTTTTTTTAATTCAATGTTGTTTTACAAGTTTATATATTAAAACAAGATATACTTTTTTTGAAATTTTTAAAAGGAACGCATATTAAAGAATATTGCTATACAAGTTCATAGACCCCTGATTTTTTTGGAGCGCTTTACTTTTTCATTTTTAAAATGTTTTGCTACTGACAAAACGCCTTTAGCCTTTTATAGTTTATATAACCATGCCAAGTTCAATAACATACTAAAAACATCATTTGTAAAACAAATTTCATTAGGATTTTAAGATCTGTTAGGTCTGTGGTTCCATTTTCCTTTTAAATTTACTATTCAATAATGAATTTAAACTAACATTCACAAAAATATCTATACAGTTTCTAATGATATAAAATTAGTCTGAAACCCAAAACACCCAAAAGTAGAGACAAAATAATGAATAATATATATATATAAATACAAATAATAAAAAATAATAATAAATAATAATTTATTTGATTAAACTCAATTGTAAAATGTGCTTCAATGGATGTTATGAATTGCTACATTTCATTTTCATAGCATTGTAATATCAGCGTTACAATTGCTACTTAACAAGAACCAAATTTTTACATTGATTTCGATTTAAAACTTAATTTTGTGAAGTAGAAACAAAATTATGTTGAGAACATGTGTGGTGGCAAGCTTTGATCTCTGAGCTCCCTTGTCTCCCACAGTTCCTTTAGTGATGGATGAAGGTTATCAATCACCACCTATTCTCCCCTACCTGCATTCTTTTCCCATTTGTTTAAAAAAATTAACAGACTTCATATCAATGAAAACCTTTCAGTCTGTCAATAAATGATAAAGTTTAAATAATAGAATTGTGTGAATGTGATTCTACAGTATATAAATTGTCATAAAAAAGGAAAAATTCATATTCTGACATTAAATGATAAAATTAAAATTTAAAAATAGTTGTCCTTACAAAAAATTTTAGTTATCGTCATCAGTTAAAATATAATCGAAAATCTAAACTATAGTTGTAGGAGTTAGAGGTGTAGTTTAGATGTTGTATTATCTATACTCCCTGATAATGCTAACTGCCATTTATGCATTTGAAAAATAAATTACTTATTGTGGGTTGGTATTTTTAATTATGTAGGTATTGCCTTTGCTCATGAGTGAAGTTCAAAAGTTTTGTTATGAACAATGGGATGCCAAAGTTTGTGTTGGGTTTTCGATATTTTCTAACATTAAGAAGCTAAGTTGTTTGATTTTTTTCTGGAAAATAAAGAAGGAAGTTGTTAAAGAAAAACTATGTAAGAGAAAAAAATTTTGAATGTCTTTAAAAGTATAATGGGTTCATTGTAAAAATGATTCCTTAGGGCATCATACTCAGAAACATTTGTACAGTCAGTTGAAAGATCAAATTATTTCAATTTTTATACATTCAGATCAGCCAAAGCCCACTAATTCAGATAAAAGAGTTTTTGCTTTAATTGGAAAATTTTAGTAGATATTAAGAAATTTCAAATTTTTTTAACAATTGAATTTGTAAAAGGTAGACATATAATATATAAGGCCAATAATTTGACAAACTTTAAAAACATTTCAATACATTTTTTTAAAAGAGATTTGATATTGATTCAAAGATTAGGTTCAATGTAGAATTAGAAAAAGGAGTTAGCCAGAAGATGACCAAATGGGAGAGATAAGGAGATAACAGATTCAATCCAAACAAATTAAAAGAGGAGAGTTTAGGTTTTACTCATAAAACCAATATCCTGTAGTTTTTTTAAATTTAGAGAATTTAAAATACCAAGGCTTTACTGGTGTGTTAGAGCGTTGATGTCTTGAATCAAAACTACAATAAAAAAAAACATTTCAATTTAATTTAACTATTAAAGTAATGAAAATTTTATTCAAATTAATTTCTGTACTGTCGTTATTTCTCTGTAACTTGTTTACTAAATATATTTGAATTTGGAAAATGGATGATTTGCAATTTGTTTAATTGTATTTTCTGAATGCATCAAATTGACAAAGGGCAGTTTTTGTATTGAATTTAGCATGAAGTTGCATGTTTGCTGAGTTTGGATTTGTTAGCATGCTTTTTTTTACTCACAATGCTGTTAAGCTTGAAGTAGATCAATACATCACTGGAGAAACTGTAAGTAGTATGACTCACTAAATGCTCATGACTCACCAACACTATAGCCTACTGAGGTGGAGGTTAATCATCTTTACACTGGTAAGGGATCGCCAAAATGTAGATAATCTAGTTTGTAAGTATGCACATTACTGTAATTGATTGATTCACATAAGCATCGATAATATACTCTTATTTAAAGATAATATACTTTATCTAGTTAAATTGTTTTTCTTTTAGTTTACATTCAAATGTTTAGCTGTGCGTAAAATTTGTCAGAAACAAATCTTTCTTAAAATGGAATCTTGACTACATTAAAAAATAATTTAATGTTATTCATACAAATATCCTTTGTAAACAAAAAACGTAAGTTAGGAAACAAGTCATTTGATTCATAGCTTTAAATGTTTTTAGATTCAACACTATATAATTACAAAATCTTATTTATTATAATGGCAATATAAAATATATACTGTAATACTTGACAATTTAGAGTTAGAGGTTTTAGAATGGGGGTTATCACAAACTATGCTCATTAATTCCATTCTCTATAAATGTATAAACACTCATAGCCAATAATGAAATTTATCACTTAGATGTATTTAAACACTTAGTATAAACATCTATATAACCAAAATAATGATGTTAAAAATAAAACCGTTTCATAATAATACATATAATAAACCAAGATAGTCTGAATATAATTGAGTTTTATTTAATCCACTAAGGGTTTGTGGTTTAGGCATACAACATTGTTTTAATGAGTGTAAGGAAATGTAAAACAAAATTTAATTTTCACCTACTGTTTATTCAATAAGAGTTAATGAAAGTTTAGATGAAGGCTATTTATAATAAATTACTGTAAAATAAATTGAAATCCAAATTTTTTTTATAGTAGCTTATTAAACATATCTAAAACAAACTTTCTGTATATCAATAAGTTTTTAATCCTTGTACATTCATGATAGGCCTTGGAATTCCCATTAAATTGTAAACTTATAAGAAACACTAGTTGAATAATTCAGGATTCTGTTTCTGATAGGTTTTACTGTACTACTAGTGATTTTCTTCATATTTAGTCACTAGATGACTTAAATAAACTCATTAGAAAACATAAGTGTTTATTTTTTTTGTTAAATTGTTTCTTAAAGGTCATTTTTAAACTGATTTTATTTATAAAAATTTGTCTTTAAATTTTAATTTAGAAACCAATTTTTTTTCTTTAGAAATATACTTTTATCTTTTATTTAACTGATTAGATTTTATATTTCTATGTTCCTTTTTTAAATAGAAGTGGACCCCAAATTACTTAAACCCTGGAGTTATGTAAAACATGTGAAGTTTCATAGCTCCAAAATATTTTGGAGTTATATACAAAAAATTTAATTCACTAACTTCAGTAAATAAAAAATATTCTGAAGTGTTTTTATATATTACTTTTGTCTATGAAGTAGGTTCTGTGTAGTGTATAATAAAATATATACTGCTGCCAAGTTTTAAACACTGGAGGTAAAAAAAAATAAATGAGGGAAACTCACTTTGTTTCACATTGGACTTGCGCATATTGTTCAAGGTTGAAATCCCACTCTGTTTTGTAAAATGATAGTCGGTTCAGAGAAATCATTTGTGTGTTTCATCAGGTTGTTAACAAGTTTGTTTGTGTACGCTGTTTAAAATAGTGTCGGTGTAACAAATATATCTTTTTGTTAGATCTATTGAAGTTAGATCTTTCTCTTGTACTGCAGTACATTATTACATTTTACTTGAGATTGTAATGTTTCTATATACAGTCAGTGATTTATTTTATATTACATCTGTAATGTAAATAATAAATAATGTATTTTGTTAATTTCATATGTGATAGCATTTTACAAGGTTTTTTGTCTTTTACTGGTGCATAAAGTACATCAACGTAATTCTCCTCTATTTTCAAACTTTAATTTATACATACATGTACAGTACATAATTAAAGTTAGTATATTGATATTTGACATACATAAATTTTGACTTATTCAAAACTCTCCGTAACATAATTTGAATCCTTACATAACTCTGGGTCAGACTGTAATAAAAAAAATTTGTTTAATTTGTTCTCAGTTGTGTTTTTATTACAAATATTTGCATTGAGCTCAAACAAGCAATACGTTGTTGTTTAAGACCAAACTAAATAAAAATATAATGAAATTATTTAACAGTAAGTGTTATATTTTTGTATATTAATATGCACCATTTTTTAATACAATAAATGCTCAAGACTGAATATTTTTACTTAAGATAGTAATTTGGATGTATCAATAATTAATATAAATTTAAATTGACTTGAGAATTTCCATTTTATAGAAAGAAATGATGATATCAACACTGGAAGTCCCTAAAGAAATTGGTATAAATGGAAGACCTGTATATTTTAAACTTGAAATATTTGCAAGTGTCCCAATTCCCAATATTAATATATATATATATATATATATATATATATATATATATATATATATATATATATATATATATATATATATATATACATACACATACCAATCCTTAAGACACGCTTATTGAAAACATTCAAATTAAAGACTCTTAAACTATCGAGTAAAACTCCAAGAATATTATAATATTATTCTGTTAAACCGATAAGTGAATAAAAAAAACAGCAAAAGTGAACAAAATCAGTAATTGTTTTGAACACTTGAAATGTTAAGAAAAGAGTTATAGTTTAGTATCCCAACATAATTAGAACCAGCTGCTATAACATGTTAAGTGAACCAGCTGAAAATTTGCCAAAGAAAAGTAATGTTCCTTACTTCCCCTAATAAAACTACTGACTTTAAAAATTTCAAATACTGTCATTACAAGATTGTTTAATCAACAAACAATTAGAGAAACTGTAGGAGGATACGGTCTGAAAGAACATATTTCTGGAATGGAAGATTAAAATCCAGGAGGTAAACTATAGCATTATTCCATTGTGGAATGCTTCGCAACATATAGTTTTTACTTGAAGAGTAATATAGTGAAAGAGTTCATCTTATGTCACGAGATTGGGTTGGGGATAACTAGAGACTACCTCCTTTTATACTAGAAGGTTGATGAGAACTTTAGCAGTTTTCAATATATATTGCAAAAAAAGTGATTCTAGAAGATCGATGGAGTTAGTTTGGCATAACTATAACAACATATTTGTAAATTATAGTAACGTCAAGCAAAATAAGATATTACATTCTTTATACTAGAAAATTGATTATATAAAATCACATAGTAATCCATTTAAAATTTCTTTCAAAGTAGTTCTCCGCAATTGTTTTGGTGAAGGTAAAAATGATTTTAATTTTTCTCAATAACCGAATGTTGGTTTGGTGATTGTGAAACTAACATGATTTTTACGTAGTTTTTATTTTTAAAAGCAAAATCACATTTTACCCCCTTGGAAACCTTTATAAAGTGCATCAGTACATTTTAGTAAGATATTGTTATTTTTTAAAAATTTATCTAAAAAGGTAATTGAACTCTAATGGTATTAATAGTTAGAAATGAAGGCTCTGGGTAAATTATGCTGTTTATTCTTATCTTTTTTTACTGCTGATAAATAATTTATGATTATTATCCTAAAATAGAATATTGGTTTTACTGATAAATCAATACGGTTTTACTGATAAATACTGTTAAGAGCCAGTGACATTGTGGGTTAGGGTTTACTATGTATACATTAAACCGCACAACCAACTATTATGCTTTTGCACACTATTTCTGTTATTTCTTCTATTTCTATAAACTGTTCTTTACCACTATTTTCAATATAAAAATGCATTTAGGGTATTGTAATTTTAAAAAGGAAGGGTTTTACTAAAATGTATTAAGATACCAAACATTTGAATTGTTTGTGATAAAAAAAATTAATATTATAGCCTTTGGTAATTTTTTAACAGTAAAAGCTCGCATTTCAGTCATAGAGAAGATGTTTTGAAGGATAATTAATGTGTGCAATATGTTCACTGTAAGAAATTTTAAAAGTACTAAAGACCAATGAGATGCTGATGAAACATACAACTTTAGAAAAGTGACATAGTAACAAGCCCAACACTCTACTTTTTATTAAAATTTGTAACTAATATTGTTTTAAAAAAATTAATGATTTGTAAAACTGCTTTTTCCTTTAAAAAAAAAATGTTTGAATTATTGATTTAAAAGAGCATTTTAGAATTAAATATAGTTTACAACAAAAACTAAAACTCTTTAAAAAAATGGTTTTTCTCAATAAATGTATAATTTGATGTGATTTTTATTCATTTAAAATAAGAAATGTATTATTGCATTACTTTAAATTTTATAAAACTGCCTGTAATTACAATACTCTATTACAATCGCTTTATGTGTGTTGTAAGCTTGCTTCCTAGCTGTTGCTTTTCTCGCTTTAGGCTTACGTTCTGGCGAAGTGACTCCTTCCCGACCACAGAGCTCTATGAGTCAACATAGTGTGAGTAGCAGTATAGCCATGAGCACTAGTGTCCATTCTGCAGTCAAAACGAGACCTCAGGCTGCACCGAGACGTCCACGACCATATAGTATTGCAGTAACCGGTATATCTTCTGCATCTTTAACAGAACCGACAAGACAAAGTGAGATTGAAATGTGTTGCGTCACACTTGTAAATATTGAATTTTATTTAAAGATATAACACAAAAATTAAACTCTTAATACTTTCATTGACAAATTTTTTTAAAGAAGAGTTTAGAATTTATAACCTCATGTTTAATGAAAAGAGTATATTTTTAATTATCTTTAAATCATTTGTATAGGGTGTGTATTATACAAGGTGCATCCAGAAAGTAACAGACGTTTGAGACTAGCATGGCAATGGGTGGAGCTAAAGCCACCAAAATAACTACACCAATTTTCATTACGAAGACCGCAGTGGTTGACCTTTCCTGCTTATTAAACGCTTGTTAATTAAAAAATCCTTTCAAGTAAATCATTTGAATTGTGAAACGAAAAGGGCAGTCCATGAAATGGTCTCACACACACTGCCGCGGCCAAAACCTTTCTTGTTACACATCTAGGGAGCAGAAACCTTGTTCCCGAAGTTCACGTTCCACGACCTACCTATTTGTGCCTGGTGATGATGGACACAGTATGGGCGAAACGCTCTAGTATAGCCGCGGTCAAAATATGATCTCGCCAGACTTACCAAATCCTGGTACCTGTGGTGTGTCGATCGTGATCTGCCAGTGAATAAATTCCTGGACTTTGATTTTCAAAAACCAACCATTTGTTTAAACATATTTTCTACTTTTGATTCACTAAAATTTTATCTATAACTTTCTTATGGCTTTAATTTAATTCATTAGTTTTTTTACGGGTTGCTGGTTGGAAAAATTTCATACAATTTTAATTACTACTTTTACCACAGGTTATGTTTAATAATTTTGAAACAATTCTCGTTTGTTCTTACTTGTGTTTTAATAGCTTTTAAAAATTAAGACATAAATTAAAATTTCCATTTCTCTTACATTATATATTTTTCTACGTTGAATTCTTGTAAATCTTTGTTATTTGTATTTCTAGTAATTTTATATGCAATTCTTTACACTTGATATTAATTCAAATTTCTTATAAAATTCTTAATTGTTTGTAAGTCTGATCTTAGCATCAAGTTTAACAGTTGATTGAATAATACATGAATTTATGTAAAACGTTAATTTTCTAATTTTTTATCTTAAGATAATAGTTGCTTAATATTTTATCTTATTTTCAATTTATTATCAATGATGTTAATACAGTTAAAAAATTAGTCATTTGTTTATATATTCTTTAAATTATTAATTTTCAATAAACGAATAACTTTTTTACATATTTTGAAATTTTATTACATGAATTTAGAAAATTTTTCACTATATTTAATAAATGGTTAATGATATTAAAATTAAGACGCCATAAAAACTCTCACTGATCGATTTTAGAGCCTTATTATTAGTTATTATTACATCTTACGCTGTTAAAAAATTGTAGTTCATTTCGCGGGCGTTCAACAGCAGGTCATCTTCACGACCATCTGGGCTTGGTGTGGTCCTCAGCCACGGAACAGCATCCTGTATTTTCTTTCTGGACCTCGTACAGAACACGTCCATCTTCTTCTAAAGCTGATTGCCGAGTCCCCAATATTCCTCGCTAGCGGGCTCACCCCTTCCCGCTACCTGGTTTATCGGTTGTACAAGACCTATTTGGACTTGTATGATAGTGTCTTAATTTACCTTTCTGAATTTGATTTTTGTACGTTTTTTCGCTAAGGCTTTATATATGTCACCTCTACATTGATACTTTTTGACACCATATTCTTTTTTACCATTCAAGACGTTGTTACAAACTTGAATCACATTTCTAGACCTTTCCGTTCATAAGTTGTACCTTTAAGTCACTTGAAAAATTTATATATCCGCACTGAACACTTTTCAAAGTCTTTAAGAATTTATTTAACCATTTATTAATTACATTGTTTAAGACTTTTGTTAATAAATTTGCTACTTTACAATATTTTGTTTATTTATTAATTTCTTTCTTCTTTATTATAAAATAATTCTCTTCTACTTTATGTTTTGTAATTTTATTTTCATATTTTGTTTTTATGTTTTGGTTTGTTACAAATAACAAAAATTTATTTTATATTAAATCCTACAAGCTAGAAGAAATAATTAATTTCCTGCATTTGCTCCGTTTTGTGAACAAAGTCAACCTGTTCGGGCCGGTCTTGTTTACTTAAACAGATAACACCGTTGCTAGTCCGCAGCATTTCATAGCAGCGATGCCATTTCTTAACTTTCATAATTTAATATTTTTTAAAAGATTTTGCCATAAACAAAATCTTTCCTTTTGAGACTTTTTGGCCGTCTCAACACACACATACATTCTACCAAAAAATCAAAAAAAAAGGTTGATTTCCTTTAACGAGGCTGGGCAATACAAAACAAACTTTAAAGAAAACATTTTGTTTATTCATGAAAACGCACATCCATACACAGCAACAACCACCTTTTTCCAGCGATGAAGACCTGGCACGTAAAACACAGAGCTTTGACAGTTACGCTTAACTTCTTGCCAGTGTTAACCAGTGGTTATTATCTTAGGCTTTCTTCAATGTTAAAATTGAAAAACTTATGTCACTATATATTTGAATGGGGAATAAGTTGAAATATAACTCAAAGTAGAGCTTTAAAATGTATATAATAAAAGTTTTCTCTTTTACTTGGTTAATTTTTTTGACTTCAACACGTCTGTTACTTTCTGTATTCTCCATGAACTTGTTTTTACAAAAACTAATTAAAAATTTTTATTCTATGTAACATACTTATTAAGTTTTAGATGTTTACTTGTAATACTTAAATCAAAATTAATAAAATTATTTAATCTATCGTTAAAGTATTTTACGAATAGATTAATCTATTTCTTTCTTATAACATTTAGTAAGAAATAACAAATACAAAAGTAACAAAAACATTTAACTATTCAGGTCATAAAAACTTTTTTAAATATTTCTGGAATGTAAATTCCATTTTTAAACAAATAAATTAGGTTTTATAACTATACAAACTGCAAAGATACATTTAGGGATTGGTATGTCAGTGTTTCACAGTACATTTACATGGACATATAATAGTGTATTTGTGTTCTGCTGTCAAAGTTACACACTTAAATGAACATCTCAAACATCAAATTCCTAGTTAAATTTATCAAATACGTTATAAATTTTCCGTAAGGGAAATATTTTACACACTGAACATTTTTCTGGAAAAAAATTAGTTTTTAAGGAGCAAGCATTTCTAAATAGAGATGCTGACAACTATATTTTTTTTGCTTGTTTTTGATTGTATAAAGAAATAAACTCAATGCTTATATATATAACGTGATATTTCACGTCGTCCATTATTTTTCCGTTGCACTGACTTTTTGAAGTTATTATTATTAATTATAAAAAATCACTCTAGAATAATTCGTCAATTGAAATAAGGTAAAATTATTGCACTTAGTGGTGGAAAAAATTGTTTACAATTAATAATAATAACTTCATATATATATATATATATATATATATATATATATATATATATATATATTACGTTATCCATTGTTTTTCCGTTGCACTGACTTTATGAAGTTAATATATTACTATTGTAAGTAATTTTATCCACCATTAAGCGCAATGATTTTACCTTGTGTGATGAGGCACCTTTCGGTCACTTGACCATTGTCGAATCATTCAGTAATATATCAACTTCATCTATATATATATATATATATATATATATATATATATATATATATATATATATATATATATATATATATGTATATAGGAATTTTTCGACTAGATAGGAGACTGACAGACTTACCTAGTGGCAATAGTCCAAAACTGCAATCTCTTGGAAATAAATAAATAGACATATAAAATCTGATCACACTATTGAAATATTTCACTTCAGTTTTTTCTTTTTTTTTTGATTGACAAAGATCATTGTGTGATCGAAATATTTCAATAGTGTGATAAGTTTTTATATGTGTTTATTTATTTATTTCCAAGAGATTGCAGTTTTGGACTATTTCCACTAGGTAAGTCTGTAAGTCTCCTATCTAGTCCAAAAATTCCTAAATAAGCTTTAAGCTCTACTAGAACTAACCTAATATATATATATATATATATATATATATATATATATATATATATATATATATATATATATTTATTTATTCTTGATATTTTACGTTATCCATTGTTTTTCCGTTGCACTGACTTTATGATGTCAATATATTACTATTGTAAGTAATTTTATCCACCATTAAGTGCAATGATTTTACCTTGAGTGATGAGGCGCCTTTCGGTCACTTGACCATTGTCGAATCGCTGATTACTTTTTCTTAATTTTTCTGGCGCGGATGTTCGGTCTGTCGTATTGATAATTGTTGACGTCATATACATTTCCTCTTGAGTCTTGTGTATTATGTTTTTGAATAGTATGTCTTCTGTATATGTTGTTTGTAGATTCATTAAATTGTTGTGTATGTTTTTATAAATGTGGTATTTTTCTAGTGAGTTTAGTTCTATTGGGTTATTATTTATTTCAAGTATGGTTAGGTTATTTTCGTAATTTGTTATTTCATGTTTATGTGATATTAGGTGTGCTGCAACATTTGATAATTTTGAATTTTTGTTTTTGAATGCTCTATAATGTTCTTTAAATCTTATTTTAAATGATCTGGTTGTTTTCCCTATGTAAAATGCGTTACAGTTGTTACATGTAATTTTGTAAATTCCTGATAGGTTATGTTTTTCTGAATTTGTTTTGTGGTTTGTGTTATTAAGATATTTTATTATTTTGTTGTTTGGTTTGTATGTTGGAGTGTAGTATTCTTTGTTGTATATAACAAAATAGAAAAAATAACAAATATATACCGAAAGGCGCCTCATCACTCAAGGTAAAATCATTGCACTTAATATATATATATATATATATATATATATATATTAAATTCTCTTTTTTCTCTTTCTTGACTGATAATCATTTTTGATTGAAAAAAAAAAAAAAATATATATATATATATATATATATATATATATATATATATATATATATATATATATATATATATATATAGTTATCAGAAGTCATATTCTATAGAAGAACAGGTACCTTTTTTTGTATTTAATTTAAGTATCTGTTCTGAGCTGTTGCACTAGTCAGATCCTTCTTAGACAAAAAAAAATTAGTTCTGTACTAGCAAAACCTATTGTGGTGAAAGCTATGATGAGTATCTTTAATTGTTTATGAAATACCTAGTAATTCAGTAGACTTTATTCCATGTTGGGATAACATTCCCTGGGAAATGTACTCCAGTAGCAGTGTATTTACATCTGGTCAATTAGTTCTCGACTACTTTAAACTTTATTAAAGTTATGTGTATACACATTGAATTTATTTTAGTCAATATACTTTTGAACATTTTATCAACCAGTTGACAAAAATTATCACTGATGATGAGTTGAAACATACATGTAAAGTTTTATTGGACATTCTCAATCCTATACAAAAATTCAATGTAACAACATCTTAAACACATGTAGTTTCCACAAGTGATCATGTATATGAAACCCTAATATTTCAAGATTAGTGATCTTTGTATAACAGAACTTTATAGGTATTACTAATCTAGGAATCTGGGGAAAAATTCATGAACTTAATTGTGAAAATATATTTATTTTTTTTTAACAACATTCTTAGATATAAAAGAATAAATTTCTTGCTAAATAGTTTTTTAAAATCTTTTGTAATCCTGTGCTTAATAATGACATATGTCATCCTTTAATAGTATTAGCTAATGTTTAAGTTTTGCATACTTTGCTTTCGCAATCTATTTTAAATCATTTTAACTTCAAAATTAAGTTTTTCTAATAACCTCTATGCTTTATCCAATCTTGTTGCCTTGATAATGCAAGATTCTACATAATACAAATTTTTGTTGTTTATATAAACTATTGATGAGAAAGGGAAATGTAGATGAGTATTTAATTCAAATGAGTGTTTAGGTTTAAGCTCAGAATATCGCAAAGCAAACACGCCTAACAACACGGGAGGAACGGAGAAACCTCCAATACCTAAAGTCCATGTCTCCAAAAAACCTCTTGCGCCAAAACCTGAACTTTCAAAGAAACCTACTGATAAATTGACAAAGTCTGCCAAGGTAAGAGTTTCTCTTCAAAAGAACCTAATATTTTACTACCCTGCTATTGAATGGTTTATTTTAAATTAAATAACAACATATTTTCAACAGAGTTATTTTAAGTTGTAAAACAATCTAAAATAATACCTCATCTCTTGACCTTCCTTTTATGTATTGGTCCAGTTTCTCCAAGCACTGCAGTGCATATAAAATTTGTTTCTGTTAACTAGTTAGATTTATATAAATCTTAGGTGTATTGGTAAAACATGCTAAGATCCAATGAAATATTTTTTGTATTTCAAAATTGTTAATGCTTTGTAAATTTCAGAGTTAAATAATTTTTGTAACATACAAACTTTGTTATAATTTGATTGGATTGATTGATGAATAAAATTATTGTTGCAATAAAATTTAGACATTACTAAAATAAAACCAAATTTTATTTATATAAACTAATTCAGTAAGATTCTATATAGTCTAACCGAAATCTAAACCTTATTTATTTAGTATGTAAATCCTAGTTTGAAACCCTTAACCTATGCATATAAAAGGCCTTTTCTTATTTTTTATATAGATGATACTATTGTTTCATATTTGTTAGTCAATTTGGCTTTGACGGAAATATTTTTAAAAATATTTTGCTAAGAAAAAATATTGTCTGTACAATTGCTTTATTTTTAAACACTATTTATTGACATCTTTATATAATATTGTATCAATATTAGAATTAGGTTTTTCATGTTTAATACAAAGGAATCCAGCATATATTCATTTTTTAATATACTTTAATATGAGCTGTATTTTACTTCTCTTCTTAAAGTGTTTTTCTTCCAAGTTTTTTCTTTTTAAATATTGAAATCAATATTGCCCTCCTAAAATTATTTTAATTCATAAATGTGCAAATATCATTATTATTATTGTTGCTTTATGTTGTCTATATGTTATTTTCTTGACAATAATCTAATGTGTTTAAAGCCTAAAACCGGGATAGTGTGCAAACATGTCTTTTTACCTTTGATATAGAGCAAGTCTATCTTAGATAATTGAATCTATTGTGCTCACGTAACCAAATGTTTCTTCCCATTTCCTGTATTATACAGGTTTAGTGGAAATATTATTCTGGATCCTTTCCTGTATCTCAGCCAGGAGAGTTTTATGTATTCAATTTAAGCCTGTCTAATATATTATTAGAGTTTAAAGCCTAGTCTACACTAATAGACATATTGAGCAATTTTGGTCTCGAAGATGTGTTTCAGGATGTCTTTGGACATGTATATGGTCCTGTTGGGAGACCAAAAATTGCTGGTCTAAAGTCTCCCGATCAGAATGAAAGACCACATTCAACATTTAGACGTTAGATATAATATTGCACTACATCTGGGAGTGGTGGGGTTCGGCTTTTGTCGGTCATTTTCCAAAGTTTTTATTTCTTTTGAAAACACATCAAATGAAAAAGTTTTAAAACTAATCGAAGATTACCAAGTGTGTGATTGTGGGATGATAATGGTAGAAAAAAATTTTTTTTAACGTGATTTAAAATCATCATTTCATAGATAGACCGAGTCATTTCATCATCATCTCAAAGACCGAGTCATGAGACCGTCTATAGACTGCCTATAGACAAATAGTGCAACATGGTTTGTTAGTGTGTACTAGCCTTAACAGTCATTTTCACAATGTTCATAATTGATGATAGCCATAATTTTGCCTTGAAACAAACAAAATAATAAAATAATTGTCTTAAAACTGTAGGTGTTTTTTCAGTTGTGTTTGAATTATTGGATTTTTTAAAATTATTTTGTATCAGTTTTTAAATAATCTTTTATAGCAATAAATTTAAATTTTAAATTCATTTAATATCAATCTAACACAATACTATTAGTTGTTGATTATATATTTTAACAGTATAATAATTCCTAGAATTGAGTGCAAAAATAAAATTTGTACAAAAAATGGCATGCAAAATGTTAAGAGTCCATTCATAAGCTGCTAGCAAAAGAGCTAATAGCATCTTTGTTGTGTCAATGTTTTGTTAAGAGCCATTTAACATAAAATATAACAATACTTTTTACCACTATCATGTTAAATACATTTATAAACATTAGCATTCATTGCCAGGTTTATTATTTTCTTCGGTCATTTTATCCTTGAACTGTGTTTATTAGATCCAGTTTTTAGTCATTTTGATAATCCATTTCGTATTTGCTTTCTTATACAATTGTTAAAGTTGTGTTATTTTAAATTTTATTTTTTTTCATTTAGAGGAAAGCATTTTTAATGTTTCTAATAAGTAAAGATTTCATTATAAAGTAACAAGTACTAAAATACACTTGTGTATTTCCATATTGAATATTTTCAAATATTTAAAGTTAGTTTCAAATGAGTTATCACATATTATTGAAGAGTATTGAAGCTGTCTTGAATTTGAGCGAAAATACTTAAAACGTTTTTATTTGTAAAAAAAGTAATTATGTTTTAAGTTAATATTCATTAGTTAATTATAAATAAACTCTTCAGTCTATCTTTACAAACAGTTTTTTAAACTTTTAATTTTGTGCATTTAAATTTAATGCAGTTTATTTTTTGTCTTACAACTATATCAACACTAAATCTAAATACTTTGTAAAGAGAGAAAACATAACATAAAAGATTCAGTTCCTAGTATGTCAAACCATGAAGAAAGTGAAAGCAATGCAATACAATAGCCAATGACTAATTTTGCTACAGATCGACTGTGTCCAATCGGAGACCTACTTTTATTGCATTATGTAAGCGGAAGTTTCCAAACATTTGTAAGCATCACTGTGATTGGTTACAGAGTTCTGCATCAACTACTCCTAAAGCAACACCACTGCAGTCGCCTGGTGTAGAGGTGGCTAGTTCAGAATTGACTACAACTGCAGATGAAGAAAGCATTGCTACTGTTACAACAGTGACTACAGTTATTTCAGGCGAAGAAGAAGGAACTATAGAAACTGTTCACAGTGAAAAGGTAGAGGTCACTGTCGTGTCTCCATCTGCAGAAGAAAGCAGCGAGGTGGAAGTGAAGCAGGAGATTATTATAGAGACGACTAGTAAAGAATCGAACCTTGTGTCTAACAAGGACACTCAGGAAGTGATAGAACCTGAATGTGACATGACAGGTGAGTAAGCCACATTTTATTAAATTGTTGCTCTTATTTAGATAAAATATTCACTTTGAAATATTTTTTCATTAATTTTATGTATTGTGATAAAAATATTATTGGGGAATTTCCAACTTTATACTTGTGCAGAATAGGTTCCTCAAATATTAACAAGTAATAGAGAAAAAATGTTCAAGTCAATTTCTACTGAGGTCGACTGAGAAAAATTTTATTTTAGTTACTTTTTATTTTATAATTACAATTAATACAAATATGTATATACATATGACAGAATCGCAATATTAAGTTGCAAAATAGAAAGCAAATTTCCTTCCAATTTTTTTATTTACAGTATATGGTGTTATTCTATATTACAAATTCTCTATAATTTAAATTGTCTATTAATATGAAAAATTTCCTGTCCTAAAACTTGTTTTACTTGCTGTATAAATCATAAAAGTATAAAAGAAATGTTTTCTTTCCTTATTGGTTTTTAAGACGCTGCATAAACTCGGGGCCACCAAACTCCCTCCTTCTCTGACCGACTGACTTATTGGTTTAAATATTCTAAATATTGGTCCTGAGTATTCCGTACTAAAGACCTTTAACTGTACAAGTGACAAATGTTGAAATAGAAATATATATTTATAATGAATAAGATAAATGTAGAAGCAACATTAATATATTGAATATTGAACCCATATGGACAAGTTGGCAACCACTATTTTAGGGTATTCTAAAAATTCTTAAATTTTGCAATTATTGTTCAAGCTCACTAAATTTATGCCACAATAAAGTACATTTCATAAAATGTAGGTTCTTATTGGTATCATGTGGCAAAAAACCACTACTGTTTCTTATTTTTCAGTAAACATGTTTTATACTAAATAAATGCATCTGATCTAGTGCGAAATGTGTCTGCTGAGAAATAAAAGTAAATAGTAGCTTTTGCAAAGTGATATCAATAAGGCCATTTAAAAAGCTTCAAGATGTATAACACAAAAAGTGCAAGTATAAAATGCATGTTTAAAAGAAAATCATACATAATTATTTGAGTAACTAATTGAAAACTATTAACTTACTTGCTGACCCGTTTGGAAAAAGTTGTATGAGAAAAAATGTCACTAAAATAAACATATTCTCATAAGTTTGTTAAGAAATCAGAATATGGTTATAAATGCGAAAGTAACCGAAGACTAATTTACTAACTAATTAAATTTCAAGTTAGAAATTGTCCCATAGTTTGGAGTTACATTAATCTTTACCTGATATTTCTTCATTATTTCTGAAGGTGTATTTTGTATTTTTCATTTTTTTCTAATTTATTATTTTTTTAAAATTTTCGTTTTCTAACTAATACATCCTCTTTAACCTACACAATGTTCAGTATTTATGCTGGAACCAATTCTGTCTTTTCTGTAAAACTGCATAACACAGTATTTTCTTCTATTTCGTAATATCCACAGTAAAATGATATTCAGCCTCATTTCAATTATTTCAGCATCAATGTTAGCTAAAACAAGGATTACGACTGAAGAAGAGGCCAAAGCAGCTCTTGCAGAAAGGCGGAGACTTGCTCGAGAACAAGCCGAACGTGAAGCCGAATTGGAACGGCAGCGTCTTGTAAGTTTGATTTTTTCTTAATTTTTTAAATATAAATTCTCTAATTAATTATAAATTTAATTGTTCCAAATTATTTGTTTTTAGGAAGCAGAAAGACTAGCTGAAGAAGAGAGGATACGTAAAGAAGAAGAAGAACAAAGACGAATGGAAGAGGAACAGCTGCGACTACTTGAGGAGGCTCGTCATGCTGAAGAAGAAAGACTTAGGCAAGCAATTGAGGTTAGTTTTGATAAAATCATTATGTTTATTAAATATTGTGTATTATTACACCAATTGTTCAAGATGTAGATATACTGCAACATATTTAAATATAATCCGGACACATCGCGAATTATACTCTCTTACAAGTTTCTTGCTTATAACCTAGTTCCCATGATAAACTTCCTTATTTAAACATAAAAATCTAAATCAGAATCATATCTCTATAAATAAAAATTACTTTGTGAGGCTTTTGTCAGCATTGTTGATCATTTAGCACTACCCAAGTGACACGTAATGCTTAAAGTATGCTGCGGACGTGATCAACTTTGTCACCCCATTAGTAAACCTATTGGATTTCATGCAATTTAATGTGTCCTTAGATCTTATGGAGCCAGTGAACAAGCTATTGACATGCCGGAAAAGATATCCCAAATTCCCTTGGAAACTTTAAACTCATGGTACCCAAAGGACTCCTGGATGAGAATCTACACGGATGGGTCTAGAGTGGATGGTGAGATGGAAGCAGGAATATACAGTGATTACTTCTGACACTATTTTGTACTGAGCAATAACTCAACTGTTTGCCATCAACGAGACTCTTCAACAACTGATTCTAAAACCATAGCTTAGTACCAATATTGTTTTATTGGTTGACTAAATCCTCTTTACAAGCAATGGCTAATAATGATGGTACAGGTATAAAAAGAATTATAAAAAACAATGTAATCAATATTGTAATGCAGTGGATCCCGTCTCATATGGGAATACAGGGAAATGAGGTTGCAGATGAACTTGCAAAGAGAGGGACTAAAATTGTTCAAATTGTAAGCTGTCAAAAGTTCTATTACTGCAAACAAGAATAAAAAGTATTAAAACATCTTACCAACAAGTTTTTAGGAACATGATGATGGAAAGGTTGAAGGACAAGTCCTATAATGTGTTTGAGCTGTTTGAGGCGAATAGAACACTCCCGAGAAAAACATCTGTTGCTAACTTCAGACTGGCCACAGAGCATGACTTTCTCACCAGACATCTCAGCCGAATGATTATATTGGAATCCAACAGGTGTACAATATGTGCTTGCCAAACATCTATTATGGACAAGGACCACCTTCTGGTCTGCAGTGGACTAGATAAGGAAAGACAACATCGAAGAGACTTACCTGGATTGTATTGGGAGGCAAGATCTCGAATGGCGTAAGCCAAGTGAGAGCCATTAGAAAAAGAAGAAGATAAATAAAATTGAATGTTTGTCTGTATGTCTCTTATGGCTTCCTAAAACATCTATCCTAACATGAAACTTTGGGAATTTATTGAATACACTCCTGGGAAGGTTCTGGCATATTTGTAGCACGATTGGGCCCGTCTACTTTTCTGACTGAGCATTCAGTAACTTGTATTGAAATTAAGAATTATTAATATAGACGCAACTAATAATCAATAGATGGCAGTAATCATGCAATGGTATACAGCTGATTCTTAAATTAAGTGAATAAGATTTCATACAACAATTTTTATGTGTTTAGGTTAGTTAGCATAGGAGCTGTTTTAATGGAAAGTTGTATTACTTAATTTTCTCAGGGTGTCTAGCGTTCCTGGATTCCTTGAAATGCTTGATGTAAACCCTGGATTTTTTTAACCCTTAAAATCCTGGAAATCCTTGAAAAATCCTGGATTTTTTCAATTTTAACATTTTTTTTCTGTTTATTTAACATGTCCCTTACTAAGTAGCGCATATATACGCTGTCTGGCTTTTCACAAGAGATTGGCAGTAAGAATTCGATCTTTCCACGTTATTGTGGTCCAGACCACTTTATTGTCTGGACAATACAGACCATTATTCCATTACAGACAATACATTCCATTACAGACCAAAACTGGAATATTATACTACATAAATACCCTAGACTTAAGTTTGTTAAATGTATATTTTTGTGTTTGTGGTTTATAGTGTTTTTTGGGTGGGGATGGCCCATATATTAGCCGACCGTTCTATAGCGCAAAAACCCTATCATAGATCGAGCGTACCATGAAAGAGCCACTACAGTGGAACCCAAACATGATACCGAAAAAGTATTTAAAAAATTTAATAAAGTATGTACAAAATTTTGCTACTTACATAAAACAGGACTGAGATGTGTAATATATTGGAAATAACACTATATACACATAAAAACAGGAATGTCATACAAAGGCTTATGTTAACAAACACCCAACTAACTCGTTTTGGCAAGTCATACTAGACAAATTGTTTGTATAGGCTACATACCATATTGAAAAAATAGACATTATAAATATTA
The DNA here is from genome assembly GCA_036971475.1 of Prosapia bicincta. NCBI lineage: Eukaryota > Metazoa > Arthropoda > Insecta > Hemiptera > Cercopidae > Prosapia > Prosapia bicincta. Next base: position 244,752,454 of record JBAIZL010000004.1, on the reverse strand, counting down.
TTGTATCAGAGGCAAAATATGTTTACATTTGAGCTGCATATACAGTACAGGATATTTACAAACGCACTCATCACTTGTGACACATCTAGATCTTTTTTGATAAAATGTCATTTAGAGTACTACATTCTTTCTTATTGTAATTAAATAGACTGGTGCCACAATATTTTCCTTGAATGAAGTTCTACAGCAAGTTACGGTATTTACGATTTAAATACGGAATGCTAGGTATTTTTTCCATTTTTACATGTAATAAACGGAATTGCCCTTGACTAACTGAGAGACCAAATGTCCTACATTAAACGCCAGACAGATACGAATATATAAAGTCGTTAAAATATACCACTGAGATTTTAGACGAATATAGATTTCAGAGGACACTGAGATTTCACAGTATCCCAAATATGAACCGTCAGTCCATTTCATTTACCCTGAGCGGCATATGCCGTACGTCAGTCCAGGGAATAGAGACCATATGGTGCATATCTGAGTCACCTGGTATATACCAATAGTTATTTTGTTAACATTGCGGTAGCGAACGAGTTGAAATTCAGATGCAAAAAAATAAATGTGCCATATCTTTTAACATTATAAATGCATATAATTTGCAGCACAAATTTAACGAATTAGGGCCAAAATCTATGACAATATCATATACAGTAAAACCTCGACTTGCGCTACCCTGTCTTACACGATTCCCAAGCTATGCGGTTTTAAATCATGCTGTCCGAGTTATCCAGAAACTGGCTTGTTTTGGAAGAAAATGCCTCAAAGAAATTTATAGAGAGTTAAGATAAAATATTTTCTAGTTTTAAGGCCGCCAAAGACTGATTGACAGTGATGGTTGGTACTTATACAGTTGATGACTGTAAGTTGCAACCTCTCATAGTTTATTGCTCAGAAAATCCAAGGACATTAAAACAAATTTTTAAAGCTAGCAATAATTGATAATGCACCTGGCCGTTCTACTACTACTTTAACTAATTTCGATTACGCATGAAAGTGTTATTTTTCCACCAAACCTAACTATTTTGCTTCAACCGATAGATCAGGGAATCATCAGAACATTTTAAGCTTATTACACAAGAAGATCATTCTTCTTCCATGTCGCTATGAGATAGAACAACGAATTCTCTGTTGAAGATTTTTGGAAACAATTCATGTCTTAGATCCTTTGCAAACTTTCCAAAGTTTGCAATGAAATTTCACAAAAAACTTTGAATGGTGTTTGGAAAAAGTGTCTGACGAAATTGGTGATGTGATTGAAGAAGTTCTCAGTTTTAACAGACAACTCAATTTAGAAGCGGATAATGCAGACATTCAAGAACTGATAGATTTACACAACCAGGAACTGACAATTAATTGATGAGCTCATAGAAATGCGTGAGCAAGATCTTAAAAATGCAGATTCTTTAGACCCCTAGATTATTTGACGTAGAAGATGAAATGACAGTTAGAAAGTTAACAAAAGACCTTAATTTAATTGAGTAAGGCTTAAAAAATTTTGGAAAACATTAACTCCAACAATGAGCGTATTTCTGCCACTAAACAAAAAAATTAGCGAGTTACGAGGTAATTATGCGTGAGAAGAAAAAATCATCAATTCGTCAAACGAATTTACTATATTTTATGAAGCCTTCTATGTCAAAATAACTTCTTTTTATTTACTTCTTTGCAATACGTATGTATTATAATTTAATTTATAAGACGCAACGGGGTTTTTATTTGTTAAATATTATTTAACTGAATGAATATATAATTTCTATTTAAAAACACAAACTCATGAATAATTTAAATTCTTTATTATAACAACTTTTTTATTCACACAATAAACAGAACAAAAAAATACAACTTAACAAGTTTTAACACAATAGGCTAAACTCAATTCCTTTAATTTTAGTTACAAGGTTTTATACCCTAGGCTATTTTCTAAGATCTCTTAATATCTCGGGGTTTATATGCATGTTCTATATCTTTTAACTCTTTGGTTAATTAAATAAATTTTGATAAACAAGATTAAATTTAGAAAATAGTTTTAACAATTAGGTTCCTGATGTAAAATCTTAAATTTGGAATAAGCAAAAAGGTCTCTAAACTGTTTGAACTAGATTATGTTTCTTACTACTAACTATTATTTAATTTCAAGATATTCTAATAATGTACAATTTTAAATTTCCTTGTAATTTTAAAAGTTCACTCAAGTTTATTTTTATAGCGCTATGTACTTAACTTATCAATTTATCGAAGTTCGGCTGGTTGTTCATACAGGATTCATTTCTCTTTAAATTTTATATTTCACACAAATTCCTTTTAGTTACTTCAAATTATATTAATACTGTATTATAGCTTTAAATTCACTTATCCTTGTTTTAATTTGGCCAAGTTTCTTCACAAATTTGTATAAATTTTGACGAAATTCTTCAAACGGAATTTTGACTCCCAAGAATGGGTTCGCTTCGTTCGGCTGCCCCACGCTATACTAACGCGTCCTTCCTACTGTTTTAAAATGTTTAAAACATGGCAGCCTTTCCACCTCCAAACCTCATCTTGCATGTAATTAAGTTCGATTTTTTCCACTAGAGTCGACTGTAACACTGACCTATTTTCTTGGCTCCAGATCTGTTAATGTACCAACGAACTGTTTTCACCCGTTTTAATTTGGTTAACATACCGTTTCAACTTTCCTATCCTTAACAAACCTTCCAGTGTTTATTTAATTACTATTATTTGTGTGTGCAGTGTCTTTGCTTTTTACTTTTGTAATAATTCCGAAATGTGTGTGTTTTTGGTTGGATTTATACAAACATAACCTTTAACCTCATTGTTTACAATTGCATTTTTCACCTCCTATCTCTCAAGTAACCACTTATGCCCTATGTTAATAAAGTTTACAATTTTTTTTTTAAATATTATTATTAGATTATCTTGTTTTAATTTTATTTGCTAGGTTATTTGATACAACAAATTTCCTAATGCATTTTACAGTTCAAATATCTTGTTTATATGTTATAACCTTTTCTAGGCTTTTACCTCAAATTAGTTTCAATTTAATCTAACCTATCTCTTAATGAATTTCTCTTTAAATTTTGTGTGAGTTACTTCTAATCTATTTGTCCAATTCTTAAATGTTGCCCATTCTATAAATGTTACAGAATATAACATAATTTTTTGTTATATTCAATTTTTTATACATACACATTTTTCTTCTAAATTATTAGTTTATTTAGTCTTTGGTTTCAATTAAACATCATTCCTATGTGATTGTATGTAAAATTATACCCCGACTTACGGGAATTCGACTTACACGCTTATCACCCGGTTCCACCTATCACGTAAATACAGGGTATTACTGTATATCTGTTATATTTTACCCATGTCAGATGTGACACATGATTTGTTCTGCGCACACAGAACGTATGTAACTTGCATTTATAATCACACTGACTATGGAAGAATTTGTTTTTAAGCTTATTGTAGATGTCACATGAGGGTTACTCTCCCCCCCCCCCCCAAGACATAGTAAAACGTTTTCATGATTCCCACGAAAATAAAAAATTGCTTTAAAGGAAAAAGAGGAGAGATATGAAAGAATAAATAGATAGATGTAATGCAGAAGATAAACTCATAGAAATAGTAGCCAAAAAGAGAAAACTAGTTAAAACCATGAAAGCAGAAACTGAATTGTTAAATGAGGATGAAGGGAAATATAAAAAACTTATTAAAAATCTTGAAATTTGATATGATATATTAATTTCATAACTTTAATGATATATTGAGAAAGGTAAAAAAAAATATTTGCATCTGAAAATGAGTTAAATTAAATTGTATGGATAAACATGTATTAGTAAATCATATAAGAATAAAATACAAAACTGTAAAGTTGTTCATAAATATTTATGTTTTTATAAATCTAACATCGTAATTTTTACTTTTAAACATCCTGCAAAAAAACTATTTTTACCCTGAAAATCCTTGAGATACCCTGGAATTTCACTAGACATCCTGTTTTCTGTACAATATTAAGTTAAAATGCTAATGAATTGAAAACTTCTTTAATTTATAAGTTAATAAATACATTAATTTTAAAAATAAATCTTATAAAAATTATTTTGGTATAATAAATATGGATTCTATTTCATGTGTCAATGTATTTGAGTGTAATAGATATAGAATTAGACTAAATTGTTTTGAGAAAGATAAGAATTAGGTTATTATTTTTATGTTAAAGTCCTTATTTGATTGAAATTTACTTAGTAGTTAATATTAATTTACCCTAAGCTGTCTCAATTGGGTCAGGAATAATTCATAATAAATGTTTTATTTTCTGTTCTTCACCAACTCACCCGAATTGTCTCTAATTAGATACAATAATTGTATAATTATAGACAATTGTGCAACCTATATCTATTTGTTAAATCCCATTAGATATTTTTTTAGGTACACTAGCTGAAATTTGTCTTTCGTGTAATCTTACCTTGCTTTTGCCTCATCCTTTTCATCGTCATTTATCACCTGACTTTTCTTTTTCTTATTTGTTATTCTTGAAGTTATTAACAACTGTAAAATTAGTTATACAATATTGGTAAAACTTGAATCACTCACATATTTTACAATCTGGCAACTTTGTTAAAAGTACAGGAGATAAGAGTGACGTTTTCTTGGTTTATGCTCCTATTACGACGTCAGTTAAAAACCATTAATTAACAAAAATAACACATGATTCCTGGTGGTTTTTATAGGAAACAAGCAAAAGAGAAGAGGAAGAAAAAAGACTAAGAGAAGAAGAAGCCAAACAAAAGTTAGAAAAAGAAGAGGCAGAAAAGAAAGCCAAAGAAGAAGCAGAAAAGTAAGTATAAATATATATTTATAAACTTTTAGTTAAGAACATCATAATGAATAAGTGACTAAGTTCTACAAATATTTTTACACATATTTGATTTAAAAACAAAAATCAGACATATTTGTCAAGAAATTTAATATTGTATGGAAAATTAAACTTGGTGTTTTCATAAGATGTTTGTGTGATGTTTTTGTAAGTGTGACTTTTCTTTTAATTAAGAGAATTATACATAAATATTTTAATTTATTTCATTAGTACAATTCTGAAAAACAATGCCTTTCCTGTGTATAGGTAACATTTTACGTGATGTTTTCACTTTTTTAATCTGATAAAAACACAAATTTCATAGTGTCCTCAATTTAGGTTTTGAAATTTTTCTACCTGATACTTTAAATCTGTTTTATGATATAAATTAAAAAACTAAATTAATAACCTTGTTACCTCATTTCGTTTTACGAACAAATATGCTTCCTACGACATATTACTGATAGTGATCATACAGGTTATGTATGCATTTTGTCTGTTTGTTTAGTTCAAGAGAATTTATTTTTTAATGTCATATACAAGACTAGATGTCTGTGCAATCTAAGGGATTTTTATCACATTTCGAAACCTCCAGCATAGATAAAGATAGATAGATAGATAAGATAGATAAACCATAAGTTGTCATTTTATGAGACGTTTAGACATGATAGACCCGTCATCAGTTTTTATGTCAAGTGAACTCTCTTGCTCAGTATTGTTGTTACTCAATGTCAATCAGTAGCTGATGTTTATTGTGTCATACTGTGAGAATATGGAAAATCTGAGGTCATTTCCACAATTTAGTGAAATTTTAAAAACTGCTTTAAATATCACTTAAGTGTAAATATTTTTTTAGAAATAGTTTATTTTTCTACATATATCAGAAGTGGACAATAATTATGGTAGCCTAGAATCTATCAAAAATTACAAACCGTAAGTCATTTTAATTTGTCTATACTAATTATGATTACAAATAATAAACTAACTTGGGTACAGAATTATGAATAAAAAATTACATCCGTATAAAATATATATTATTTAGTGCTTTTTATTATGAGAACATTTTTTTTAGTGAAATAGAACTTAACTAACATGAGGAATTAATTTGTACCCGCTAGGTCAATTATTTAATCTGGAATGAGTTAAAATAGGAGAAGTAGATTATTTTCAGTAATAAATGTTGTTGGCTGTTATATTAGAATAAAAGTGTAAATTAAACAAAACCATTATCAATTTTTGCATTTAAAATGTCTGCCCATTGTCAGACTGGCTGGTTCAAAGCTTTCAGGAAAATTTCATCATAGAATCTTTGCAAAACTTACTGTGGCTTGTCCCCATACTAGAAGTTGGCTATATCTTTTAACGTTAACTTGTCAAATATGATAATCTTCTTGTTTGCTTATTATCTTTATTATAATAAGAAAACTTGACATGGACTTGGCTGTTGCCATTTATAGTCCCTTCTCACTTATACCAAAAGATTTGCGTTGTAAAAACCTACCTCTTTGCAATAGCCAAGTGCCTACTTATGCTGAATCTCCTGATGTCCTCTGGTGTGTTTATCCAGTACCTACTAATACAACATACGTCACAGCTGCCTAATGACGTCATCACATCTAGACCGTTGACTTCACACTTGCTAAACATTAGCGCCTGTCTTACCATTTCCGAAATCATTTGGTTTTTGTATGCATAATAGATTTTTAAAATAAAAATTCGTACTTTCATATATACAGTTTATAAATATTGTGTTATTTATAGGTTTTTGTTGTTTACATTAGTATATTACATTTTTGTTGTTTACATTATTACGATTACATTTACAAAAAAAATTCAGTATTCAACTATTTTTAGATGTTGTTTGTTCCTGAAAAATTCTACTCCTGCACAGTTGATAATTTCCTTTTTTAAACTTATTAATCAAAATATTGTCATTTTTTGTTTTTACATAATTATTCATCATTATGTTAATAGATGATTTTAAAATATTATTTAATGGCTTCTTTCCTGTGGCTTTGGCAAGAGAAATCTTCTAGAAAAAAGATATATTCATTTATAATGTTTTTTGACAACTTTATTGCCAGCTCTTGTTCTGTGCTTTTAAAAACTCACGTTCATAATTCTCACTTATCAATTTTTGAACAGTAACATAATTTAAAATAACTGCATTGACAACATCTGGCAGTGTATATAACAATCCCTCTCTGTCAATGTTTTTAATTAAACTGTATTTTTGGTCAAGTTCATTGATTTCAAATGATTTATCTGCTACTACATATTGTTGGAAATTATCAAACAAAATCTTCTTTAGCACTGATCTAGCACAATACCCAGCTAGATATGTAAAACTGGAATATATTTCCTTACATTTCCAAAATCTTCTATGTGATGAAAAAAAAATTCTTCGACGAATTTTGGCATTTTTTGTTGCAAGTTTTCTTTATTTTGTTTAATTTTGTGTAATATCTAGTGCTTTGGCCTAAATTCTTGTTCTACTCTACCTGTTTTTACAACGGTAAATTTGGCCGTTGCACTAGGAACAGAGACTAAAATATTTCTGTAGTGGTGTATAGAAATTTGTAAATCTACAAGCTTGTATTTTTTGCTGGTGAAAAAATAAACAAACTGAGTACTACGAAGAATGTATGCAAACAAATTTATAGTAGCCTATATTTATTGCATTCATACTAAATGCTTTATAGTGCAGGACTAACAAAATAAGATTAGATTGACTGTGACATTAAATTGACTTCGAATAATATAAATGAATATAAGTTTTTCTGATTCACTATAATTATACATTATTATTCTGTAACGTTCATAGCGGTTACCATATATAGGCTATTACTACAAATATTCTCATAGCTTTGTGTAAGCTGTAGCTAGAAGAATTCAATACTTTGCAACAACTCTAAATTTGTGTAGGCCTATTTAGATTTGTTCATGAACTTGAATAATGAAATAAATTGAAAAAATATATATATTTACCTTAGAGGATTGTGTTGGCTTGAAATCTTTCCTGTGAATCGCTTGAATCCATCTCTGGTGTGGAGTTTTGTTTTTCGGAAATGAAAATTCTGATACTTTTGGACAGTTGTCATAATTCCCATATCAATTAGGAATACAATACCGATAACTCATCTTGTATTACTTATTTGGTGTTTACAAGAAAAACATAATCAACATTACATTTAAAATTGTAAGTTTTAACAAAGGATCCAGTAGCAGCACTGCCAGTACATACGCTGATGTCGCACATAACAAATGACGTATGTGTGAGGCCTGCTATATTAGTAGGTACTGGTTTACCTCACTGCCAAACCACTTTCTTCTGGTGGCCCTCAAAGGAGAGCACTCAAAGAGTACATGGATTGGGTTCTTCTTATTGCTTGCTGCACATCTGGCAACCAGGGCACCTAGATCTCCGAATTTTGAAATGATACCTCCTCACATTCCCATGGCCTGTGACCAACATCACTATAGTTCACAGAGAGCCTGGGTTGTGATTCATTCCATTCCCCCCGTATAGTCTTTCAATGTGTACAGTAATCCTCTTGCATCACTAATGCATCGGTCATTATATATGGTACCCTTGCTTGGCTAAGGGATCAGCTATCTCATTGCTTGTCCAGCCGGAGTGTCTTGGAATCCAGGTTAGGTTGAGAAATTTATATTTAGCTTGGTCAAATAAAGTGGCTGCAGTTTCTGCCACCAGTTTTGAGCAAGTGCCAGCTTTTCTTATAGTCTTCAAAGTTGCTTGACTGTCAGAGGAAATTCAAGTAGCCTTGAACATCCTGCCAGCCCTTACTATTTCCTCAGCTAATAGTTTAATTGCGAGGATTTCTACCTGCAATCATAAACAGAACCCGTCTTGGTGTATTGGTTCACTAATGCCAACTCATTCATCTGACCCATCACTGAACCAAATTTCATCATGTTGGGTCTGAACTTCACCCATGCCTCTCTATCAGGGCTATTACTTTTAAAATAACTTCTGAAATCAAGTTCTTCTAGAATGAACCATGGATGTAATTTTTAGAGCTATAGTTAAACAATATTTTATGAGTATCCATTGAGTTTTTTTATGCATCTGTTTGGTTGCCAGCAATATGCTTGAACACACACACACACACACACTTATTAATAATTAGTTTTGACTGGATAATTAGCCACCTTGAACTAGATTACTCGTCATTAGTTTAGAAATAATTTTCACGCATTCCCTTTAAAACTTATCAATCCATTCTCAATGCTTCCTTAAGTGCTTGTATCATTTAGTCAAAAGGATATGTCTGGCAGATTATAGACGTAATATAAGATAATTTACTGGTTGTTTTATCCTGAATTTATAAAACAATGAAATAATTAATACAGTTTTTTTAAACACAGTTATCTTAAACATAAATTTCTATTAACACAAATTATAAATAATTAGTACTTATGAAAGAAATTTTATGCATTTTAAATAATTAATTTTACTTTATTTTGTTCTGAAGATAGTCTATAAAATTTTTGATCAGTTATATTATAAAATTTATTTAGACAACGACAAGAAATGGAAATACGATTAAAAAAAGAAGAAGAAGACAGACAAGCAAGACGTAAACGAGTAGAAGCAATCATGTTACGCACGAGAGGGAAAGGCACAACACCAACAAATACACCTACAAAAGTGAGTTATTTGTATGAAGATCGTAGGGTTACTTAAAAGTCTCTTTTTAAACATATTATTATTTTTTTCCTTGAAAGAACTTAATTTATAAATGAAGAAAACCAATGAATTCTCTAAGAATTTGTTACATAATAATTTTAGTTTGTAACTGATAAAATATTCCTTATAGTTGTTCAAAGTATTCGTCCGTACAAATACATTAGGCATAAATCTCTTCCTTTATCTTGGAATTTTTTCCTTTCATTAGGAACGTTGTGCCTAAACTTATAGTTAGGTACTTTATGAAGTCTTCGTTTCACATAGTGATTTTGATACTGTAGTTGTCTCTCACAATAAGTCTAGTTTATCTACTTTTTTAAAGTTATAAGGTAATTAGCAAATATGACTATGATCAATTACGATAATAAAGGATAGGAAAGAATTATGAAAATAGGTAGGATAGACATTATTAACCCCTTGGAAGAAGATTTGGGGGAAACTTGTCATCAAATGTGTAGGATTATGTTCTTGAGGTAGACCTACTCTCTCTTAGGTCATAAAATAAAAAGCCCTCTCTTTTAGATGCCATGAAACTATTACCATCTCCTTTGTACCAATTTACCATTACTCCTTATCATGGGATGGAATTACCCTTAACAGGACAAAGGAAAGGGGCACAATGATCCTCTGGTACTGCAAGTAGGTAAAACTATGGCATTGCATGAATAGTCGGTGCAGCTCAACTTTTCTGCTTGAAGTAGACCTGCTCTCAACCAGAGTTATTTTACTGGGTACCTGATCTTATTATTCTCTGAATAAAGAAGCATTTCTTATTCAACTATAATTTTTTAATAACTTTTAAACATTAGTTCAATGTATAAAACTTTTTATTCTATTAAAATACCCTAACATAGTAGAGCATATTGTTTTGAGATTAATTGTTTTACTCAATACATATTTTTAGAAACCCAAAGCCAAATTATTGTTTATAAGTAATAATATATTTTTATAACTTTTGATAATAGGTTTTTTAAAAAAAATCTGAAGACATGTGAGTCTGAACTAAGTATAAACAAGAAATGCTTTATGATGTATTAGTTTTTCTAGAGTAAATTAATATTTGTTAATTATCTTCCTTCTTAAAACTCGGTATTTTCTTTATAATGAATGAGTAAGGAAGTGAAGTGAGGAGTTTTATTAAATGATATTTAAATTAAATTGTTTTAGAAAACAAATGCAATAATATATGAAGTGGAAGAAAACGTTGAAACAAAACTTAGAAATTACAAAACATCCCAGAATTAATTTTAAAAATTTCAATCTCAAAAAAACTGAAATTAAGTTTTATTATAAATCTGTTGGGTCCAGCACAGATAAAAGGGATAAAAATTAAGAAAGGTTTGTTTTGGAAATTCAGTAAAGCTGTAGTAAAATGCTTTCATTAAAGACAGGTAGCAACATTTGTACTTGACAACCAATTTTGTTTGTAAAATCTCTGTAACCAACTTCATTATTAATCAAGTAATTTTGTTGTATAATTGTAGGTGGTTTCAAAATAAAAAAGAGAAAATAATAAAACATCTTGGAAATTTGTTATATGTTTTTCTATGAACAACAACAAAACAACACAATTGCTGACACAGTACATAAACCTGAATTAGTTTCCTTCTGAAATAGTCATCTTCATTCCAAATTATTTGCAACCATAATTTTTGTATGTTTTTATGCAGAATCATTTGTTTCTATACTATTTCATATGGTGCATACCTTTGTTTGATTTCATCAGGATGGTACAATCTTCCACTCTTGAAGATTGTTTGCAGTAGTAAAAATATCATGAAATAGAGATTTACAGCACACAACTGTTACATACAATCTTTAAGCATTACATCTATATTGTACTACCGATTCCTGGTGTTTTAGACTGCCATTTTTAGTTCTGAAATCATAAAATTTTTATTAAAATCTGGTTTCAAAAACAGCAGCTCAAAATAGCACGAAAAACATTTTCTCTTCTGTTCAGAAGCCTTTTTGACCAGGAAGGGTATTCTTTTTTTCTCACGAAAAAAAGATGCCTGTATATAAATTCAATAGGAAGGCAGTGTTTGAATAATAGTGATACAGAATTTCCATTACCATCCTTAAAAATCTTGGAAAATTTCTACCATAAACATTTTTTTGCTTTATAAAATAATTTAGTTCTTAAATTCTACTAGTAACTATTAAAGTAAATATATCTTAAAGATGATTATACTCTACCATATTTCAGGAGGATGGAGATGACAGCCCTAGTGAGGAATCCAAACAAGAGTCTGAGAATTTAAGTGCTGAAGAGAAATTTTTACGTTCGGAACGTAGCCATACTGATGCTAATAGTACTCCAATTACACCAAAACACAATGGCCATCAGAATGGTGTAGACAATGTGTGAGTACATTTCCTCTTTATGGTGAATTGCAACTAGATTCTTTAAAGACATTTTCATGGTGCTAACATAATTTAATAAAGTAGCTTTCTTTCATTCATAGTTATACAGAATGTAAATATTGTAACCTATTTCGAGTGCTAAAAATGTTACATTATTCAAGTACAGTACAGTCTCGCTAATCCGGTCTCCGATGATCCGGACCTCCGGCTAATCCGGACGGCCCAAAAGTTTTGTTTATAGTATTTTACAGTGCACAATCAGTCTGCTGTCCACAAAAATATTTATTTTTATACGTCTATATTTGTTATTTTTCAAAGGGGTTTTCCTACTTTAATACTCAAATAATATAATTTATTCATTAAAATATGAAATAGGTGTACCACTTGTTTGTTTCTTTTGCCTACTAAAGTAGAAAAAACTTCTTTGAAAAAATATATACAAATTAGATCACCCAACACTACAACGTACGTGACATCAGAGACATCTTGCGATAAACAAAAGATAAAGGACCGCTGACTAAACGGATAAACAGTCTATCCGTCTGGCGTCAGGTCAGTTGTTTTGTCGGACAGATGCCACTTTTCCTGCTTCTCGCAAGATATCTGCTCAGTTGTCATTTAATTCTAGTGCGATATTGATCTGTGTTTTTTATTTACGTCTCGTTCAGTGTTCAGTGAAAATGGCGACTAAACGTAAGTCAGTGACAGTGACAATGGAACAAAAACTCCAAGCTTTGTTTCGTATTGATGGAGGTGAATCGCTTATTAAAATTGCAAAAGAGTTAGGTGTGGGAAAACAAACTGTTTCCGATTGGAAAAAAAAGCGACAGGAAATTGAAGATTTTTGTGCAAAAATGAGTAGACAGTTTAGGCGGCAGAAGCACTTTAAAAAAACCAAAAAATGAAACCCTAGATGATGCTTTGTATGTTTGGTTTTGCCAACAACGGGAACAGGGTGTTCCTTTATCGGGTGTAAATTTGCAAACGATCGCGCTGAAACTGAATGAAAAGTTAAAAGGAGACCCTAATTTTACTGCCAGTGTGGGATGGCTGTCACGGTGGAAGGAACGACACGGCATCCGTCAACTCGGAATAAGTGGTGAAATTTTGTCAGGTGACAGTGATGGAAGTGAAAAATTCAAAGACAAATTTGGCAAGTTTCTCAGAGATGAAAACTTACAACCTTGTCAGGTGTTCAACGCTGACGAAACTGGATTAAATTATAAAATGTTCCCAAAAAAAACTTTAGCTTCCAAATTAGATTCAGTAGCAAAAGGCCATAAAGTTAAGAAAGAACGTATGACTTTGCTGCCCTGCAGTAATGCTTCTGGCGATCTAAAATTTCCACTTTTGGTGATAGGGAAATCCGCAAAGCCTAGGGTTTTTAAAAATGTAAATTTAAGTGTTCTACCGGCCCAATACAAGTTCCAAAAATCAGCGTGGATGAACAGTCAAATTTTTAAGGACTGGTTTTTTGAAAACTTTGTTCCAACAACAGAAAAGTTTTTAAAAGAGAAAAAACTCCCTCGAAAAGCGGTTTTACTAATTGATAATGCCCCATGCCACCCAAATGAAGAAGAATTGCGTCATGGTGACATTTTTGTTAAATTTCTTCCTCCTAACGTAACGGCTCTCATTCAGCCGATGGATCAGGGCGTGATCGAAGCGATAAAACGGCGATATAGGAAAAAGTTAATTTTATCGCTTTTGGAACAACAAGAAGCAGATCCAGCTACAAAATTTATTGAAAATCTTAAAAAAGTGACTATAAAGGATGTCATTTATATGGCTGCAGAATCGTGGGAGGAAATTCAACCGTCTACACTACAAAAAAGCTGGAAAAAATTGTGGCCTGAAATGCCACAGGAAAGTGGAAAATCTGACAGTCAACCTACTAATGACGACAATGAATTTGTTCACATTTTTCAACAATTGGAGGGTTGTGCCGAGTTGAAAGACACTGATATTTCCGAGTGGATTATCAGTGATAATGACATTGGTCATCAAGTGCTCAATGAGGACGAAATCGTCGCGGTGTGCACTGCAAACGCAGAAAATGACAGCTCGGAAGAGGAAGACTACACAGACGAACTTGTCAGCCTAACTCATGATGAGGCGGCTGCAATGCTGGAGGGGTTGATGACTTACTTTGAGAAACAAAGTGATACGTCAACTGCGGAGCTACTGACCTTGAAACGCCTACGAGATCGTACTGTGAAACGACGTCATTCATCGTTAAAACAAAAGAACATTACGGACTTTTTTCACTAAGTTTTTTAAAGTTTGTTTTTGTTTCAGTTTCATTTTTGTTTGAGTTTTTTGTGCGTTTATACAGTATAGTGTAAATAACTTTATGTGAATACTTTTATTCAACGAGAAAGGTGCTTAGATATTTATTTATGTCATGACTTTTCTGTTATAATTATAGGATTTTTTGCTACATAAGCTATGAAATACTGTACTGTAAGCTATATTTAGGCCTCAATTTCACTAAAACTACAATTTCAATATGTTTTCCCACCTAAAACACATATTGTATGCATTTGTTTGGCTTTTTCCGTCTAATCCGGACTTTCGTTGATCCGGACCGGGTCCGGTCCCATCAAGTCCGGATTAGTGAGACTGTACTGTATTATTGTTAGTTTTATTTATTTGTTATTTTGTTTATAAGGTTTTTACTACTAGAACTGACTAAATTTGATTAATGTGAAATTGTGGTCAAGTTGAGAATATTATTTTAAATGTGTTTTTGAAACTCCTTTACTTAGACACTATTTGTTGTTAGTTGCAACTGGTTTAATTGTGTAAATAGGTTAATTTGTGATGTAATTCTTTTCTTCTAATGGTAAAAATTATCTATAACATCAAATTTTCCAGAAATTTTTTTTAAATGTCAATTATTCTAAAAATTTGTGGGGATGCTTGTCATACATAAATAAAAGTTCTCTTTTTATATGACTTATAAAATGAAAACTTTAATAGTATAATTCTTTAAATTGTATGAACCTAACAAATAATTGTATTTTGCACATTTAAAATAAAGTTGTTAATTCAAAAATAAACACAAATGCCACTCGTCCAAAAATAGAAAAAAATTGTTCATAACAATGTGCTTTTGAAATATTTTAGGTTTTCTTTTGTAAAAAATTAGGTTTTACAAAAGTTACTTTTACCCCTTCAGTAACTTCACTCTGTAGTTATAGGATATATGCCTAGATTACATTTGAAAGCATGTTAACTTCAGGGTTTTAATAATTTATTATTATAATTACATAAACAAGAACTACAGGTAGCTTGCATATTCATATAAGAAAATCAGAAAAGTGAACAATTTATTTGTTTCTTGTTTTTACTATATTAAAGCAAATATTATAGCACTTCTTCTCATTTTAAAAGTTCAATTCATTTTTGGATTACTTGGTTGTTAGTAGCCAATAAATAGTCATTGCTCTTTAGATAGGCTGTTATGGAATTTTCTGACATTTACTGTTAACAGTGAAAAACAATAAATGAATCTGATTGTGGAAGTTTTATCCAAGAATTTAATAAATTTAATAAACCAATTATATATTTATTCAACAAAGGTTAATAATTTGGGCTGCTTGTTTAAAGTATTTTTTTACGTTTTTCATGTTTACATTTTCACCAACCATTGAAACAAAGATCTCTATACTATTACAAAAGTTCAGGGGCGGATCTAGGGGAGCTGGGGGGAGTCTGCTTACTACCTGCGGCAAATTTTAAGGAGCAGAAAATTTCGGGAAACAAGGAAATAAAAAAATTGTATATGCTTAGAAAGGAAGTTGAAAACATTTTTGATAGTTGCAGGTTTTAAAATATGGGAATAACACCACTGAGGCAGGCAGATTAGACGTTTAGGCAAGTAGGACATTTCTGTTTTTTTTTTTTTTTTTTTTTTTTTTTTTTAATATCTCGTAACATATTTATTTTATATTAAAATGTTCTAGATTCTGAAGTGCTTTTAATTTTACACGAGAAAGTCGTCAGTGATGGTATGATAATAGGAGTTCCTTATCAGCCTCTCAACATTATTTATACATTGTTATAGATATGATTGTTGTTCACACATTTAGCACAGTGGCCATATTGGAAATCTCATCAAACTACTGACTGTTATTTCATTAGCTTCCACATTTGACAGCATTGTCTTATCTCAATATCTATACATAAATGCTTAATTATAAATAGTAAAAATAGTTTTAAAAAATGTAAACACTATTTAATTGTAAAAATCGAGAGCGTGCCGGTGTGCTTGGGGTTCCTGGCAGTGGAATTATTGAAATGCTATGAGGGTTGCATAGCTTGTTTTTGCATCTAATTATGGTGTCCATTGTTTTCATTTCAATAATTTTATTTCTACAATAAATAAGATGATTGGGGACATCAAAACAGTGTATTAGACATTAAAAATGGTTTTATTTTTTGGGTCACGATAAGAAAGAAAGGAAATTTATATAAAATATTTTCTAATACAAATGATAAAATACTATATGACAATTATTAAAACTCAATAAAAAAGACAAAGAAAAAAGATAATTTACATAAAGTACCTACTACTAAAATATACTGCATACTAAAATTACCCACTCAACCTTTAACTTGGAATGTTTGTTTCTGCTTGTGTCATATGTTTCACAAAGCGATAATGAAAACTCAATCATAGATAATAGAGTCTAGTCACGTCCTAGACTATTAAATAGAATCAGTCATTTGAGAAACACCTCATGTCCATAAAAAACAAACTTTCGGGAAATCAAACAAACTGTTTAACTCCAATATTTAATGTAGTTTCCATTACCAAATTTTTAACATGTTTGTACAGAGGCATGGCAAGCTAATTGTATTAATTTATATACTTTATCTTTTATTTTGATATATTAAAAATATTAAAAAAGTTTTTGGGGATGTGTTGTTCTCAAATGACTGGCATAATGTTAAGGTTAAAGGCAAAAAAAAATAGTTGAATACATACAATATATGAATGAAAACTAGTATTTTATTCTCTTTTTACAATATTTACATTTTTGAGCCTTTTTTTTACAAAAACTTCTAGGAGATGGAGTGTTTCTCAAATGAGTGTTTTTCTTTTTTACAACTCATATCCAGGAGATGAGGTGTTTCTTAAATGATTCAATATTTGAACTGCTTGCATTACCATCTTTTTTGTGGTCCTAACTCAATTTTGAAAAAAATGACGAGGTGTTTCTCAAATGACTGATTCATTTTTTAACTGTCACTTGTTTAGTAAAATCTTATAATGACACACTAGGTTTTCGGGTGCCCATGCATTTTGTCATTGTCTCTTATTTACAGTAGTCGGTTTCCACCTCGAGTCGGTTCATTCACTCTAATAGGCAATTATAGTTTATTCTTGCGTTAGTTCAGAAAGCTCAATTTATTTCTATGATCGTTGTTTTTACTGGATATTGTGCCGCTTTAAGTGGTTAAAATTAATCAAACTTTAAAATATAAGAAACAAATTAAATCTGTTCATGAAACTCCCTGAAGCATAGTTGAATGAATGCATAGGGAGGGCTCCTCGGAGCAGTAAAAAGATGTTTCAGTTCTTTTGTTTTTATGTAAACAAACCCTGCACGTCTTCCGAGTTTGTCTATTTGATCCTTGAAAATGTTAAATATGTATGTCTGTCGGGGTCTCTTGAGAGGTCAGCTAGAAATGAGAACCAATATTCGAATCTCAAAAGGTTAACTTGGGATGGTTCTATATCAAAACGACTAAGGCACATTGTTCTACAAACTCTTCTGAAGCACTGACATAAAAATCAAACCTTTTCCTAAACACTTATCGAAACTAGAGGAGTTTTAACTAGACTGGGAGTGGGTACGCTAGCCATGCTGAACGTGTTAAGCAATTAATAAGATTGCTCAAAACAAACTTAAAATACAACAACCAACAATTCGACCATAGTTGGCAGAGTTCAGTTTGAGTTCAAATTTCTATAGGACACAGCGTCGTTAAACCTTCATTAATGTCTATGTGTTGGCCAGCTGATTTTGACTCAGTGAACTCAGTTAATTGTCATATCATATATGTTTGTTTCTTAATTTTGTTGTAGTACTTAACAGGAAAGTTGTATACAACTTAGTCGAACTCAGCATAAAATACTTGCGGGACAAAAGATGAAAACGCGAGTCGGAGAATTGTCTGAAACTGAAAAATTCAAATCATTTTATAAAATTATGAAGACATTTGTTAAAGACTTGATTGAAGCTAGTGGTAAACTTTTCTGAAACTGATTTTTGAAAACCAAACTCCAAGAGGAATGCATAAACATTACTATAAGATTAAAAATATTTCTAACACATTCCATTGCAGTTGCTAAAGGTTAAAGAAGTTAAAACTTAAAAAGAAATATCAGAAGATCTCTGTAACTCAACAGAGACTTACAAACCTTAGATTTATCATTGTAGATCACAAATGCTACCCCCAATTAATTCATGGTTTATGCTAATGTATTAACGTAGTGCTAATGAGATTTTATAGAAGTATAAGAATAATAAATTCTTTTTCAAAAGCTACAGAAAATTGCATGTTCTTCATAAAAAAATTTCGTATATTCTGCTGCAGACGAACTTTAATTAACAAGTACAATGGTTATTGTAGTGACTTATTTTTGTTAGTGAAGTTCTCTTTACAAAAATTACCCTCTTTCAAATTCTATCCTTGTTAGAGTAAATACTTGAAACATTTTAGAATTCCTCAATGGAGAATATTATTTATTTATAACTTTTCTTTCACTATTATCCATCTCAAAGAAACAGTTTCCTGCTGTGAAAATTTAAAAAAATATTAATGTGCAAGGATGGTTAAATATAAATTGTTAAACGGAGTAATAACCTTTATTTTATTATAAACTCTCAGAATATTGCGTCAAATTTTGTCAAAACTAAGGTCTTCCACATTTCTGGGTAATTTCCTCAAAATTCCATTAATTCTTAAAATGAAATAATATAGGGTGATTGACAAAACCCGGATGTTTTAAATTAACATTACTCATTTATTATGTTGTTAATTATAACTTATATTACATTAAAATATTTATCTACACATGTTATTTACGTCCCAATCAAAAAAAATTTAACAGCTCAAATCTGGCAACCTTGGAGGCCATGGAATGTCACTGAAATGCAAAATAAGCCTTCCCGGAAACATGCGACGCACCACAGCAATTGCATCTTGGGAATTTTGTGCAGTGGTACGATCTCGCTGGAAATAAACATTGTTTTTGTTGAGTAAATGGATCTATTTGAAAAAGTGAGCCTCGTCACTCATGATAGTTGTTGCATTTTCTTGTTCTTCAAGCAACACTTGCATACAAAACCAAAATCCTGACAGTTTTATCTCATTCTTTTAACATCTGAGTTATGCACATCTTGTATGGATAAAATAATAGGTATTTTTGCAAAATTGTTCACACTGATACACGAGTTATATCTAATTCGCATGCGTGTCTTCTTGCACACTTATTTCGATCAGGAGACTTCTTTTTTTATATTACTTTCCGTTGTTCTAAAGTTGTTACCCCACCGGCAGTCTTATTCAGTCTGAGAACGATATCATGGCGTCCAAGTTGAAAGCGAAAAGCCGCTTTCAACGCATAAAATAGCTGTGATAGACTCACTATTTTGCACACAAGTATCATAAGTAAACATACGGTGTTTGACTGTCCACTGCTCCATGAATAATAAAATGTGCAGAGGTCAGCAATCGCAATTCCCCTCCAAACAACGACTACCATAGTTGTACCAGCCATTTCAAAGAAAGGCCAGTTTTTTTGGTCACTCTTCACTTCCATATGTCTTTTTAGAATAAATTCCATATGAACAAGATCTTTCATACAGAAAAAATCAATATTGTCTCCACATTGTATCATGTTTATTATTATTATTTTGTCGCAGTCTCTAGTTTCCTTGTTGTATCTTTTCAGAGTAATTATATTAATATTATTTATTATTGTAACAGATCATGACTTAACACATTTTTTTAAAATTTATTGCCGGTGTGTAAAGAATTGAGGTATAAGTTACATGACAACATGTTTGATGTTTTGGAGTACATCAGAATGAATCCAAAACTCAGAAGTCAACTTCTACATATTTAATTGCCCAGAAACAATCTTTTTACTTATTATTGCAGATATTTTTATCATTTCTTGTCAAGAAACAATATCCAGGATAAAATTCATCTTTGAACAAAATTTCCTTTTTTTTAAACCTATTGCAGTCTTGATCTATTGTTATAGCATCTTCTTGCTATTGTTTTTCCTGAAAAGGATTCAAATATTGTTTTTTTATGATAAATCCTGTAGCAGTCATTACAGGCAACAGGGTAACTCCACCAGAGAGGTTAATGCTCCATTATACCTAATAAGGTGAGCTTAGCTCACCGTTACATCTTGTTTGCGTGAACAGTATGCATTTTTAATTTCCATTACACTCTTTTATTCTGTTTGCACTCACAATCAAACTTATCATTACAGACACATCTCAGATATATTTTATATATAGTACAAACATATATACATATATATTATTCTTATTAAAAATTGTCCAGTTCATTAAATAAAATGCCTATGTATTTCTGCAAAGACACCCAATATTAATCTGACACTCTTCATAGGACTTTTTTTCAAAAGATGTATCAGGTAATTTTTTATGTATTGGAATCTCTTAAATATGGAGGCTTTCCATAATAAGTAATAAAAATATACCAAGAATGATAAAAAAGTTGACTCATTTTAATAGCAGCAAATTAACATAGCTTCGATTACAAAAATAAACAGCATTCTTCTTATTTTTTTTATGTGACATTACCATCATATCTGTCATAAGTTGAATAAATATTAGTTCTGATAGTAAGTTTTATTAATATTGTCATTTTTATAACTGATTGGTGTTAACCATATTGTATTGCTTTTTAATTTAAGGTTGAATACTATACTTGTTACTTTGTAAAAAATATAACCTCAATAAAACACATCAGTTTCATTTACAAGATTGAATATTTATTGATATATTGCAATAGGATCCTAACATTATGATGGCTCAATTGTATATTTTTTATTTTAAAAGGAGTTTAGAAAAATAATATTTTCTGTAACTGAAAGTAACAAAGTGGCTCTTTGCTTTTGAGATGAGTTATGGAAAATAATTTTCATCACATTGTAAAAAAAACATGCAGCATAAGAATAAATTCTGAAAATAATTTAAAATTCATTTGTGGCTAAGGAATATAAAAATATATATTTTATGAAAGCCTACTTTATTCATTTCCTTTTGTTATGACATGTAGTTTATTAGGTATTCAGAAATCGAATTACAAGATTCATACATTTTTATAAATCTCTGAAAACGCCAAGTAGGCTGGCCATATGGATCCAGTATGCAGTGTGTTAATAAAATTTTCTTTAGTTATCATAATCTTGAAATAAAATAGGTTAAACTAAGGTTAATAATATTACTCTATGATTGAATAATATTTAACTAAGTGAATACATAGGGCTTATTTGCTGACATGTTTCGAAACAATCGATCCTTTTACATAGCATAGCCTCTACTCTAGTTTAATCAGTGTATTCAAAATTATTACAACAAGCAACTTTAATAATATTAATGTATAGATTTTACCTGTTTACATTGGTTAAAAATATATCCAAGTAGTTTTAATATTAAATAATGCAAGCATTCTAAAATTAATTGCTGTTTTTGGTGTTTTATGTTAAAATAGCACTCTGTGGTGGCTTCATCCGCACTCGTTTAAAATTGTCACTATATGTTAATGTAATAAATTTAAAAACAACTAATGATTGAGAATAATCATGGAATGAGATACAAAGTAATATAGCGTATTATTTATCCGAACATATATACATTTCTATACAGATGATTGAAGCAGTCATGTATAATATTGCAATTTTTAGCCTTTTAAATCAACATTTTGAAAAATCCTGTATAATTGTCCATCTATTTTATGAAAGGAATGTTCCCTGAACATTTCAGGTCTCTACCTTAAATAGTTTCGACTCTACGTTGATTCTCAGTCAGTCACTCAGGACTACGATTCAATTAGGTTTTTCCTTTTCCGATTGGTGTTTTCTGTCCTTTTTAATCATTCATCTGTTCCCACACATTCATGGTTCTGAAATGAAATTACCCACTTCTCAATATAAGATCTTGAAAGATTTTTTTAGACATTTTTACATAGCTGTAACTACAGTAAACAATGGAAGATAGAGAGTTTATACTGTTGTATAGGGTCATCTTATGTAATTGGTATTAAAACTTTAATGGAATCGATCACGATCACCAAAAATAGTAAGTTCAAGTGTTTGTTAAAGTTTATGTACATGCTAGATATTCATTGTTTTAGTTTATATGGATTGGAGTTAGTTTTAGTTTTTATGGTTTATTTGGATCTTAAGTATGTATTTTAGTTTTTAAATATATTAGTTTAATAACCTATAAGCATGTAAAACAATATGCTCAGTTGGCAACAAGAATTTATTTGTAGGATTTAAATATGTCTGTGCTTTATTTGTAAATGTTATTTTTAAATATACTTAATATCTTTTCCCTCTAAAAACATTCTTTATGCTAAAGGGTTGGACATTAAAAACTTAAGTTAGAAATTAATTGCAGTTTCAAAACTTGAGTTTTTTAGGAATTGAACTCTTGTTTATACATAATTTCACATGAAACATGTGAATTTTACTTGTTTAAAAGCGTAGTAATTTTTTGGTGGCTATACACTGAAAGAATATTTTCAAAGAAGAATTTCTTTATAAAATTATTTTTGAACAAATTTCTTTTTGCATTCAAGAGTGTGGAACCTTTCTACAAAATTTCTGACTATATTATTATTTTAACACTAATGCTCCCATACTTGAGGGTAAGGTTCTTCTGAAGCACTAATTACTCTAATGAGCATACCTTTTTATTTCAACTACACAGTGCTATTTTTTTAAGGTCCAACAACATGATTCAGCTTAATACTAATGCTCCCATACTTGAGGGTAAGGTTCTTCTGAAGCACTAATTACTCTAATGAGCATACCTTTTTATTTCAACTACACAGTGCTATTTTTTTAAGGTCCAACAACATGATTCAGCATTTACTGTCCTACAACAGAGGTGAAAAATCAACAAGCGGTACTCAAACCTTCTCAGTTGTTCAACTTCACTTTATTAAATAAACTTTGACTTTTTTAAACAATTATTTTGTTTAAGTAAAATATTTAAATATTTCAGTCATTATGGTTTTTAAGTATTCAAAATTATTTTAAAATATTAAATAACATAAACATGGAACAAAATTCATGTTTATAACTCTTGCTAGCTTGTAGATTCAGCTATTGTGTTCACTTCTATATGATGCAGATTTCAGTGTTGTGGAGGCTTTGTATAGAATAGAATTTTTTTTAAAACAGCTTGTATTTCCATCAATTCAGTGTTTGATCATTAAAATTGGAGCAATAAAAGTGCCTTTGCCACTGAGACGTTTCTGAAAGTCAGCTTGTTTTTACTCCAAAATAGAGTAGTTGTAGAGACCACAAATTTGCTTAATCCAATTTGTTCTAGGTAAGTAACCAGTCAAGTAAATGTCTACTTGAGTCCTTACTTATTAAGTGTTCATCCTTATGAATATTAAGTATACATACACATAAATGTATAAGGTGTGTGTGTTTCCTCCTTCTAAGTAATATCACTTCATGGTACATTAAGGGATGTATCACTGTAATATTCTTGCCATTAACAACTCAATACAATTTCCAGAAATACTTCTTATACTTTTATTAAATTGGTTTAAATACTCAAACTCTACCAAAATATTGGGAAGAAAATAATAATTTAGACATTATTAATTATATTATAAAAAATATGTCAACAAAGGCTTTAAGAAACGAACTAAGAACTGAAATATTTTAATGCTAAGTATAATAAACTGATAATTCAAAATAAAATGTTCACATTAAAAATGATATTGGGTTCTCAATTCCTGCATTGAATAATAAAAGCCTGGATACATATATTATTACAATTAAGAACACAAGTATGATTAAAAATAGGTGGTCCATTACTGCAATATCAAGTAATTGAGAACTTTGTCACAATCTGACTAAATCTTGAAAAGTTTGTATAAAATGCTCATATATATATATCCATTCTAGGTACGTAGCACTAGTTTTATGTATTTACAATAATGTAAACGTAGTGATTACTATAATTCAAAACTAAAAAGTTAAATACTAAATTCCATAACATGTTTAAAACTTTAGACAACTTAATGTTCTTTGAGTAGTATATATCTCTAAATTTTTTGCTGATATCATTTAATTTTAATCTACAATCACATTAAGATAAGATTTTATGATGTTTTTTATTTGCTTGTGTATACACAACACATTTTTCGCATTATTTTTGTTTCAGCAAAACAAAAATTTTGAAAAATTAAAATATTTAATATCTTAAACTTTCATCTGCTACTAGTTCACACTTAACCCAATGCAAATTAAATTATACTGGTTCCCACCTACTTAGCAGGCACAAATTAATTTTCAACTCATTGTTTACTGCAACTGAATTGAGTTTAATACAAACTTGAATCATTTTATAGGAATTATGCAGAATAGTATTATAAAGTATTGACATTTATTATTAAATATTAGTTACTTAATTAAATTAGATAATTAATGCTAAACACTTTCAGCACGGCGACGATATTGGTGATCTCATCAAACTACTGTCTGTTTTTTGTTTACTTCCACCTCTGATGGCAGTGGAACGCTATGCGGGTTGCATAGCTTGTTGTAGCATCTAATTATCGAGCCCGTTGTTTTCATCTGAATAATTTTATTTCTAACATATACATATTTATTGGAGACACAGTGTATTAGACACTAAAATATTGTTTTATCTATCGGGGCACAATTAAAAAAAGAAATACAAATGATAAATTGCTGTATGACAAATAATAAAACACAATAAAAAAGACAGAAAAAAAAGATAATTTACATACAAAACCAAAGTCCCTACTACTAAAATATACTACATACTAAAATAAGCACTCAACGTTTAACTCGGAATGTTTGTTTCTGTTTCAGTTATCGTTTATTCTTGCGTTAGTTCAGAAGGCATAGTTAATTTTTATGACCGTTGTTTTTACCGGATATTTTGCTGCGTTAAATGGTTCAAACTAAAAAAACATTAAAATATAAAAGTTAAACCAAATTAAATCTGTTTATAAAACTCCCTGAAGCATTGTTTCAGTTGAAGCATCAAAAGTTAACGTTGGATGGTCGGATTAAAAAACGACTCAGACACAATGTTCTTCAAACTGTTCTGAAGCACTGACGTAAAAATCAAAGCTTTATACAAACATGTATTGACACTAGAGAAGTTTCAATTAGCCTGGGAGTGAGCGTGCCGGAACGCTAGCCATGCTGAACGTGTTAATAATAATTTGAAAAATTAAGGGATAAATTTAATTGGTTATTATAATTATTATTAGTACAAAAATAACTAAAATATTTAAAATAATCAATTTGTAAAATAAATAATTAAAAATAAAGACGTTTACAATCTTCTGCTGTGTACAAACTAACTTGCAGTTCATACCAGTTCCCACATAAACCAAACAGAAGAGTCATTCTACATGTTACCAAGAATACATAAAACACTAACAAACTACAACTATACAAACATAATATCAATTTGCAAATTCTACACAAACTAAATAATAAAGTAGCTGATTCCATACAACTGAGCAATCCGAAACATACAAACATTTCAAGCCACACCCCACATACTCAACACAATTTAAATTATAATTCACTCATATTTTTTGACATCATAAACCTCAAAAGAGACCTAATATTGCTATTTTAACCCCCCCCCCTCACCCTAAACTGGAAGTCAGTTACAGCTTCAATTGACAATGGGTTATTTTCCCCAAAACGACCATCCTCATTAAACAACAAAGTATATGCTACTATAGTTGAATATTGCACATTAATATTGTCTTTTTAACATGAAAATAAAGTATTCAAGTGTAAAATATTTATTCAGACAAAAATAAATTTTAAAGTTTGAACAAAATAGTGAATTATTACTTTATTCATCTTTTATTTACTAATTCTGTGTGTAATTCACCAGCATTGTATTATATTAAAGATTTTTAATTAGGGGCTAGCTATTTATTTTGTTTGTATCATTTTATTTCAAATAAAGCAGTATTGCTGAAAAATATTGCATTGTGTGTTTGTGTTATTTCTGGTAAAAAGCTTATTTGATATTTTTATTAGATAGAAGACTAGCAGATATACGTTGATATTAATCTTACTTTAATGTTTTGAAATTCTATACATCTGTGCACATATCCTCCTCTTATTAAGTTAGACTAGCCAGAACTATAGCCAATCCAATACAACAAATATCTGGGTTAACAAGAGAATGTTAGGAAAAAACTAACTCAATATAACAACTTCAGCAAGCTTAAAAAAAAGGAACAACATACCAGTTCAAGAAACAAACAAAAAAAAATTAAAAGAAGAAATAATCTTGCTAAATATGCTAAATGTACTATAAAATAAGTATAAACAATAGAGTGAATGCAAGTATGGCCTACTAAAGTACATTTTGCAAGAATGTTACCTTTTTTTGTGTGTGGCTCGACTTTAAGGTGTATTGTCCCTTCACTTTCAAAAGTAGTCTAAAAATAAAAAAGATAACTTTGTAACAATAACCAAACATTGTTGGATTTTTTTGAAAAAAAATCAATTTTAATTCATTTCTATACGTATGTACACAAAATTGGGTTTCCCATATAACATTGTTGCAAAAGCATTTCAAAACTGCAAAATCTAACTCTTTGATGTTTGCTGTCTTCATTGATTTTCTTGAAGAACTTTCATCTCCATTTTCTAACACTGTAATGAAATTTAAAATTATAGGAAAGACACACTGACTAGCTAATCAATACAAATAGTGAAATTCCAGCTCCTGGCAACAGACAACATCCAGCTATAGGGAACTGCACTGAGATGGTGACTCGGAATCCAAATAATGCTAGTGCTGTACCTAAACTAGCGGAGAAAAGACCAATACCACACGTAGACAGAATCATTATTTTGAGAACTGCAGTTCGTCCGTTATAATTTTTATTAATTTTTTTTTAAATCTGGAAGTGATTTGTACAATTAGCAATTCGAGTAGTCGCAGTTCAAATAATTGGGGTTCTACTGTACATGTATAAATATACCTTACATATATATATGTGTGTGTGTGTGTTTACATACACACATATATTTGTAAGGGTTGTCAGCTACACAAGAATATTAAAGAATGAAATAAAAGTAAAGAATTAGCCATAAAGCTCTAAAGTAAAAACATTTTTTATAAAATAGCATAACTATTTGTAAAAAAAAAACTTATTTGATCTAGTTGGTGGGTTTTTTATCTTATAGATACAGTACAATCTCGCTAATCTAGCACTATATCACAATAGGTAGTGTCGGATCACCGATAACTAGATTACTGAAAAACATACAAATCCTCGTTGAAATTTAATAAAAACCTGTTCAAGTAATTGTATAACATCATACAGTAGAATTTAAAAATTAGGAAACTAACAATAAAATACATGATCTGTGCTTATAGTTTGGTTATAAACATTGTATGATACAGTACAGTAAAATAAACACTGGTAAGGTACAATACTATACAGTACATTGCTTTTATTCTTCGGTGGCAAACAAAAAATTTGTAATGTTTTTTTTTGCTTTTTGGCATAAAGAATGCCTTAACACTTTTTTAATAAATATCTTGAAGTACTTTAGTGTAACGATTTCTGACACCGACACTCTATTTTCCTCCACCCACGTGATTACAGTCATGAAAACTTCCAGTGACTGAGCAGTGTTTACTGTGTGTAAAACATTTGCTCAGAATTAGTTTCAGTTTGCACTAAACATGTACACTATACTCTGTCACTAGACAGCATTCAATAATGTGCTCACCTAAATCAACACCTTATAATAGCCTCAATGCAAAGCACCGGCTGAATCACACTTGCAAGCAGAGACATGAAAACAGTGCTGATAATGCAATCCCGGATTACTGGACATTTATGTTTGGCACATATTGGAGCAAAGTTGGATTGTAGAAACTGTACTTTATTCAGGGTTTTCTTAGAAATTGCATGTAGAACTGCATGAACAAATGTTAGATGAATTTGTTTTGCAAGAATTGATGTATTTTTATTTGTTAACATTGGAAATAATTATTTTAAAGCATTCAGTGGGCTGACCATTGCAGTAGTATAGATCAGATCTTTTTTATATTATTAAAAAAACAATTTTTTTAAAATTTTTGTCAACAGTTAATCTGTAACAAGGCTATGCCATACAGTCTAGTCCTCATCATGACATTCGTGTGGTAACTTTTAAACAATATATATAATGGTCTCACTCTGCCTTCATGTGTTATTCTGTCAGTGTACTGATTAGAATGATTGTTTCAGAAAATAACTCAAAATAATTATGCAAAAAAGTGACTTCTTAAACAAATACAGCATCTTCTTTAATTTAAAAAATACTAAGTATACAAATAAATTTTTTTAATGAAATTGTTAAAACAAATTGTCTATAGTTTGTTATTACAACAATGAAACTATTGCGAGTTTATTTAGAAAAATCAATACCTAACTTAAGTAAAGTTATGTTTAAACTTTATTTAACTTGCCTTCATGTAATAGAAGTTATTCTGCTTACTTTATACTGATATTGTTTTTTCACACAGAAAACCTAGATAACATGAATATATTACTTATTATTATTTATTGTAAACAATTTTTCGACCATTAAGTGAAATTAATTTTTACCTTTTGAGATGAGGCATCTTTCAGTCACTTAACCATTGTCGAATCACTAAATTATTTTTCTGGTGTTGTTATCGGTCCGTAAATTAACACTTACAGTAACATGCAAATAAAGCAATTAAATACACACAAGATAACAAACAAAAATGAAATAATGACTTAGATAACATTACAAAAGCAATAGAAAATGGATACAACAAAGACCCTTTAAAACAAAAAACAATAAATTTACAAATAAACCTAATCTCAACACAACGTTATGAAGAGAACACGGACCGATAATGACATCAGAAAAATAGAGAAAAGTAATTCAGTGATTCAACAACGGTCAAATGACCGAAAGGTGCCTCATCGCAAAAGGTAATAATTAATTGCAGTTAATGTTGGAACAATTGTTTACAATTAAAAATAATAACTTTATAAAGTCAGTGCAACGGAAAAATAATTGACAATGTGAAATATCACAATATTTATATTATCAAGAAAATTTATAATATTTTTGGGTAAATAAAACTGAATTATAGAACTAAAGTGGTCTTTCTCCATATCCTACCCTCCACCATACTGTTTTAATTGTTCCCCATTAATTATAGATCCAAATCTGTCTGTACATAATGTACATGTAAACTCCTAATTTACACAAAATATTGTAGCTGCATTTTATTAATAATAAATGTGTCTTGTTATAGGATTGTAGAACAGAATAATGTAACAAACAACTTGCTTGATCTAAGCTTAGAGAATGATGGGGTTAGTCCACTGCCAAATCAACCACTAGCAGAACAGATTTTATTACCTACGACAACAACTCCTACAAATGGCAAACTTGCTAATGAGGATGATGTTAATTTCAGTACACCTCCTCCTAGCTCGCCATTCATTGCCTTCCAAGACAACAAGAAACAAGACACTGCCGTTGCAGGTATGATTACTGTAAAAATTGCTTACAGCTTAAAATTGAAACACGTAATTAAATACAAAATTTATTTTTACTGTTTACAAATTAGCGAGTTTAGGTATTATAATTTCTTGTATTTTCAAGAAATTTAAAATCTAATTTTGTGTTTATAATTTTTTGAAAAAAAATGTTGTGTTATTTTTACTTGACTAGCTCTCACTAAATAAATTAACTAATCAATTATGTAGGTTTTTATATGTGCATATTTAATGTATTTAATGCGAGTAAGTAAAGTAAAAATAACACTAAAGATTTGTTCAAATTTTAATACATGATTTAATTATTTAGGTTTATGTAGATTAGTTAATTTCATTCAATAATTGTTATAAAATCTAATTTATAAAAATAAAAATGTCAACTATAGTTAAATATTGTTTACCAAGTAATTGAAATATAAATTCGCTTAATTAAACAGATGTTGCTAGCATTCACTAGTATTGTATGCAAAATTGCAATCTTTGTGAGGCGTTGACGTCTAAGTCTCGGTCTCTGCATTAGGGAAGACTAGGCAAATTTATCATGCTTCACCACTGGTATTATAAGTTTGAATTTATTATTAATGTTAATTTTTGTTTATATATAATATTTCCTCTTAGTAAAATAAGAAGTTACTGAATTTACTCTAATTAGAGTAAATTTATAAAAAACATACCAAAACAAGTTGCCGCCGTTATAGTTGGCAATGGCGATGTTCTATATAGAAATCTCTCTCAACTTTTTTTCCTTTTATATAGCTAGTATATTCCTTGTTTTTTAATGTGTTTTAGTAAGTTGTTATTCCATCATTTTCATGGTTTTACTACTCTATCTTCAGTTATTCACCTTATATGGTCGTTCCACTCCTGTCTTTTTCCCTCCTCTTATTCATTCATGTTTTCCACCTCACATCTCACTGTATGTCTTGTTCTTCTTGCTCTGTTCCTTGAAGTTTTTTTAAAAATAATTCTTCTAAGGATGTTCACTTCTTTATTTCCAGCATTCTCTGTCTGGTCATGTTTCTACAGCATGTCATTCCAGCTTTTCATTTCTCTCCACATATTCCTCTATTTCTGTCTCCAAATTTCTGTTTCGTGAGAGAGTGATGGCTTGGCATTTCAGTTTTATTACTTTAGCCTTAACCTCTAATTTGCTTCTCAAGAGGTCATTTGTCACTACCATGCCTTTTTTCTTCTTTGACAAGATGGTCATATTATACTTCATGGGAATTATGTTATACTGGTGGAGCATTCTTTGTAGATCGTCTTTCCCTTGGGCAACAAATATGTAGCCATCTGTGAACAAATTACTTTTATTATTTTTTTCCCATCTAATATCATTTCTTACTTTTCACTCTTTTGTCCATGATTAGGTTTAATAATGAATAACTCATATAAAATTTTACCGTGTTATTCTTGTATATGTTTTCGATTATTTTGATTGTCTTTAGTGGCATATTTCTTATATACAGTAAATGGATGATATCCCTAAGTTTGTCTATTTATATTTGTAAGTTAATTCTATTTATAATTAATTTTATCCTATCCATCAAGGATAGAGCGTTTAGCGTACCATGTAATGCCTAAAAAAACATCCAAATTTAAATTAAAATTTTAACTTCAACTTGAAGTGTTTGCAACTTAAAATAACTACATACAAATATTGTATTTCTTTATATATGAAATTTCAAAACTAAGATCATTTACATATTAATGCCAAATTTCTATAAGTATAAACTTATTACACCATAAAGAACTCATCTATTCCAGCACAATTCCCACCACAGATAAGTAGTCCCCCCAGGCTGTATTAACATCTCCATATAAAAACATGTATTATAAAAAAAAAATTTATACTAATTTTAATTAAATTTTTATAACAAAGTCCTTTGCTAATTGTTTAAGTAGCTTCATGTACATGAAGTTTCATCAGAAATTGTTTGTGACAATTTGTCTCGCATTTTGTAAGCAGGTGTAAAAACAGGCCCAACTTTCTTTGCTTAGTGATAGTTTGGGCACACCAACTAGCACATCCTGCCATTGTGTTTGATCTAAACCTTGTCTTGTGTATATCTAATCTCTACTTACTAACCTCAGAATATCAGTCACCAATTAATAGTTTTAAACCCCTCTATTTATATTCATAAGTCTTATATCTTACTTTTCCTTTCACACGTAATGAGCTAACTATTTATTTTGCCTTGAAAGCAAATATCAAAGGTAACAACCATATCTTTTTCTATTCAGCTACTTTTTACAAAAATGAATTTCTCTTGTTATTTTATGTCTTTTCCATTCTATAAAATTTGCTAAATAAATATCTAGTAACAAATAATATCCATGTTTAAGGCATTGTTCCTAACAAACTCATTAATTAAGTCTACAGTAAAAACTACACAATCATTAATATTTCTTAAATTGAATTCAACTCCATTCACTAAGGTATTTCCTTTTATTCTAATGTAGGGGCTTAAGGTTTCTTTTGTTTAAAGACAATATTGGGATGTTGGTAAATTACAGAGTAACAAAACATCCCTATAAAAAAATCTAAAAATAAATTACAAAAACAGTTTTATATAAAAGTTAAAATTAAAAATGATTGACATGATATATACTTAGCTAGCTTCAATAAGTACTTCCAATTTCTGAAAAGAACAAGTCTATATCATTTATATAACTTTGTTATAATTTATAGGTTTGTAAATTCAGTTATGTTAGCAATTTATTTTATCCTAAAGTAAAATGTATTGTTTTTGTATTAAAATTGTTTTAAATTAGTTTAGATAATAGATTTCAATATATCAATTACAGTAAACTTAATTGTAAAATTGAGAAAATAAAATTACTATTTATAAAGAAATGGATATAAGTTTTGGCGGTAAATGTTTTTATGAGAATGAATCTGAGCACACTATTAAAAGTGACAAATTATAGAACATGGCAGATTAAAGTGCAGTTAGTCTATTAAGTAATGATAACCAATTGTCAAATAATGTTATGAAACTATTTTATTAATGAATTTCAAAATTCCCTGACAAACAAAATTTCCCCTCTTCACCAGTTTTACAAAGCCTGTTGCTATCTTTTTGAAATAATTATTAAGGTATAAGTTAATAGCCATAAATATAAGCAATTAACCAATATTATTCTTAATAATAATTTACTCCTATTTTGTTTCAGATCTACTATCATAAGTGAATACATCGCAACAGTTTATAGACTAATTATATTACAAACGGTTATTTAATAAATACATAATTGAATTACATTTTTTTATGAAGTGTTTTTAATTCTGGTGATGATGGAGAGTGCATGATATGTATATAGCAGCGGCAAAAAAATTGACGTGTGGCGGCAAAACAAGGCTTCAACAGTTTATATATAGAATATTTAACAAATTAATGGTTAGGATGACTTGTCTATATGTTACATGTTATATAAATATATATATATAAATATAAAAATGTCAAAAGTAATTATAACACTAATGCCGATGTTATGTTAAAAGATATCACCTTTCTGCTAGAGTTTGTGGGATATTACAACTATGATTTTGCTTTCTTTCACATTTAAAATACCTCCGGTGTACAGTAATTGTGATTTGAGATGTGTGGATTTTTGTATTTCAAAGATATAATCAAATTTTTATCAAATTGCATAATTATTTCATGTTATTTATTCCTTTAAGAAATGAAATTGGTATATTAATAAATGTTAATTTTTTAATACTAAAAATGTAATCTGAATATTTAACTGTAGTAGCTTAAGCAGGTAATTTTTCTGTATTTTATGTATATATTTAATCATTTGCAACGTTTTTTATTGTTATTTAATTTTCACTTTGACCATCCTGATAACTAGTTTGTCAAGATTACTGTATAAATAATATATAATGTGCAATTCATATTCATTTTACCTAGTAAATCACAAATTTGAAACATAATTTAATTGGCCGGTCCAAATATGCAAAATTTTCATAAAGTTTTTCATTGGTGCAATAATAACTAAGGATTAAAACATAGAACAATTAGAATGCAGGTATTTTAATTAAAACATAATTATGACTGACTGTATTTACATTGGATCAATTTGTTATAATATATTTCGGTATATTTTTTAATCTTGAATTGATTTATTTTAATTGTAAAGGACATAGAATTCTTATATAATTATAAAGTATTTTTGCTACTCATGTTATAAATACAGTCAATGTACGCTTAGATGACTAAACTTAAAGTTTTGTAATTTATAAGTGCCGCAAAAAATGATGGTTTCCTTCCTTAATAATTTTTAGATTTATTAACATTTTATTATGTAATTAATTTTTATTACAATATTTCAATTTTAAGGTGTTAAACCATCTCTGATCGGCCATTTTGTGAACTAAATGGATATGGGCACTTAGCTAGTCAAATAGTGTGCTCTTTTGTACGTGATTGATTGATGGTGCATATGTTAACAAATTGTATTGTAAATAAACAGTTCCCATTAATAGTCTAGTATTGTACCAACTATCACTAAGTGCTCACGTGTATGTCCCAAATCTTACCTTTAGGATAATGTCTAATCTTTCTTTATTAACACTAGATTACCATTGATGAATAAAATGAATAGCTGGAACAATTGCAATGTGTGATTTTATTTTTAGCCTTCTCCATTTCAGGTGGTGTAGGTAATAATTGATCATTTATTTATTGGTAAACATTTCTTTATCAGTAGATTATTACATAAACAGCAGGTAGTGATTTTTAAAGTCCAATAACACTAAAACTATGTAATGTGATTATTCCCACACCTATTTTGATTGAATAATCCCTGTGCAGATCTTTCTATGACTCCCGGTGTCAGATATTATCCTCATGTCTCCTTTTGGTAACTTCTTAAAGGCGCTTTATATGCTTAGGCTTGTCTGAGCAAACCCTGTACATCTGGTATTCAATTCATATTTATACCTTCCAAACACATTGTAGAATTCACACAGTATTAATCAGTAGTCCAAAAGTGTAGTAGAATATTTTCTGGTCATGAATAAATTATGAACATTTGCTCATTAGGTAATATAGTTCTAATGTTTCTGAAGTTATAAAAGAAAAAAATATTCGTACGAGAAAGGAGTGGCTTCTAAAACATGTAGTTACATCCAGCCAAAGTTCATCAATGAATAAGTAATGTGTATGGTGAAACTTGTATGTGTCAACAGAAAAATGAGACAATGATGCAGGACTTACAACAGAAGTCCATGTTGCAGGCGGGTGTAAACTGATGACCTTGTTCAGTAAGTGGATTTCAAGACGATTCAAGAAAATCGTTACAATTACTGAGTTGGATGATTCTTCTCCTGAAATTTCAATGTCAGTATTCTATATAATTGTGAGAGAGACTTCAGTACTGCAAACTGTGAGCAAGATCCTGTCAGATTATCGCAAAACACATGAAAACCTTTTGCTGTGACAAACAAAATTGTCACTGAGGATGAGACGGGTTCATTTTGAAACTGAAGAAATAAAAGAATAATCCAAACAGCTAATGCATTCTCATTCTCTGAGGAAGGAAAAGAAGTTTGAGCGAACCTTTTATATCAGAAAGTGTATGGCTATTGTGTTGTGGGACTGGAATGGAGTTTTTGTTTATGAAATTCATGGAATGTGGTATAACCATCACTAAACTTCAGATAGGGTGACTTTTCAATGTCTACGAAACACAATTCAGAATAAGCACAGAGGAATGTTGTCAACAGGCCAATGACAAGTTGTCCTTCTCCATGACAATGCTCGGCCTCACACTACAGCTGCAACAAAGAAGCTCCTGGAGCGTTTTCATGGCATACAGTGCAGACTTGGTTCTATCCAATTTTCACCTCTTTGATCACATGAAACACTGGCTAAAATGACAGTGTTTTGGGACAGACAAGCTGAAGACCAGGATGGGAAAATAGTTCAAAAAACACAGCTGATTTCTATTAGGAGGGTATTGAAAAGTTGGTAATTTGCTAACAAATGTACTAAATTGGAGTGGCGACTATGTTGAGAAATAGCTGCAATGTGTAAGTAAATGCTACAATTAAAAAGTTTAGAGTTTTAACTATTGATTATTTTAAAAACCGATTGTATTTTGAAAAAAAACAGCTCTCATACAATCCACCCTTTCTCTAATTATTAGATATTTCTTTATGAACACTTCTAGAGCAAGTCTTCTTCAGGTATATATGATTATGATGATTTTTCAAGCAATGCTTACCATTGTAAATAACAGGAACAAATTTTTACTGGATACAACAAAAATAACAAGCCCAACATTTATTAAATTTATTGAACAATTATTTACAAATACTACAGCTAATTGTTTGAAAAATGTCTTCTGTCAAATTATCTACTTTTGGAATGGGTAATAATCCAAACCAGAATTATACTTGAACTGTTTCTTAAGTGCTTTCTTTTTACCAACCTCTATCATTTTTTGTACTTCTTGCCTGCAAAAAAAAAAATGAATTCATTTCTTTTATAAATCTAAATTAAAAAACTAGCTAAAGTAAACATACACATAGAAAGTCTATTAAAAGACTCCTTTAAACATAAAGACAATGACTAATTTTTAATTTGTAATTATAACCTAGAATTATTGTCATATTGAAACAAATACGTATTACAAAAATAAATATTCAATTAACGGGCTCAGCAGTGAACTTTTGGATCTGTGATGGACTTTCACAAACACAACCCACCCCACTCCACAGTCATAAATCCATTCCCGTTAGAGCCTTTACACCTAACCGATGCCGTCAGTAGAGGGTTAGCTTCGTAAAAGGAACGAATGTTTTTAAACACGTCAGCAAGTAAGCAACTATGTATTCATGTAGTTAAGTATTTTTAAAATTAATACAAACACTGTTTTATTTATTGTAATATATGTTTATATTAGTTAAATGCCATGATATTTATGAATAATTTAATCAAATCCCTATTTCATAATATAAAATTGGTAGTTAAAAGATTAAAGCTGCATTAACTAAAAGATTTTTTTTTAAATGGACAATAAAAAAAAATGTTCGAATAGTTTGTTTACAAAAAAGTCTTGGCTAGTTAATATGGAAAAGGAAAGCTTGTTTTGTTTTTATTGTGTATTGTTTGATAGTGAGAATACCCGTGTGCAGACAAAGACCGGCTGTAGAGGCCTTGAACAGTTGAGTGAAATTTTTTTTAATTGAAAAGGTTGTGTGTGTTGAAGTGTTTGTTTTTTTTGTACGAAATATCATACAAAACAAATAAAACAATGAACACTTAAAAACACATATAACCCTTTCAGCAGCAAACAGACAAATACAATCTATTCCGTATATATAAAATAACATGTAACAAATGTACCAACTATTATATTGGCCAAACCAGTAATCATTCAACACACATCAACGACAAAACAACCTAAACTCAAGATTCAGCAAAGCAACACATTTAAAAAACATGCGACACATACACAACAATACATACTAATTTAAATATTCTCTACATATTAACACGTTCATTGCTAATCATGTGATATCGCGTGATGTCAGATGTTTACCAGATGGCCGATCACACGATATCGCGTGGTCGTTCCTATCCAAATACTAAGTGAATTATTGTAGAGGCCACTGCAAAATGCTGCATAGTACTTATATTGGCCGCTATGGAATGGATTGACCTTGTTAGTGGGAATGGCCACCAGCCATTTTGTTTTGTTCTTATCAGCCAGTGCCTATAGTGGTAGCGTTTTGACAAGGTAATTACGAAATAATTTTGTCTAGTTAATCGTTTATTTAGCATTTTTTATTTAGGTTTTTACTAATTTGAGTGTTAATTTTGTTGCTTTAATTATTGAGTGACCCATCAGGACCCTCGAAAAGGCTCAGTGAAATGCTGGATCATTCAAAAAAAACATTTAAAAACTACCGAGGTAGAAGAGTTATTACTAGATTCTGACGACGACTTTTCTACAGGAAGTGATGTCGATGATATAAACTATGAATTTATTGATAGTGAAAGTGATTCGGAATCCGATGAAGATGAAGCTTCGCAATTGCAGGTGAGACAAAATAATGACATTATAAATGCTATACAAACACCGGTTTCCACAAATGGTTGGAGTCTTGACTTTAGTTCTGTGAAGGATATTCTCTTTACTCGGACAAATGCACTACTAGTGCCAGCACCCAATAGGTCAAGGGATTACTTTAATTTATTTGTCAGTGAAAATTATTTACAAAAAATAGTTGATTACTCAAATGGATATGCTGAAACCCTAAAACATTCATCTAGTCAGGTTCAGTCTCGTATTACACAATGGAAGTCGCTCACCCTGGAAGAAATGAAAATCTTTATTGGGTTACTATTACACACTAGTACAGCAAAAATGAATCGTCTTGTTGATTACTGGAAACTTCACCGTCTATATAAATCAGTTTTCCCTCAATATATGTCGAGAAATAGATTTCAAATAATTCTGAGATGCCTTCATTTTGTTCTGTAAATAATTTTAATAATGTTATGCAGTGTATTTATTACCCTGGAAAAATTTGTCCCTGGACGAATCAATGGTTTTATGGCGTGGTCGACTTATTTTCCCTCAGTACATCAAGGGGAAGAGACACAAATATGGAATTAAGTTGTATGTACTTGCGGAACCAAATGGTACCATCCTAAAAGTGCATGTGTTTGCCAGTATGTTGGATCCAACTGCAGGGAAGGCCACACCAAAAAAATAGTGGAAAAGTTATTAGAGGGAAAATTGAATGTTGGCCATGCCGTGTTTATGGACAATTTTTATAACAGCTATGGTTTAGCTGCAAAACTTTTGGAGTAAAATACATATTGCACTGGCACATTGAACAAGAAACGTAAAGATAACCCAAATAGTATAGTCACAAAAAAACTTAAAAAAGGCGAAAATGTTTCGCAGTGTCAAAACGGTGTTCATATTGGAAAATGGAAGGACGAGAGAAATTAATTATATATCTACTGAATTTCCTGACAAAATGCAAGAAGTGACCACAAAACGTGGTAATGTGGTAACAAAACCTGCAGCCATCATAAATTACAACGGAAGTATGTCCGGCGTTGATTTACAAGATCAAATGCTAAGTTACTACCCATGCGAAAGGAAAACTTTACGATGGTATATGAAAGTTTTTATACATACTTTGATGATGAGTCTGATAAACGCCCGGGTACTCTATAACAAATATTCTAATCAGAAGAGCATGTCACTTTATGATTTCAGGGAACAAATTATTGAATCCTATTTGACAGAAATAACCTCAGACTTACAAACAACACAGAAGACACGAGGAGACAGAGTCCAACACAAGCTAACTAAAATTGAGAAAGCCAAACCGCAAAGTTTCTGCACCGGCAAAACAATAGATGCAACTTCTAGAAAAGATTGCAGAAACTGCTATAAAAATAAAAAAAGGGTAAACACCACATCTGAGTGTAAAAACTGTCCAGGTGCTCCACCATTATGTTTTGAATGTTTTTTTGAATTGCATGATTGCAATGCTAAATAGTTAGATATTTTGAAACCATTTTGTAAATTTTGAGTGTATAATTCCAATCTAGAGTAGATTTTTCAAATTTTGACTGATTATAAATGTCTGCTAATTAAAGTAATTACCATTAATACATTTAAATCGCTTTTATTTGTAAACTATGTAACCTATTTGGTTGAATAATACATCACGCGATATCGCGTGTTTTGGCCTTATGGGCAACAATCCCTTCATGTATGGCCAATCATGCGATATCGCGTGATGGATATAAAGGACCGTAATTCCTAAGTACATAATAATAAACGTTTGTAAATATTATATTTACTTATTCTGAGCACTATATAACCAAATAAAAAAAATTTGGCCACCACACGAAGTTTTTAATTTCCAGCTTGGCAATGAACGTGTTAAACCACAGTAAAATACTAACAACTATAGAAAAATATGAAATATTCAAACATCACTCGACAGATAAAGAAAATATATGAATGACCACACCAACTTTGAATCCAAAATCCTTTTCCATTACATCGTAAACAACCAACTTGACCCTACCCCCCTCACTCAAATCTTATGCAGACAACCTTTTATGTCTTGTGCAACGCCGCCAGTAGACTTAACTTCATAAAAGAAATGATTGTTTCGAAATGCGTCAGCAAAATAAGCTTTTAAGTATTCACTTAGTTATGTGTTGACTAATTATAGTTTCTTTAAGAGTTATGCAGAGACATATTATTTATTAAATCATGGTATATTCTTAAGATTTGTTGTCAATGATCGAAGATAGAAGAGGAGGTGGTTTACTGACCTTGGTTCACAACTCTATTACTGTGGAGGAGCAAGAAATCATTGTCCGAAACAACTTTGAACTTCCTAATTTTAAAATAAAAATAAGCAATGCCTGTTGTTTACCCTATTCAACATTTACATCCTTGACGAACAAATCAGTTTTACTGATCTTGATAAATTACTACCCTTAGTTGGCAAGGTTCTGATGGTTGGAGACTTAAATAGTAAGCACCACAGCTGGAACAAAGGCAGTGAAAACCATAACGGACCATTACTGTACAATTGGCTCCTTAACAACAATCGTTTCTTGGTAAACACACAATTTGTACCTACATATCAGTCCGCCTCAACTGGTGTTTAAGCACGTTGGACTTAACTATAGCCTTTCCATTCTTGTGGGGGGAAATTTCCAATTGGTATATCGGTCAGGATTTGGGTAGTGACCATTTCCCAGTTTTCTTTCAAATGAGAGTGAAAACTAAGTTAGTTCTGAACAACGCCACCGTTCAAAGCAAGCTCAAGATTGGGAAACCAACTGGAAACTCTTCACAAAGGAGAATGAACTCATTAGTGCCGAGGATAGTCCGAACGAAGGTAAATGTTACTCGAAAAAATCAGGCTGCAGAACATCTTGGCTTAAATATTTAACAAGGGAGGAACAATTTTTAACATGTAGAATGGAACTACTATTTCATTGGGCCAACCCCGATGATCATCCATTTTCGATGACTGAACTGATGGGTGGTATTGAGAAATTAAAGAGTCCTGGTTCTGATAATATTCATAAGATGTTAACTCACTGCTCTATGGAAATGAAAACCAAAATCCTCTCATTGTTCAACCTTGTATGGGCCTCAGGTAACATTCCGAAAAAATGGAAGACTGCCAAAGTGATCACCCCTTCTGAAGCCTGGAAAAGTTGCATCGTCAACTGGCTCTTTCCACCCCATTTCTTTAATGTCATGCCTGGGCAAGCTGATGGAGCGTCTAGTCAACAATCGGCTTTCATGGAGACTTGAAACAAACCATTTGCTATGTAAACATCAGTTTGGCTTCAGACACCAACATAGCACAACAGATGCACTCCTATCCTTCACAAATGAGATCTATGAAGGCTTTAACAAGATGTCTACTACAGCAGTAATGATTAACTTTGAAGCTGAATTCGATAGAATACCTCATCCAACTATCATCCTCCAGTACAGGAAGCTTGGTATTAGAGGGAAAATGTTGTAATTTGTAACCAACTTTTTCTGGACCGCCGCATAGTTGTTTTGGTTAATGATGTCTCATCGGAGTATCTAGTTGAAAACAGAATTCCACAAGGTGGAATTATTTGTCCTAGTCTCTTCAACATAGCTATACATGACATGACCGGCAGTCTCACACCTGATGTCCATGGCATGTCTTATGCCGATGACCAAACCATATGGAATACCGCCAAAGACCAAGAAAAAGCAAGAGAAAAAATACAAGCAGCCCTTGTTGCCATATCAAACTGGAGTGGAAAGTGGTCTTTAAGAATTTCAACCGAAAAAACCAAATGTTCATTTTTTTCTCGACAACATCATCTAGCCAATTTTACCCATAAACTTACCATAAATGGGAGATATATTAAAAATAACTCAAATCCCAAATTGTTGGGACTGGTGCTGGACCCAAAATTCAGGTGGGGACCCCATATAAAGTATGTTGTGGACAAGTGTGCCTCGAAATTAACCGCACTTAAGGCTGTTGCTAGCAAGGAATGGGGAACAGACATATCCACCCTAAGAACGTTTTATCTAACTTTTGTCAGATTTAGAGCCACTTATGCCTGTAAAGTCTGGTGTTGTCACAAAGACACATTTAAACAAGATCAGAGCGATTAAATCGGCAGCCCTTCGTTTTTGCCTGGGATGTACTAAAACCACCCCAATTGCTACAATGCAGGTGGAATTAGGTGTAATACCCATCATGCTCTATATTGACAAATGGATCTGGTCGAAGTTTCTGGCTATAAAGACTCTCCAACCTGCTCATCCTCTTCACAATGCAGGAAATGGCATTAAACAAGTTAGGTAAACAATCCTTCAGTTATAAAACAAATGATTTTTCTCCCATGTTGCCAAATTCTGTCCACGAGCATATACCTGCTTTTTATTACGAGTCGCCCACTACCTGGTCAGGAATAAAAATTACTTTGAACCTGCCAAGCAGAAGAAGCAAGCAGGACCACCCAGTAGTTCTGAAAACTGAAACGTTGGAAATGATACATACCAGCTACTATGATCATGTTAGAATTTACATGATGGCTCACTTGACCTACAAAAGAGAACATCTGGAGCAGGTTTTGTTTTAACAAATTTACTGATATCTGCTTTTATGTCCCTGCAAACTCGTACTCTAGAATGGACAAAGAGCTTCTGAAATAAGAAAATTTGCTAACAACCTGAAGGACTTAGGGTACCTTTAATGGGTACACAATACAAATCACACTTACTCTTTGATACTATAGAAAACCTGCCTTTAAAACCGTCACCGCTTGACCTGACATCTCCAAGCAGAAGGCACTGATGAAGATCACCACATAGCGATCGAAAATGTTCTGTCTCAGTAACTTTTAACAAATTTAAAGTTCAGATAGTCATAAAATATTGTTAAAGTGATTAACCTAATATTAGTTAGATTGTTTTCCAATACCAACATTATTAAGATCTGTGAAGTGTCCAGATTTTAAAACCTCAATTTCTAAATGCTTAATATGTACACTTTTACAATCATCTACATATAAGTATAATTAAAAATTACTTAACTAAGTGAATAGATAGGGCCTACTTGCTGACGTGTTTCAAAACAATTGTCCCTTTTACGAAGCAAAGCCTCCTCTAGCGGCATAACGCGTTAGGTATAAAGATGTCGCAATAGATTTATGATTGTGGAAGGGGTGGGTTATTTTGGTAGTACACTATGTAATGGAAAAGGGAGTTGGTCTCAAAGTGTGTGTGATCATTTAATATGTTCTCTTTATATGTTCTTTAGGACTTCTATATCTTGTATTTCTCTAAAGCTGTTAGTTGTTTTAATGTGTGGAGTATGTTTAACTTAGTGTGTGTTGCGTGTTTTTAAGTGTATTGCGTAGCTGGATTTTGGGTTTGTTTGTTTTTTTTGGGCAATGTGTTCTTCAAAGCGAGTATAAAATGATCTACCGGTTTGGCCGATATAATAGTTGGGACAATCATTACATGTTAATTTGTAGATACCGGATAGTTTGCATTTGTCTGTTTGTTTATGAAAGGGATTGTTGATGTGTAGGATTGTATATGCTGTAAACATACTCCACACATTAAAACAAAGTAAAAAACTAACAGCTTTAGAAAAATATGAGATATACAAGCATTATGCAACAGATAAAGAAAACATGCTTTATAAAAGGAACGATTGTTTTGAAACGCGTCGGCAAGTAAGCCCTATGTATTCACTTAGTTAAGTAATTTTTAAGAATAGTTTAGTCAGTTAATTCAGGATGATTACATCAAGAAACTTTCATCTACATTTAGTTAGTAAAAATGTTTGCTCAAAAAACAAAACCGGTTTGGTTCTTTTATGCTAATATCATTTTTCTCATATCCAAAATGAAATGTATTTATAGCATTCAACTTGTAACAAAATATTACCAACTGCTTCTCAAATAAGATCAAACTCCAAGCACAATTAGTTCATAGCATTAGGGATTAAAAATCGAATTAATTCTATATTTAAGGCAATAAAAAATTAGGACAGCTGAGATGATACCACTGCAAGAAAGTTTCTGGATTGAACACTTTATATCAAAATAAAGATTTAAAAAGTTTTCTATCATTTAATGCTTATGCCAATAATTTTTTCAACACTATCCAAATGCAGAGTTCTGACAGTTATTGGTTTCAGATGCATGCAAACACTTGGAATTAGCTATCAATAATATATGAACGAACAGAAAAATATCAAACTACTACATCTAGTGAAAATATGTATAAGTGTTTAGTGATAACTAGTAGCTCACGTAAAGATGGAATCAACAAATATTAATATTGCAAGCCGAGCATCAACCATCCATCGATACCGCAACATACATCTCAAAGTAACAAAACTTTCCCTTCATATCTCCTTCAATATACAGTGCCTAAAATATAAAATTACGCCAAAATACTCATTAAAAACAAAAATAAAAACTCAGCTGCCACAAAAACCACACACCAAGCTCAAACACTCTACATTAAAAACACTATAAAACGTTTATACAAACCAAAAAAACGATCTCAACAAAATTGCTTATAACTTATACCAACAGCTTACAATGGAACTACACTACATCGAACTGCAAGAAGTAGTGAATTTCACAAACACACTAATTACAGACACAAAAAATTAAATAAAATTAGTACATAACAAAAAAATACATAACCTCAAAAACGCCCAACACCCAACACAGGTTATTAACACAACACACGTTTTTCACTCCATAACTA
Source organism: Prosapia bicincta (assembly GCA_036971475.1). Taxonomy (NCBI): domain Eukaryota; kingdom Metazoa; phylum Arthropoda; class Insecta; order Hemiptera; family Cercopidae; genus Prosapia; species Prosapia bicincta. The sequence goes on along the minus strand of JBAIZL010000004.1, from coordinate 244,707,869 downwards.
TGAATCTTACCAACACAACATTTTCAGTTGATGAAAACCTAATAGACAAAGGCTTTAAACATAACACCACACCCAAATACAACCAACAAAATTTCACCAAAACTCTAATATTAGATCTTGAAAATACAATCCAACATAACACACCAGTAGAACAACAAGATGCAATCAGACACCAAATAAAACACAAAATAACCCAAATTAAACCCCCCAAAACAAACACCCAAGAATTAAAAGTAGCCAAATCCACCAAGAACAAAATTTTTTTAAAAAATTTAACCATTACCAAAGCTGACAAGGGCAACATAACGGTAATTATAACAATAACAACCTCAACAAAAATGTACACAACTTCACCCAAAATAACAACATCATTATACTAAAAGAAGACCCAACAACAAAATACAACGCTCAAATCTAAGAAGCAATCAACAAAAGAAAACTTATAATCCCACACTACACCAATAAGCACCTAAATCAAATAAAACCAATAGCCCCTAAACTAAACACCCTCCTCAAACTTCACAAAACAGACATCCCAATACGTTCACTAATCAGCCATACAAGCGCCCCTTCTCATCTTCTAGCCAAATTCCTCGACAAAACTATCCGAAACCATATAAAATTTAATAATCATTGTAGCATAAATCTAATACACAAAATAAAAAACGTAAATATCCCTCACAATTCCACTTTAGTCTCTTTTGATATATCAAATCTATATACAAACATTCCCATTCCAGAAACCATCAACATCCTCAAAAACATGCTTATAGACACAAATACACCACATACACACATTAACGAAATCATTCACCTCATAAAATTAATCACATCTCAAAATAACTTCACCTACAATAACACATTCTACAACCAAAAAGATGGCATTCTTATGGGCTCCCCCATAGCTAGCATCTTAGCAGAAATATTCATATACCATATTGAACAAAACCACATTTTACACAACAATAAATACTCAGATAACATAATTTACTGGTACAGATACGTCGACGACATCTTAACATTATATAAAGGTAACACACGCAGAGCACACATATTTCTAAAACACCTTAATTCCATACGCCCAAAACTAACATACACCATCGAAACAGAACAACAAAACTATCTCAACTTCCTAGACCATTACATTTCACAGCTTCTCAAACCACCCACACCAACATAAACTAGCTGCTTACAACACTACGATATAACACCTGCTTAAAACACCGTTAGACAAAGAAGAACACTACCAAGAGTTAAACACCATAAAATATATAGCACAAACTAACGGATACAACCCAACAATGATTGACAAATTATACAACCGCCTAAAAAATAAACCTAATAACCCAGATACAAACACACAACAGGACAATCCCATAAAATACCTATCAATACCATACAGATCATCCAAAACCCACAATCTAACCAACACACTACGAAAATACAACTACAAAATAGCTTACTTCACACACAACACTCTCAATAAACAATTTAAACCCAACAACAAAATCAACGACATTTACAACACCACTGGAGTTTACAAACTAACTTGCAGTTCGTGCCCCAGTTTTTACATAGGCCAGACAGTGAGGTCCTTCTACACATGTTACCAAGAACATATAAAAGCACTGACAAACAATAACTACCAATCAAACTTCGCCGATCATCTCAACTCCACAAAACATGACTATATAGACATAACATCTAACCTACAAATTCTTCATAAACAACACAGAAATAACCAACACTACACAACCGAACAATACGAAATATACAGACACTTCAAACTACACCCTACACACATACTCAATACACAATTACATTACAACTCACACCCACTTTTTGACATCATAACTCCTAATACACACAATATATACCTACACCAATATAATAGCCCACCCCCACCCAAACCTACGTAAACCTTGAGATCAGTTACGGTCTGAGTTTACAATGGGACACATCTCCCGAAACGGCCGACCTCAACAAACAAAGTAAGTGCTACTATAGGCAAGTTTATAAACATTTAAAAGTGTTTAGTGAAAATATGCGTTCCCCTCCCCTAACATAAGTAATGTAAGCAGGATTTGATTGAATTTTATTTGGTTGAACATTACTTTTAAGATTTATTTTCCAAAACATAAAGTTCTTTAAATTTCTATAAGTATAGCAGTTGCAAATAACAGTCTGAAAGATGTTCTACTAGATTGAAAAGAATGGAAATCTTTTTAAGGGGCAAGATTGGCTATAACTATGTGTTCTATTCATAATAATGATGCCAATTTAGAAGAGACAACTTCTGTAATATAGTTGTAGATTTATTTGTTAGTAAAAAAAAAAAACATGAGCTCATCTACTCTAAAATAAAAAAGTAAACTATCATATAGGCTATTATTGTCCATCTTCAGGCTTGCAGTGTATGAAATAATCTGAATATTCGGTACCTAGTAAATAAAACTAATTTCACTTTATACATTTAAGATTTACATTTTGACATTTGCTTGAACAAAATTGCTTCAAGCAATATGTAAACTGAAATTAAGATGGTCAGTCCCATCTGTAAAATAGTCTACAGCAACCACTGAACTGGTGGGTAGTTCAGTAGACCACTGAATCTGGTGAGGAATACATAAGTCTATTTTCATTAACATCTACCCAAAAAATTAATATATTTCTCAATTTTAGGTCTGAACAATATGCATCATTATATGAACAGCATATAATTTTATGTGATGAGCCTAAAGAATATAAATTAACTGGAGAAATCACTATTACACTTATCTGTAATGGAAATATTTGTATACTCTAATTTTTAAGATTTAATTTCCTGAAAGTAAAACCAACCTGTATGGAGCTGGTTGCATTTCTTCTTCTAAAGTACATTCATATTTATCAGGCACTTCCTCTTTGTATATACGTTTACGAATAATATCTATGTCTAGGGAATATAAATTTCCTAATTCAACTACTTTGTCTGGTGGAAAGTCGAATTCAAAATAGAAGTAACTGAAAACAAATAGTAAAGTTATGAGTACATTTTAATATACAGAGCAAATAAAAAAAGACTTAACAACTTTAAAAATTCATATAAATTTATTAACCCATTTCTTCCCAACGTTGCGTAAACGCATTTGAAGTGTGTTATTAAGAATAGAGGACTTTTCTATCATGCATTAATTATTTTGTTTTTAATGATATTTCTCTGTCAATAAGGACATCAATTAGGATAAAATAAATTTTGAGAAAATCAACATTTTCTGTGTAAGAAATATACATCTGTTAAATTCTTAGAACAAAACCTTTTTCTATGTCAGCTATTCTTATCATGTTTACTTTACTGCTGAGTCATGTTCGTTGAACCACTGCTCTCCACTTCCCCTTTATTCAACAGAGTTTGCATGTGTTGTGTTGACGCAATGTTGGGAATTTCCCAGCAGTTGAGATATATTGGCCGTGTTGAACGCAATTGACCAGTAGATCCGCTATGAGTTTTAAATGTAAGGGTTATAAAACAGCAGAAGAATTGCTTGCAGTTCTTCATTAAATTGAGGAAGCAGCATACGGTGTCGATGCAGTTATCATACCACCTGACGTTGATGAAAATACCGACGAAGAAGATATCGACGATAATCAAATTGTCATAAACGACGGTTATGATAGTGTTCCTTCGGATATCGCTGGTTCACCTTTCCGTAAGTACAGACAAGTAATCAAAAAAAACTAAAAAACCAGTAGTGAAGAAACAAAATTATGTCCAGATTGGGGAAATTCTTTACCAACTACATCGAAATTTCAAAATGATGTAGAAATAAAAAACCTTATATTACAATTAAAAAACCAATATGGTACACTAACAACTCTTGAAACATTAAATTTTTTTTTTATGATTTGTTCCTGGACAAAATTGTTGATTTTTCTGTATCTTATGCTAAGGAAAAAATCACCATAGCTTTTCTTCAACTAGCCCAGAATTGAGAAAATTTTTTGGAATTCCCATTCTGACCGGGTATCATTTGTTTTAACAATATCGAAAATTTTGTTTTTGACAGACACAACAGTTAGAAGTATTTTGGTGTACTCAGCTATTTTCTGCTTATATTAATGTACATATATTTCATTAACAAAAATATCTATAAAACTATATAAATCAGTTCAAATGTAAGCTTTTCATCAATGTAATATATGAAATTCTAAAGAGCTTGATAGAAGGAATGTCATCAGTTATGGTCAATGACTAGATTTGATCCTGACTATGATCTACTGATGTCACAATGCCACTTCAAACTGCACCTGCATACTAGATATTATAATGTCCATTATTTCATTTAACACTCAAAATATAATATTATGTTTAGATTTAACCTGAATTTTGTTACATAGTTTGTCTTGTATCATATGATTATATATTTCCATATTCTCGTAGATATTCATTAATCCTTTTTTGATTCTTTCATTGTAGTCATTTGTGATGGTTCAGGAAAATCACTATTGCTATTCATATCTATGGTTAAATTGCATTTATATATAATATTTAGTTTTCAAAATGCATTTAAATGTTTCCAATACCATCCTTAAAGTTTTTCCTTAGTATGTAAGGATAAAATTTGGGTAGTTATTAAGATCAGCGACTACCGCTCCGATCGGTGAATTTTTTTTCCTGATCAATTTGACCTTGCTGAACACGAATCTCAAGTTTTTTTTACTGCAAACACATTTTTTAAAAAAATAACAACCTAACCTAACCTGACCTGACCTGGTTTTCTTAGTTTAATATATTTGCCAATAAAAATAACTTCAGATTAATGTTCAGCAAGGTAAAATCTATCAAGAGATAAAAAAAATTTGCCGATCGGAGCGTTAGTAAGCAATAAAGTCATCAGATTAGGTTGGGTTATTTTTTTAATATAAATATGTGTTTGCAGTAAAAAAAACTTCAGATTCGTGTTCAGCAAGGTCAAATTTATCAGGAAAAAAATATTTTGCGGATCAGAGCGATAGTCGCTGATCTTAATAATTACCAAAATTTGTGAAGTAAATAAATTATTACATAGCATTGTTAGTAAAATTATTAAGTAAATATCAAATTGTTTGAAATAATTTCTTAGGAAATTTGGAACAAAGAAAATTTTGCTTAGCTATTAGATAAACATTCAGATATATGCATCAAAGATAGAAATTAAATTTAATAAATTAATATCTTACAATTTAAACTGAATTTCTTCATAACACCTTTCATAACCTAACATTTTTTTTGACATCACAAAAATGAGTAATTTAGCAAACCATAATGGCTTTAAAAATAAAAAAGTTCAACTTTCCTAGACCAATTGATTGTTGTATATATGATTCCTTAAATTACAACATTGATTACACTAGTAGTTGTAATTTGCCACTTCCATCTAAAGACTATAAGAATTATCAGCTAAATAATCCTGAGAGTTTAATCTGTCTTGTGATATTAAACATTATGAATTGTTTTTTCCTAATATAAGGAACCTCATGATTTTAAAAGATTCAGATAGCTATTTACATCTGGGAACTAATTACACAAGTGTATGAAAACATTCCTAAACATGTGTTAAAGCTCTATTGTTTTTTTTTCATAGTGTTGGAAGGTTAATTTTTTGTCACATTCTAAATAGGTCTACTGTTTTGGACAAGCAGTATCAACATTAAACCAGTAAATAAATAAGAAGCTATTCTAAAATATCACAAATAACTAAAGGGGTAAAAAGGGTTTAAATATTTTTGGATGGTAAAAAAGGGCTTAAATATTTTTGGATGGTAATAAATAAACAATATGGTAAGAAATTCATAAGTATTTGTGCTGAAAAAATAAAAATTCAGTTTCTTTCCACTTTAGAGTATAAGTAGGTAGGTGAGGCACCCCTAAGATAACAATCTATTTATAAATTATAAAATAGTATCCAAAGATTAAAATTAAAATAATCTAAAAAATTGTTAGCTATTCATTATGCTTCATATCTAGAAATAAAGATCAGCGCCTACCGCTACGATTGGTGAAATTTTTTTTCCTGATCAATTTGACCTTGCAAACACATATTTACATTTAAAAAAATAACCTAACCTGGCCTGACCTGACTTTGGTACTTACTAACGCTCTGATCAGCAAAAACTCTTTTCCTCATAGATTTGACCTTGCTGAACACGAATCTGAATTTTTCAATTTTGTAGTCCACTGAAGAAGATCACATAGCGATCGAAAACGTTCTGTCTCAGTAAGTTTTAACAAATTTACAAAATTTAAAATTCGGATAGTCATAAACTTTTATTAAAGTGATTATCGAATCTAAAGTTATTTTTAACGGCAAACACATATTAACCTAAGAAAACCCGGTCCAGACAGGTTAGGTTAGGTTATTTTATAATTTTTTTAAATGCGTTTGCAGTAAAAATTTTCAGATTCATGTTCAGCAAGGTCAAATTTACCAGGAAATAAAATTTGCCAATCGGAGTGTAGCTGCTGATCTTAATAATTACCGAAATAAATTATAGTAACACTATAACATAGTTACCTAGCCTCCTTATGGACAGTTCCATGCTTACTAGTTTTAAATGGCATTCCTCTTGTTCCAAGATTTTCTAATTTCCTAATAAAACCACCTTTTTCAAAAATAACACTTGCCGCTCTCTTCAAGACTGATGCTGTTTCTACCTAAAATTTAAACTTACTGTTACGTAGGAAGATAAGTCATATTTAACATTAAATAAGATGTAAACAGTATATTAACAGTCATGCCCAAGTTTTTACATAGGCCAGACAGGGAGGTAGACACACTACCAAGAACTTATTATTACATAGGCATAGCATCCACACTACAAATTCTTATTTGTTGATTCCATCTTCACGTGTGCTACTAGTTTTCAATTATAAATATTTATAATTGTTTAGTACAAATTCTTCATAAACAACAGAAATAACCAATGTTACACAACCGAACAATATGAAATATACAAACATTTCAAACTACACCCTACACACATACTTAAAACACAATACATTATAACTAACACACACTTTTTACATCATAACTCCTAATGGTCAAAGTACACAAACATACTGATTTTTCCTTTTCACATATATTTTTCAAAATCAATTGTCGTCTTTAAACAACTTCGATTAAACACACCGTTTTAATAAGTAATTCTTAATGAATTGTCAAACTAATCTTGATATGTGAAATTGTATCACATTATTCAAAACATTTGGTATGTATATTAAAATATAGCTAAAAGTAGCCAGTAACCAGTATGAAACTCCCCCGCAGTGGCATAGCTCAAGGGGTCCACCACAGGACAAAATTATAAATTATATTAAAATTGCTTTCTGTTTTTCCCACATTTATTACTTTTAATAGTTGGGACCAATGTAGCAGTGGAAAGACAGAACAATATTAATGTTTAAACAATTACAAAATTTTAATTGTAAGTTAGAGATTATAGTACCAACACTTACTGATAGTGACAACTTTGTCACTGAAACGCGTCCGAGTTAATAAATGATTAATTTGTAAGTTTTGTTTACATCTTTTATTTGTATTAATTACAAAAACTTACCTTTACGAATTTTTAGTGGAAAAATAACTAGTAAATATGAAATTCAGTTCCTAAATTTAGGTTTTCAATCTTATTCCCTAATTATATTTTTGGCAGTTGAAGTCACTTGCTTCTTATTGAGAACATATTTAAAGTATTGGGACAGGTGGTCCCAATTCTCGCAGTTACCGCAACGGTAAGTATTAAATGATGAATGTGTTCTTCTTCAGTGTATTTGTCTAAAGACCTCAGCGACAAAAACTAATGTCGTATTCGTGTTCAGGACGCAAAAATACATAATAAAAATAAACAAACATATGTGTGTGTGTGTGTGTGTGTATGTGTGTGTGTATATATATATATATATATATATATATATATATATATATATATATATATATATATATATATATAACAAAAAATATCAATCGCCAATAAGTGGTGGATAATACCTAACCTACAATCTTGAATGGCTTGAACTTATACTTAATATCTAACACTTTATTACTTTTCAAAATGTTTTTGTAAGAGTAGTTAGATTTACTTACTTTAGGTAATACTCGAAGAAGTAGAGCCATTTCGTATGTCGGCATTCTAAACCTTTAACTAAGGGCAAGAAACAGTTTGTCGAAAAATAATTACAATTTTCAACACATGGAACACAAGAGTTGATTTATAAAATTAAACTTTCGAGATCTTATTGTATACAAATTTGTTTTAAAAAAATTTCATAATCTCCAAAAAAATAGGAAAATTAACAGCTCTTATTTAATAAAAAAAACAAGATGAGAAATTCAGAAATACTAAAGTAGACTAAAGGGAACTGAAACCAAACATCTTTTTGTAGGACCAACCCGACCAATCAGATTATTTAATTTACCATCGTCGCGGTTTTCAAAATTCCTGATACTACTTGAACCAGATAGTGCAGGTATATATTTTAAGTTAATATTTCTGATGTTATTTTATATCTTTGGCTGTAATGAAAAAACAAATTTTATATGAACCCATGAGTGACTAGATCATGTATGAGTTTCCTCAGATGAATTTCAGAGTTCGGAAAGGTTTTACTGCCCATTGTGGTTACCCAAATAAAGAATGTATAATTATCACAGTATTTATAGTTTTATTCCCGTTATAATTATTTCCTTTGAAAATAGAACAAATACATTACATTTTAACTATGACACTTGTAAGAACTTTTCCCCAGAAAACCTCTTTTCTTATAATGTGTTTAGCATTATCTACAGCCAGGGGCAGGCCAAAATTTCATCCTTGGAGGGTAGGTGGTGTGTTACAAATCACTGGGAGGGAGGCTCAGTGCTCCACACAAAGAGTGATCTGGTCAGTGGTGTAGCCAAGATATTATTTCGGGTAAGCCCGTACCAGGAGTAGAGGGTATTAAAAACCGCCAGAAAAAGGAGGGTCTGGGGGTGCTCCTTCAGAACATAAAAAAAATATATAATAGCTAGAACCATCTTTTATTGTATGAAACCCTTTATTAATTCAAGTAATTACTGAATAAACACACCTTTTTAAAACAACACTCAATTCAAATTAGAATGGCAACTTGGTTCAATTATTTGAAATAAACAAGTCAACCTCTAAGTTCATCTTACAAGAAAATTCTTCTCTTCCCTGATCTTGCCATCTCGTCAAGTACCTCGTCTGCTGTTATAGAGACTGGGTAATTGACTGATTGTAGAGCTGATCTTGTAGGTCGATAATTTTCCATGGAATTCCTAAAGTACGTATTTATCTTCTTCAGTAATGAAAGTTAACTTCAGCTTGCGACGATCTACCTAACCAGCGCACGCAGACCCCTCTCCTTGGCCGTTGTTTTCCTCTGGATCCACACTTTCCAGCCGACGCAGGTAAAATTTGAAACAAGCAGATCTGACACGAGTCAGAACCTGCTTGCCAAATTCTGCCAGGGAACCAGTCACTGGACTTTTATTTTAAAAACCCAACTTACTGATATTTAACCTTTTGAGTCACTCTATCTCTGGGGATACTTTATTTAAAGGCACCACACAGCTTAATAGCCAGATTGTATGATTATTCAAAATATTTGTTTGTTAAAAAATAAATTTAACTCTTAGCCATAAGTTTATAAAAACCAACGATATTTATTTGTATAAAATATTAACTAGTGCAGGAATTTTACTTTTTATTTAGTTATATATTTTAAAAATAAGAATTTAAATTAAAAATTCTCAAATTATTGAAAATATTTACTAATAATTTAATGTTAATTATTTTCTAACCTTCAATACATTTAACAACTCAATAATCTAACCTGTAACGATTTATCATGAACAAAATATGTAATATCCTCTAACAATATACAATATTGAACAATAGTTGGTTTTCAATTAACTTTTTTTTATTTTGTGTTGCCATTTATCTTTACTACTGTTTTCGATTATTAATTGTCAATAATTACTCAAATATTTTAAGTCAAATTTATAGTCGAATCTCCCATTTACTTTCATAAAATTCAATTTAAATTTATTACAAACAACAATTCCATTAATTTACATTTTAATAATTTACGTTTAGTTATTAAAATATTTTCAAACATTCCAAATTATTTTATATTATTTTATACTGCAAACCATAATTTAATCTACTTTTATCATTTTTGAATCTATTTCACATTTAAATCTTTATAATTTTTTACCCAAGTTCTATTTTATAAATTTATCCACTATCAAATTTAATTTACTGAATTAATTTCTATTAATCATATCATATATATATATATATATATATATATATATATATATATATATATATATATATATATATATATATGGTGACATAAAATAATTTTCATAAACAAGAATATACGAATATTACTTCATTTTATTGTTCATTGAAGCTTTTCGCTAATTTACATTATTAGCATTTTCAAAATATATGAATCACTGTACAGTTATGTGACCAGAGTAAGACTGTATGGATCACATAACTGTACAGTGATTCATATATTTTGAAAATGCTAATAATGTAAATTAGCGAAAAGCTTCAATGAACAATAAAATGAAGTAATATTCGTATATTCTTGTTTATGAAAATTATTTTATGTCACCATACATATTCAACAAGAAAAAATAATTCATCTAAGTTTTACAATATATATATATATATACTGTTTTGCTAATTAACTTTGAGAAATACAGTAAGCATTGCCATAGCAGCTAAGAGCACCAAATAATAATGTGTTTCTGCCTGTTTTCTGTGTAAATTAGTGCTCCCTCGTTTAGAGCAGGAAGTGTATATTCATAGTACTGTGAATTTGTTGTAAATTTTAGTGTCTTAAATTTGTGTCATGTGTTTTGTACAATAAATTTAGTACAAATTGAACATATAATATGGATTAAAAAAGAGTTCCGATATTACCAGCGAAAAAGAGGCAAACCATCGTTTCCTATTAGATATTAATAATTGTATGGAAGACATCCAGAGTAGTACAATATTAACATTTACTCAAATTTCTTTATTTTAAAATACTTTGAAAAAACGAAAATTTGCTTTGTATTTTCCAATACTGTATTATTTTTTTGCAACCGTACAATAACCAAGTCGACTCCGAGTTTACATAACTAATTGAAAAAATGTATTCTAAACAAGAAAAAAGTAATATAAATGTTTAGATTCCCAAACCTAGTTAAGGCAATTTGCATAAGTGGAACATTCCTAAACATGCCCTAAGGCTATTTTCGGTAATTGTGAGTTGTAGTAGTGGTCACCTGAGATATAAATTTAAAATTGTTCAAAACTACAAAATAGGATAATATGCACAATTTAAAAAAATGTATAAATTTAAAACCAAATCCATCCCAACTGGAGACTTTAACTCACAACTGTCCTATTTTCATTATTATTATTTTTTTTTGTTGGAAAGTTGTTTTTTATCAATTTTTAGTTGGGTAAAAAATTCTGTGGGCAATAGCAGTACCTACTAGTACTTCGTAGGTACATTTCAATATAGATAATAGTAACCTTCCTTTGCAATAACAAAATTAATAGTCATTGTTATAGCTTCAGGACATGTATTTGATTCATTTTAGGCGCATTTTATTGGAGATCAGCAATCTGTGTATTGATCAAAGTTTGGATTCCTAAAACACCAATTACAATTGTAATGTCACTGTATCATTCCTGTTACACAACTTGCTACTGCGCACTGAATTTTTTATCCAATTAAAAATTGAGTTAAAAATATAGTCATAATGACATTGATGGTAAAAATTTTTTTGTCTTAAATTACTTGTTTTAATCTGTAGAACACGAATAGTAACTTTATTCCCGCGGAAAGTATGGAAAGTTCCTTTTTTTACATTTTAAATGTTAAGTTTTAAAGGCATGTATGCCTATAACGTAAACCAAACACGCAGTAGCTACAGCGCACTGTAATTTTATACAACATTACTAAATACCTACATTAAAATATATGTACGAAGTATCCAGTCAGGATAGATTTAGTTATAAATTTATTCAATATTTCTATCTACCTATATTCAAATATACCTACAAAGTATCCAGTCAGAATAGATTTGGTAATAATTTTATTTAACATTACTATCTACCTATATTAAAGTATACCTACGAAGTATTCAGTCAGGATAGATTTGGTTGTAATTTTGGTAAATATTTAGACTTATTGCTGATGAAGAAAATTACAACCAAATCTATCCTGACTGGATACTTATAGGTATATTTTAATATAGGTAGATAGTAATGTTGTAAAAAATTATAACCAAATCTATCCTGATTTGACACTTTGTAGGTATATTTTAATGTAGGTATATAGTAATGTATAAAACTATAACCAAATCTATCCTGACTAAATACTTCATAGGTATATTTCAATATAGGTGGATAGTAAAGTTGAATAACATTATAACTAAATCTATCATGACTGGATACTTCGTAGGTATATTTTAATGTAGGTATATAGTTATGCTGTATAAAAATATATCCAAAAGTTAAATTTTTAGATTTTAGGTTTAGTATTAAAATAAACTGACTTTGGTGTAGTGTAGTCCGCTGTAGCTACTGCGCGGCTGGCTCACGCTATACATGCTATTACAGACTAACAAAATGTGCAGAAAAATTAACTTTTTGTGTTTTCCGCAGAAAAAAGTTTATATAAGTGTTCTACGCATTGAAATGAGTAAAAAAAAATTAATTTTCAACACTATCAATAAGACTTGTTTACGCTATATACAAGATAACATTTAAAATGTGAAAAAGTAACTTTCCGTATTTTCCGCGAAAAGAGAAGTCAATATTTGTGTTCTACAGATTAAAAAGAGTAATATAACCCTGCGGTACTCGCACTTTTTTTTACATTGATAGCCCACGCCATTTTCTTTTTGTAATATCATTTATGATCTATTCAAACAATAAATAAACATATTTTTTAATATTTCAATTACTTATCTACCTGTGAAGAAATTTACAAGCTTTAATTAATATTTTAAGAGTACAATACAAAATGAAAACTTTTCCATAGATTTTCCTGCATATGGGTTAAACATTTTTGGCTAAGTTTAGCTCTAAAAAACTTGATTTCGCTTCAAGGTAATCAATTTTTTTCACAGATATACTTTTTAAGTTTGTTTATTAAACAATAAAAATATTCTAGAATGTATACATAAAAATTAATTTTTTGCCATAAAAAAAGGTTTTATAAAAATAATGTCATATTTAGCAAGTTCTTTAGTTCTAATTGAGGCGTAAATAAGGCTCACAAGGGACGAATGTTCTTGACAAACACATTTAGTTGTCATTGACACATGAAAGGCATACAAGGGATGAATGTCCTGGACAAATCTTGTTGCCACACAAGTCGCAGCATTTTCTGGTAGACCAGTCGCGTGCCCTCCCACACAGGTAGCAACGTCACACGTTGTTGTTCCCGGGGACAGGTTGGCGCCGAGCCTCTTCAATACAAAGAAGCTTCCTAGCTCGGTGCCAATTGTTCATCGATTGTACAGAATTCACTTGGTGTATAAAATCTTCCAAAATTATGAACTATGAGCTCAAACAATTCCCTAACAGCTGCAAGACGATCTACTTCTCTTCTTTGCACTCGGTCTCGAACATTATCAAATCGTATGCATCTCATTAAAAAATTAATCCGATTTTCACTTATTCAGGGTGTCTAGTGACAGGGAAAACCTGGAAAAGTCAGGGAATTTTAAGATTCTGGAAAATTCAGGGAAAAGTCAGGGAAAATTTTAAAAAATCGGGAAAATATTAATTTTGATTAGAAACAAAACTAGTGGCCATTGCTCTCGAATATTTGGTATTGTAAGCCAGCGGTTTAGGGGCAGGGCAGTCAGGAAATAACACTTCTTTATTTAGATGCCCATTATTTATTTGATAAGCCCGTTGCTATGACTTCAGGACTTATGTCAATAAATATTAAACGTGTCGAGTTGGTACAGCTGGGAAGTTTTTGCCTGGACCGTGGCCTTGGGGTGCGCAGTGGTTCTGTTATCATATGGACAGATGGGGATAACAGATAACTCAGTCTGTTTCTGACCACACAGAACGCTGTGTAAACATTCGTAGCCAGCTATTTGTCTAGACTCGTGATAGTATGTGTTTTATTTGACGGTGATTATTTTTACACTGTTTATTTCAACATGGAAGGTTCCGGTTTTCATTGCCGTAGCGGGCAATCGCGTCATGCAGATGTCGTCATTACCTCCCCTCCTTCCTTAGGATAAATATAAACTAAAAGATGAAGTGACCGAAGCAGAGATTATATGGTGCGTGAATTTAGTAGTGCAACACTTCTTTACGCAATGCAGAAGGTAGTGTGTGCCTCTTTCCAAGGATGTTCCCTGATAGCACCGGTGCACAGAACATGAAATTGCGGAAAGATAAAATTTCCTATAGTGTTGTATTCGGTTTATCAAATTATTTTAAATTCAAATTCTAACTATGTAATTGGCTTTGATGAAAGTTTAAACAAAATATCACAAAGAGCCCAAATGGATTTGAGTGTTAGGTATTGGGATGCAGAGACGGATGAAGTGAAAGCTCGATATTTTGGTTCTGTGTTCCTTACAGACACAAAAGCAAAAGAGTTACTCAATTCGTTCTTAAAAGGTGTTCAAAGTCTGGGTTTATCCAAGATCCTTCAGTTATCAATGGATGGGCCCAATGTAAACTGGGCTTTCTATAGACATCTAAAAGAGGAAGTCAGGGAAAACTCAGGGAATTTCTTCAAGCTATTTTACTAGACACCCTGTTATTGCTAAATAGCATGCTTCTACCCCACTTCCTTTGGAATTGTCCTACATAGTTTTAATGTGTTTCCTCGAACTTCCCAAACAACCTGATAAAATCAGGATACCTAGAAAGGCACGAATTTCTGTTGCATTTGTATGATTTGCATCTCTAGGCCTTGTAAAATTATCTTTGATAGTGTCAATGTAAGTATTAGTTCCACTCACTATGAGTCTAATTACTTGGTCATCACAGAAGAACGCAAAACAATCATGCTCAGTGATAGCATTCCTGGCTTCACCTGTTCCAATCGTAAGACAATATTATTTTTCCTAGTACGGACGTTTGGAGGATTTGGGGGCAATTTTCTCCACTTCATTACATTTTTAAGTTTATCTTTTACATAATACAAGTTACCTATAGGTATATGATCACTGTCATCAGACTCATATTGTTGGTCCGAGTCATGTGGTTGTAGTGGTAGTTGGTTATCTTCTGCCTCTTCTTCATCTTCCAAATGTATCTCTTCTTCAAATATTCCAGAATAGCATCGTCACACATCCGCGCACGCTTTGCTACAGGCATGACACAAACAATCGCGTGGGCTACAGTTGTAGCCCACTCAACTTTGAATGACGAATACACTATCACTTCCACTAGACGCCTGAGCACAACTAGTTGGGTGGGACAATAGCAGATTAGAAGGTACTGAGAGACAGAGCTATCCCCTGCCACCCCCCACCAAACCAAACAACAAACAATGGCTGGGCTACAACTATAGCCCATGCGAGTACCGCAGGGTTAAGATTTTAAAAAAATTTTCATCACCAACGTCATTAAGACTATATTTTTACCAAAATTGTTAAAAAAACAACTTTCTGATACACACAGAAAAATATTAATGAAAATACTACATGTTTCGGAACATTCCAGACTAATACTTGCGAATGGATTTGCGAATGTAAACATTTACCAAAAGTAATTTTTCATGTCCCATATATATACAAACTGTGGTTAAAATATGAAAAAGGTAAAAGTATTCCTTAAACACCTATATATTAATATGGAACATTCCTAAACATGTCCTAAAGCTATTTTTAGCTTTATTATTTCAAGATTTTAACCAAAAAGTTACAGTAAAATTTTCTCATGTAACAATAATTGGTAATTTTGTTTCGACGTACGACTACCGCTATTTTTGTGAAATTTTTTTACTTTTCTG
Organism: Prosapia bicincta; assembly: GCA_036971475.1. Classification (NCBI taxonomy): domain Eukaryota; kingdom Metazoa; phylum Arthropoda; class Insecta; order Hemiptera; family Cercopidae; genus Prosapia; species Prosapia bicincta. Next base: position 244,691,842 of record JBAIZL010000004.1, on the reverse strand, counting down.
ATGTATTTTTTATGTCCTAGACACGAATCCAACGTTATGTTTTGTCGCTGACACCGTTTTTTAAAATATGCTTAAAAAAACATAACCTAAACTAACCTTTATTGACGCACGACTAACGCTATTTTCGTGAATTTGTTTTTACTTTTCTCATGTATTGTTAAGTTTTTACATATGTACATTCTTATATTTTTATGTACTTTTGTGAAAGTTACTTTATTTCACATTTTAAATGTTAGGTTGTGATGTCATGTAGGCCTATAGCGTGAACCGGGCGCGCAGTAGCTATAGCGCACTGCACTACGTCTAGATTTGTAATTTTATACAACATTACTATATACATACATTAAAATATACGTACGAAGTATCCAGTCAGGATAGATTTGGTATTAATTTTATTCAACATTACTATATATTTTTATTAAAGTATACCTTCGATGTATTCGGTCAGGATAGATTTGGTTATAGTTTTATACAACATTACTATATACCTACATTAAAATATACCTACGAAGTATCTAGTCAGGATAGATTTGGTTATAGTTTTATACAACATTACTATCTACCTATATTAAAATATACCTATGAAGTATCCAGTCAGGATAGATTTGATTATAATTTTCTGCATCGGCAATAAGTGTAATATTTACCAAAATTACAACCAAATCTATCCTGACTGAGTACTTTGTAGGTATACTTTAATAAAGGTAGATAGTAATGTTAAATAAAATTATTACCAAATCTATCCTGACTGGATACTTCGTAGGTATACTTTAATAAAAATAGATAGTAGTTCTGAATAAAATTATTACGAAATATATCATGAATGGATACTTCGTACGTATATTTTAATGTAGGTATATAGTAATGTTGTATAAAATTACAAATCTAGACGTAGTGCAGTGCGCTGTATCTACTTCGCGCCCGGTTCACGCTATAGGCCTACATGTAAATTCACGAAAATAGTGGTAGTCGTACGTCAATAAAGGCTAGTTTAGGTTATGTTTTTTTAAGTATATAAAAAAAAAAACTGCGTCAGCGACAAAAAATGATGTTGGATTCGTGTTTAGGACGTAAAAATACATAAGAAAAGTAAAAAAATTTCACGATAATAGTGGTAGTCGCACGTTGAAACAATTACCCAATAATTATATTAATATAGAATTTTGAATAGGGCCGGACTCATTATTTACAATATTATTTTTATTCCTATTAATATATAAAGTTTCCCACGCATCCAATTCACTACACTTAACAATGTTTTTAAACAGAGTTACATCATCTACTTTAAACTCGTGCTTTTCCTCTAAACAGAGTTTCACCATCGCAGATTTTTCTGGTCTGTTATATTTAACATGGGAAAATGTAAATAATTATATTTGATTTAGTGTAATGCTAGAGGATAGACAATGTTTTTTGTCATTTCATTAGGCGTATAAACATAAACATTTTTAGGTGTCGCAACACATGAGCACGCAATATGTAATTGTCTGTAAGAAAAACTAGAATGTACCAAATATAATCCTGCAATGGTTAATCATTGTCCTTTTGCCTTGTTTATAATCATTGAGATTGCAAGACGCAAAGTAAATTGTAGTTATTTGAAATCAGATGAAATCATCTGTATACGTGGAATAATAACCTTTTCTGCTTTAAACTTGCCACCTATGATTTCTGCCTCGATCAAGTTTTTTGGGTATTAGTTTTTTTGTTGTTAGCCTGGTTCTGTCGTACAGCCTTGGTGGATTCAAATTTTACAAGAGTATTATCGGCGATCCTACTTCTAATATCAATAATAAAATAATCAATAATGTACTTTTATTTTTATATTATGCTTATTAATTTTAAATTAATTAAGGAACGCAAGAATGGATACAGAATTTAACATTAGACTTATGGAAGGCTGTAAATGAAACTTCCTAAGCCTCTGTGACGACGCCCTGTGGATGGATCTGCAGCAAACTTTCACGAACCATTCTGACATTATGTTAAACAATCTGTCCAAATTTAATCAACTACTGTTTAGCAGTTAGGCATCCATAAGATACATATTTACATACATACATATATATATATATATATATATATATATATATATATATATATATATATATATTTAGGTTAGTTTTGGTTGGTAAAGATTATTTAGATTTTTTGGACTAGGAGACTGACAGACTTACCTTGGTAAGAGTCCACACTGTAGTCTTGAAATAGAAACACATAAAAGGACTTAAACAATGACATATTTCAACCACACAGTGGTCTTTGTCAATCGAAGAGAAAACACAAAAAGAAATATGAGAGGATGAAATAAAATAATTGTAATCACAGATTGTGTAGAGTAGAAATCAGATGTCACAGATGCACAGATTAAAGATATATATATTGTTTTCATGAGCATATGAGTGATTATAGTTTATATAAGTCTGTCAGGGGAAAGGAGATAAGGCTATTTGGAAAAAAAAATGAATGGATTTTTATCTGATGTTGAGGTTAGGGGATTCTCTGGACTTGGTATACCACTGGTATGATAGTTCCCACCTTCTCAGTTCTAAGGGATTGCAATCAGGGGGGAGTGATTTAATTATTTTTGTGGTATAGCAGTCATCAAAAGTTGTGATGTTGTGACTCGCAGCATGTTGAGCTGTTGGTCTATCCATATTCATAATTTTAACATCATGTCTGTGGCCATTCATTCTGATATTCAGACCATCTGTGGTCAGGCCTACGAGACATGATGTTAAAATTATGAATATGGATAGACCAACAGCTCAACATGCTGCGAGTCACAACATCACAACTTTTGATGACTGCTATACCACAAAAATAATTAAATCACTCCCCCCTGATTGCAATCCCTCAGAACTGAGAAGGTGGGAACTATCATACCAGTGGTATACCAAGTCCAGAGAATCCACTAACCTCAACATCAGATAAAAATCCATTCATTTTTTTTTTTTTTTTTTTTTACCAAATAGCCTTATCTCCTTTCCCCTGACAGACTTATATAAACTATAATCACTCATATCTTTATCACTTATATCTTTAATCTGTGCATCTGACATCTGATTTCTACTCTACACAATCTGTGATTACAATTATTTTATTTCATTCTCTCATATTTCTTTTTGTGTTTTCTCTTCGATTGACAAAGACCACTGTGTGGTTGAAATATATCATTGTTTAAGTGCTTTTATGTGTTTCTATTTCAAGACTACAGTGTGGACTCTTACCCTGTGAATTGATCTATCCCAAACTTCACACAAACCATCCTGGGAATTAATTAACCAATCCCTCCAAATTTCATTAACTTCTTTTCAATGGTTTAGTAATGCATAAGGTGAATATATACATTCATATATATATATATATATATATATATATATATATATATATATATATTTATTTATTTATATTTATAAATAATTATTTGAGATTATTAATTGTGATTTGTTTTAATATATTACATCATTATTCCTTTTATCAATTATTGTTTACTTAAATTTTAATTATTGTGTTAGGCAATGATGACCAACACAGGTTTTTCGCAATGAAAAAGAATTTTTAAACTATTGTTAACTTATAATGCAGTAGTTCTGGGAAAAAAAATGTTTAAACACTAGCCAAGTTGGAGTATCAAAATACAATTTTAAAGTCACTAAATAAATGACTATTTATTTTCTCTATGTAGGAGTATATTGTCTGCATATCTTTATTTAGTAATAAATGTTATTGTCTAAAGTCGTAAATAATAATAGGGCTTTAGAAATTGTGTGGTAAAATATTGAAAATGCGATAAAAAATTTCTCAATTTTCAGATATTGTGTATTTTGAAGCATGTGGCAACAGTAAAATAAAATTGGACCAACAAGAAGAACTTGACAGAATGTATCCAGGCTCTGATAAACCAGTAATCCATTACAACCCTTTCTTGCAAAATGGACACACAATTTGCAGCTACAAGGCATCAGTAATGTCTGCACTCTGGGTGACCATCAAGAAAGACACGAATAAGATATTCAAATGTGAACAATGTCTTTATATAGGGACAAAGATATACGACTTTATAATGCATTTAAAAAGACACATTCATAAAAGACCTTATAAGAGTCTAAAATGGGATTTTTCAGCAGCAGACTTAACCAGTTCTAAAACATACTTTAAACCTTACAAATGTACACAGTGTATTTATGCAGCTAAACTATCCGGAAGCGTCAAATCACGTGTGTGTACCCATTCTGGTGAAAAACCTTATAAATGCCCCCAGTGCAACTACGCAGCTTTAAGAAAAAAAAGTCTTACAATCCATATTCTCACCCATTCTAGTGAAAAACCTTATAAATGCTCCCAGTGTAATTATGCAGCTTCAGAAAAAAAAAGTCTTACAATCCATATTCTCACCCATTCTGGTGAAAAACCTTATAAATGCTCCCAGTGTAACTATGCAGCTTCAAAAAAACAAAGGCTTACAATCCATTATCGTACCCATTCTGGTGAAAAACCTTATAAATGCTCCCAGTGTAATTATGCAGCTTCAGAAATAGGAGGTCTTAAAGTCCATATTCGCACCCATTCTGGCGAAAAACCTTATAAATGCTTCCAGTGTAATTATGCAGCTTCACAAAAAGGAACACTTCAAATCCATATGTGTACCCATTCTGGTGAAAAACCTTATAAATGCTCCCAGTGTAACTACGCAGCTTCAAGTAAAAACAGGCTTACAAACCATATTCGCACCCATTCTGGTGAAAAACCTAATAAATGCTCCCAGTGTAGTTTTGCAACTTCACAAAAAGAAACCCTTAAAATCCATATGCATACCCATTCTGGTGAAAAACCTTATAAATGCTCCCAGTGTAACTATGCAGCTTCACAAAAAGAAAGGCTTACAATCCATTATCGCACCCATTCTGGTGAAAAACCTTATAAATGCTCTCAGTGTAACTATGCAGCTTCAAGAAAAGAAAGGCTTACAATCCATTATCGTACCCATTCTGGTGAAAAACCTTATAAATGCTCCCAGTGTAATTATGCAGCTTCAGTAAAAGGAAGTCTTAAAGTCCATATTCGCACCCATTCTGGCGAAAAACCTTATAAATGCTCCCAGTGTAACTACGCAGCTTCAAGTAAAAACAGGCTTACAATCCATTATCGTACCCATTCTGGTGAAAAACCTTATAAATGCTCCCAGTGTAATTATTCAGCTGCACAATCAAAACTTCTTAAAACCCATATGCGTACCCATTCTGATGAAAAACCTTATAAATGCTCCCAGTGTAATTATGCAGCTTCAGAAAAAGGAGGTCTTAACCCTAAAAGCGGCAGTGTTATTTTCCTAACTGGCAGTACAAAATGACCCGCATAAACATCTTATTTTGAACCAATTCTATAAATTACATTTTTCACACAAAGTTTGATATCTATATATTTTATTTGAAGAAAAAATGTTGAAGATTTTGTTCTATACATCAGAAAATTTATATTTTGATTACTTTGAATGTTATTTTTATGAAAATAAGAATTTTTCCAAAAACAATTATCATTTTTTTATGTTTGAAAAAAAATAAAAAACCATATGCATTACTGTCTGAAAAACTGAAATATACAAATAATAAAGAAAGATTTTCTGATTTCACTCAGCTTTGTTCCATAGAATTTGATGCAGTTTCCAATTTTCTATGATTTTTTTGCTGATCACATACGCGTAAACTGTTTGTTGGGCAAAACTGTCATACACTACTCCCTAGCCTATATTATATTTATAAAACGTTTTCCCTAAAGCACTGTTTATTATACACTGTTATGCCTATATCTAAATATCTACTTTTAATATATTTACACATTTAATTGAATAATTATACCTAATTAACCTAATTTTCCATCCTCCTTTTTCTGGAATTGGTGCGGTAGAAATGTTTCAATTTAGAAAAACATTTTGGATGTCACCCACATTACAACCAGGACACCAATATGTTGACCTTCCTCGTTTATGTGGGTCATGACCACAAACTTCACAAGTTCTTTCTTTCCTCCCATCCAATTTTGCAAGTTCATGTGAAGAACCGCTATCCGTTGAAGGGCCTGAGGTGGGAGCAGATTCTGGGTCCTCTTGGCACAAGGACTCCACTACAGACACAATAAAATTATGCCTAGTGACAGGTTTGTCTGTATTTTTTGAATATATAATGTATCCATTTAGAAGAGCCATGTCCACCACATTGAAGAAAATCTTCTTCCAGTATCTCATAGTTGGGCGGTTGCAGGATAATAGTCTAATAATATATACACTCACAAATATTTATTATAAAGTTATTAATTATAAAACGAAATACCTAAACTCCTAAAATACATGCTACGACACTGTAAACAAAACAATACAGGGAGTGTATGCCTTTGTGAACCGAAACGAATGGAATGACTCCGAACGCATTGTTCAGACTACTTTTGGAAACGGAATAGTAAACCCATTCCTCAGTCTAGAACGAAAACAAAAACACGTGTGTGTTCAGAAAATAATAGAGAACAGCCTACGCTATCTATTGGATTCATACGGAACTTTTAAACGATGCAGTAAGGGCCAACGTACAAGTGTCGTAAAAGCGACATCTACAGTTTAACGATCGCACGAACTGTCGGAAAATCGACAGCTGCCGCTTCTAGGGTTAAAGTCCATATTCGCACCCATTCTGGCGAAAAACCTTATAAATGCTTCCAGTGTAATTATGCAGCTTCACAAAAAGGATCACTTCAAATCCATATGCGTACCCATTCTGGTGAAAAACCTTATAAATGCTCCTAGTGTAACTACGGAGCTTCAAGTAAAAACAGGCTTACAAACCATATTCTCACCCATTCTGGTGAAAAACCTAATAAATGCTCCCAGTGTAGTTTTGCAACTTCACAAAAAGAAACCCTTAAAATCCATATGCATACCCATTCTGGTGAAAAACCTTATAAATGCTCTCAGTGTAACTATGCAGCTTCAAGAAAAAGTAGTCTTAAAATCCATATTCGCACCCATTCTGGTGAAAAACCTTATAAATGCTCCCAGTGTAACTATGCAGCTTCACAAAAAGAAAGGCTTACAATCCATTATCGCACCCATTCTGGTGAAAAACCTTATAAATGCTCTCAGTGTAACTATGCAGCTTCACAAAAACAAAGTCTTACAATCCATTATCGCACCCATTCTGGTGAAAAGCCTTATAAATGCTCCCAGTGTAACTATGCAGCTTCACAAAAAGAAAGGCTTACAATCCATTATCGCACCCATTCTGGTGAAAAACCTTATAAATGCTCCCAGTGTAACTATGCAGCTTCACAAAAAGAAAGGCTTACAATCCATTATCGCACCCATTCTGGTGAAAAACCTTATAAATGTTCCCAGTGTAATTATGCAGCTTCAGACAAAAATAATCTTAAAATGCATATGCGTACCTATTCTGGTAAAAAACCTTATAAATGTTCCCAGTGTAATTATTCAGCTGCACAATAAAGAAATTTTAAAATCCGTATGCTTACCCGTTCTGGTTAAAACCCATTTAAATGTTCCCAGTGTAAATTGTTCAGTTTCAGAAAAAGGAAGTTTAAAATTCATATGGGTACCCATTCTGTTGATAAACCTTACAAATGATCCCAGTGTAATTATTCACTGCACAATCAGATCAGCTTGAAATCCGTATGCGAACTCATTCTGGCTAAAAACCTTATAAATGTTCCCAGTGTAATTATTCAGCAGCACAATCAGTAAAGCTTAAAATCCTAATGCGAACACATTCTGGTGTACTACAAATATCCTCAGTGTTGTTATTCAGCTTCAGAAAAAAAAAATTTGAAAGGCATATGCTTACCAATTCTGGTGAAATCTTTCAAATGTACCAAGTGTAGTTATGCAGCTAATCAATCAGGAAACCTTGAGCACATAGCTTTCCCCATTATAGAGAAAACCCTTACAAATTTTCATAGAGTAATTAGTTATCTATTCAAACATTTATGGAGCCTTAAGGAAAATATGCAAAACCTTATAAGAACATAGTGATCCTTACTTAAGCTTTAAATCTATGTTAAACATTTATATTAGTTATATTAAATTATAAATTTGATAAATATAAATGCCATGATTGTCTGACTTATTCATAATAAATACACAGCTTAAATTGTGTTTGTTTCAAACTTGAAATTTGGAGGAAACCTATATATTGCAAGAAGAAAATTGATTTTTCAAAATTTAAATCTCTAGGTTAATTTACAATTTTTAGATTTCATATAACGTGACTGATTGCTCAGTTAGAAATGTAGCAACATTTCTAATTAAATTCAATTCCTGTTGCTAAAGTAACGTAAACAAATAGTAAAAATTGTTGTACAAAATCATGTTTTAAAATAATGTAAGTATCAGCTGTATATCATAGAGTGATTACAGCCATCTAATGGTTATTAGTAATTAGATTTCAATGTAACTGAATGAATGCTTTGTTAGAAAAGCAGTAGCACTTGTTAAATAAATTCACTCAATTTATTTGACTCTTTAAATATAGACTAGTGTCACCTATCACAGAGTAAATGTACTATGTTTGTGTAGGTCTACAGATACTTTAACAGGAATGGCCTCTGCAGCTGCAGCTACCCAATACAGGTTTCGTGTCAATCAGATAAATGGTTTGAAATGTTTAAAAAAGACAGGCATACATTCATTTACACATATATAATATGTTTTGTTCAACACAATGGGTTTATAAAAATAATTCTATTTTTATTAAACCCGTTATATATGCTGATACGTATTCATTCACAGATGGAAAAATATGATGAATAGTTAATATCTGGAGTACATACTATCAATTTTCAGTGAATAAAATCGCAGTTCTGACGTTTCATTAGAATTTCATCTAGCATTCACGAGGTAAACCCATTAACAGTTGAAGTGCAAATGAAGAGCACAGTCAATTCTGCTCCTTTATTTAGAAGAAAACATTCCTTTCCTTTTGTTCACCTTTCTGCTGATAGAATCTATTGATATTTCCACATTGTGGGCAAATTCTAAGTATCATCACATTTTTTAACACTCCCTTGCTTCTCTATTTCAACAGCCTCACATATAATTCCTGTAGTTTTCCACTCTAACAATATGTTGGCAAGACTGGAAATCAATGGTATATCCTGTATTGCTATGGTCCCTGTACAGAACCGATGTTTTCTGCTTGTTTTTAAGGCCAAGTTTGTACTCAACCTTGTAATCCTCAACATTCAAGATTTCCTGCAGCTTATCCATATAATCTAAATTATTTAAAACGACCATAGTGTTACCCTTATCAGCCGGCAATATGGTAATGTCTCCATTATATTTCAGTTTAAAAAAGGCTCTTTTTACTCCAGGGCTGAGATTAGGTTTAGGAATTCTGCTATTATGTAAAATACTATCAACCTCTTGACGAATTTCTTCATCTTCAGTTTTACCCATGTAGGCTATAGATGTTTTGACCTCAGATATTATTTCTTCTTTAGGAAGCCTGGTAGAAGCAATAGAAAAGGTAAACCCTTTACATAGGACAGAGATTTCAGCATCACTGAGGCTGTAGCTAGAAATGTTCTTCACAACAAAGTCAGGATCCAGAGTCTGGCGATGACATTCAGAGGTTTTAGCAGATTTATCTCAGGTAGGCTTGATGAGCACCAACTTGGCCTTGAAACAAGCAGAAAATATCAGCTCTTTACAGGTACTACAGTGATACAGGACATACCGTTGGTTTCCAGTCTTCCGACAGATTGCTTAAGTGGAAAACGACAGGACTATAACTATACGTGAGGCTGTTAAAATAGAGAAGCAAGGGAGTCTTAACAAACGCAATGATACTTTGAAATTGCCCACAGTGGGGAAATGTGTCATCGATAGATTTTATTGTCAGAAAGGTGAACAAAATGAAACGAATGTGAGTAATTGTTTGGCTCAGTTGTGTGTGGAATGACGTGAATGGGCAGGGCTTTTTTCCTCTATATATAGGAAATTTTATACAGAGCACAGTAGCGTAATTATGATAAATGAATAACAATAACCCTTACTACAAATATTTAAACACCCTTGATGTACATTTCGCCAACACCGTTAGCATCATCAGAAGGTTAAATTGATACTTAAGTTGATACTCAGCAATGAAGATACTATCAATCTTTGACAATCAACTCGCATAAATACCAAGTAAGATTCTTGTTTAGGTACATTTAGTAAAAGTGATAAGTGAATACAAGAAAACAGTGTTGCATAGTTAAAGTGTGTGTGTGCGTGTGTGTGTAAAACCTACCCAGTTTTAATAAAAACAAAATAATAAAGAACCTAATAGTTGACACAGAATCTAACATGCATAAAATTACCCACCAAAACACTGAACACATAAGAAACAACATTAATAATAAAATTAACCTAATAAAAACCGGAAAAAACAAAAAAACCGATACAACATATAAATGAAAAAGAAGTTATAAAACTCAAAGAAAACCTCAAAAACAACGACTACTTAATATTAATCAGATAAAACAAACACACCAGTAATAATAGAAAATACCAAATTCATCTATTCAATGACTAACCATATAAAAGACCCAACTAACCACTAATCCCAGACCCAACTAACCAATACCTTAATACAATAAAAAACCTAATAGTCACACACAGAAATACCCTAAACTATAACAATAAATTAAAATACCACACAAGACTATACCCATTCAAACCATGTGCAACAATATTAACAGGCATACCTAAAATCCACAAAACCAACACACCACTTAGACCACTAATAAATTTCAAAACCGCACCATCTTACATAATCGCAAAAATACTAGACAAATTGATAAGATCTAAAATACATATCAACAACACACACAATATAAAAAATTGATACGAATTAATTAATAAAATAAAGAACATAGAAACAAAGTGCAATTTTTTAATGAATCTATAATTATTGTATAATGAAAGCAATTATTATAAAGTTTTTATATTTATAATGTAAATCTCTAATGATGTAGAAGTTTATTTTTATATAATTATTTAGTCTGTTTATACTGTGAGTTGTTTTCCTTCAATATTTTGTAAAATATTGTAACATTCGTAATATCAAAACTTGTAATATTTATGTATAATTATAATATAAATATACTATAGTTTTTTAAAAACTGTTTATACAAAGAATTATATGTGTATTTGTATATATGTGTTTGGCTTGGATAGGGAAGGGGAGAGTCCAGCAGTCTGGAAATATAAAAGTGATTATTCTTAAATTTTGTGATTAAGGAGAAGGATGATAAATTGTTAGGAGTATGACTGATTAGGTTGAAATGTATCAAACCCCCAAGATATACTATAAAAATATTATTTCTTCTGAATTCTTGTTCACAGTAAGAAAATATTCTAAATAATTCAACACGCTCCAAGAAAAAAACTCTATGCCTTTAAATATGTTGAAATTGTTAGTTAAATTAACTGAAAACCGATTTCAGTTTTAAATTTTCAGTTGTAAAAATAGTTCTCCAGTGTTTTTTTTGTTTTAAATATTTGATTAGTTGTTCAGTACTAATGATTGAAAAACAAGTTTTATGACACAAGGCACCCCACTCTCATAACTGTGATTCCAAATATATTTTGCCACATTTTCATAATGTCCGTAACTTTTTCTTTTTCTTGTAGATTTATCAAACTGATCCTTTTCTTCCTCAGAACCATCACTACCTTTCATTTTTAACTGGAGAAGATACAAGTTTAAGAGAGAAAACTACGAGTTACACCACCACAATATACAGAATAGAGACATAACCTACAAAAAAAACAAGTAAGCTGTGTTTGGACTGTGATTAATCTTGAGTTGCTTCAGTGGTTACTTGATCGTTCTTGCAATGTCACATGGGTTTTTTTTAAATGCTTCTAGAAGAGACACTGTTCATTTTTGTTATGTTTTGATTACATGCCATAGTAATTCATTGAATGACCTATAGATTGTGCTTAAAACCACTGATATTGAAAAAAGTGGAGCTTGATCGTTCTTGGGGTGACGTCTTCGGTTCCAACCTTGGTGTTAGTTTTCGGTAAATTTAAACAGGAATTTATCTTCAGCACTGAATTTTAGACACAGATTGCACAAAAGAAAGTCCAACTTATCTATAATGGCTTTCGATTTGTTAGTATCAATAAACTGAAGATTGTTTATCATATATGAATGACAAATAACTGCCATTAAATTATATTAGTAGAGTAGGGTATACTTTATCCCCCCAATGAGAGAGCCGTATTTGTTACCGCCACCACCTCCTAAGCCCCGCCCCTAGTCGTGGATTGGTGGATGCCGGCGGCGTGGGATCGGGAGGGCCATCTTGTTCTGGGGTTGACGTAATTTTTTGAAGAGGAAAAAATATAAATGTGTATTGTGGAATCGAACCGTGGACGTTTGGTTTGCTGGCGTGTGACGCTAGCGACTGAGCTACCATGTACTCAGTTGTGTGTTGTGGTTAGATGGGGGTACAAGTAGGTCGTGAGTATTGGTAGTTGTTTGGTTGTATGAAATAAGAGTAAAACGTGTATTTGTATAAAAATAAATTTATTGTGTTAAAAATATGAATATAAATACGGGATTATACAGATACGTAAATAAAATAAAAATCTGACAATTTGAAGACTAGAATAAAACTCAATATTACATATTACAAATATAATATAATTAAAATCTAACAAAAATTGCATGATAAAACTAAATATAAATACGAGTAATACATAACACGCACACCAACAGTCACACAAACATAATTTTAGGAAATATAATACGCACACAATATAATATAAGTAAAATATAACAATAATAAAATAATAAAACTAAATATAAATACAAATACGAGTAATATAATATAATTGAAACATAACAATCATAAAAGTAGGCAGTTGTGTTGTAGTGTTAAATGCGAGTACAAGAAGGTCTTTTTGCTCTGGTGCTCTGACACACAGAATCTTCACTATTAGAATCGATTCACGTTCGATTCTATGTGTATATTGTCCAGCATCCGTTGTTAATTGTAGATTGTCCATGTTGAAGTACTTCGAGGGCCTTCTTGTTCTGGTAGGCATGTTGAAAAATATGTTGTAATGGTTCCGTTGATAGTAATTGTACATGTCCATGGTGAAGGACTTCGAGGGCCTTCTTGTTCTGGTAGGCATGTTGGTATTGATAGTAATTGTGACGTATATGTAAAGGCTATGGTGAAGGACTTCGAGGGCCTTCTTGTTCTGGTGGGCATGCTGGTATTGATAGTAATTGTAACGTAGATGTAAAGTCCATGGTGAAGGACTTCGAGGGTCTTCTTGTTCTGGTAAGCATGTTGGTAGTGGAAAAATATTTAGTAATGGTTCCGGTGTTAGTAATTGTAGATGTCCATGGTGAAGGACTTCGAGGGCCTTCTTGTTCTGGTAGACATGTTGGTATTGATAGTAATTGTGACGTAGATGTAAAGTCTATGGTGAAGGACTTCGAGGGCCTTCTTGTTCTGGTGGGTATGCTGGTATTGATAGTAATTGTGACGCAGATGTAAAGTCCATGTTAAAGGACTTCGAGGGTCTTCTTGTTCTGGTAAGCATGTTGGTAGTGGAAAAATATTTAGTAATGGTTCCGGTGTTAGTAATTGTAGATGTGCATGTTGAAGGACTTCGAGGGCCTTCTTGTTCTGGTAAGCATGTTGGTAAATGTAGTGGAAAAGTATTTTGTAATGGTTTGAGTAGAAAGGAAGATAGTTTGGGACAAAACATTACGGCACCTTACCTAACCCACCCCTAAGTGTTGTTTGTGTGAGTGTTGTTTGGGGTGGTGGTGGGTAGATGTGTGGGTAAGTTTGAGATTGTGGAGGTTGTCCCGGGGGTGGGGGATGATTTTGCTCCAAAAACAAGATGGTGTCGCCTAGTGTAAGAAATTGTGTGGTGTCTTTGGAGTGTATGTTGGGTATATGTGGGTTCGAACGGGGGGTCGCCCTGAGGTGAGGGTGGTTTATAATAATAATATATGAAATCACCAGGGGTAGTTTTAAATAATATATGAAATTACCAAAAATCGATCGGTTGTATCAAATGACAAAACAACTGTATGCTGTACGTTTATAGTATGTGTTGGATAGATGCGGGGGTGGGTTCACCTGAGGGCAGTTTTCAATAATATATCAGATTGCCAAAAAATGATCGGTCCCTGGAGTCGTGCTCGAGGTAAAGCCACCCAGGAGCCAGGCGTTAGGTAAAGCTACCTTGGAGCAAGGCCTCAGGTAAAGCCATCCCGAAGCCAACCCTTAAGTAAAGCCACCCTCGAGAAAGGTCTTAGGTAAATTCACACTAGAGTGGACCTTTAAGCGGAGTTGTTTTTAATAATATCTGAAATTGATAAAAAAATGATCGGTTAGATCAAACGACCAACGTTCCCACTAAACGCTAAGTTTAACCGACCAACAAATATACATTGGGTTAAAATAGTCAACAGACTTTGCAGGGAATTGACCTATCACCATTGCAGGGGCTCGGTAGGCTTACGCAACACAACGCAAACGGCCGCAGTAAGGTGTGTAGGCATATTACTATGTTAAGCATGATAGCCCTATATAGTATATTAAACAAATATGCATGTAAACCTACATAGATCTATATACTATGTTAGACCATTATGTATAATAGCCCACATAATGTGTTAAATCAACACGCGTGTAAGCCTACATACATACTATGTTAGGCCGACATACATGAATCCCTACATGGGCCTACTATGTCGGTAAACCACTTGCCAAAGCCTTTATGATCTGAGCTATACACACATTTTCACCTCTTCAGGTAGAGCCTCAGGCAGGCAACCGTATAATATGGGAAGTACTATATGGTATAGCTACCAGTGCATACCACCATAGCTACGTAAAGGCAGTTACCAATGCATAACCTATCACGCCCACGTAGGTGACGGTCAACAAATATTACAATATAATTTAAAAAAGTCACGCAACCTATATACATACCAACATTCATGTTAACCTATATAGGCTTATATACTATGTTAAGCCAGCATGCAATATACTCTAAATAGCCCTATATACTGTGTCAAACCAACATGCAGGTTAACCTTAATATACATCCTGTATTAAGCTAATATCTCCGTTACCCACATAGGTCTATTTAATATGTTAAACCAGCATGAATGATAGTGTGTTAAACAAATATGCGTGTAAACCTACATAAACACTATGTTAACCCTACATACTGTGTTAAACAAATATGCGTGTAAACCTACATAAATACTATGCTAAGCCTACATACTGTGTTAACCAAATTTGCGTGTAAACCTACATAAATACTATGCTAAGCCAACATGCATGCTATTCTTCATAGGCTTATATACTATGTTAAGCCAACATACATGATTGCCTTATATAGTATGTTAAAAAAATATGCGTGTAAACCTACATAAATACCATGCTAAGCCAACATGCATGCTATCCATCATAGGCGTATATACCATGTTAAGCCTACATACATGATAGCCTTATATAGTGTGTTAAAGAAATATGTGTGTAAGCCTGCATACATATTATGCTAAGCCGACATGGGCCTACAAATTATAATATAACACATTATATCCAATGCATAATTTAGCTAATGGTTATCACGCTATATTAGACGAGTAGCCTGACTACAAGTAGCCTACAAATTACCACATAATACCCGATACATAGCTTAGCTAATCATTAACACATTGTATCCGATGCACAGCTTGACGATGGGGTAACATATAGTATCCGATGCATAGCTAGGCTACAGGTTAACTAATGGTTAGCTTGACTATGGGTTAACACATAATATCCGATGTGTAGCTTGACTAATAGTTAACACATAATATCCAATGCATAGCTTGACTAGTGGTTAACACATAATATCCAATGCATAGCTTGCCTAGTGGTTAACACATAACATCCAATGCATAGCTTGACTATGGGTTAACACATCGTATCCGATGAGAAGTTTGAATACAAGTTAACACATAATATCCAATGCATAGCCTGGCTAATGACCAACATATAGTATCCGATGCATAGCTGGGCTAATGGTTAGCGTGACTATGGGTTAACACATAATATCCGATGCATAGCCTGACTAGGGCTAATACATAGTATCCGATGCATGGTCTGACTATGGTTTAACACATCGTATCCGATGAGAAGTTTAAATACAAGTTAACACATAATATCCAATGCATAGCTTGACTAGGGTTTAACACATAGTAGCCGATGAGTAGAATGACTACAAGTTAACACATAATATATAGTGCATAGCTAGGCTAATGGTTAACACATAGTGGCCGTTGTGTAGCCCGACTAATCGTTAACACATAATATCCAATGCATAGCCTGAGTATGTTTTAACAAATAGTATCCGATGCATAGATTGACTAGGGGTTATCACACAGTATCCGTTGAGTAGGTTGACTACAAGTTAACACATGATATCCAATGCATAGCTTGGCGAAAGGTTAACACATAGTATCCGATGAGTAGATTGACTACAAGTTAACACAAAATATTCAATGCATAGTCTGACTATGGTTTAACACATAGTATCCGATGAGTAGATTGACTAAGGGTTATCACATGTAGCCGTAGAGTAGGCTGATTACAAAATAACACATAATATTCATTGCATAGTTTGGCTAGTGGTTATCACATAGTATCTGATGCATAGCTAGGCTAATGGTTAACACATAGTAGCCGATGCATAGCCTGACTAGGGCTAACACATAGTATCCGAGACATAGATTGACTAATGATTAACACATGGTATCCAAAGCATAACTTGACTAGGGTTAACACATAATATCCGACGCATAGCTTGACTACAAGGTAACACATAATATCCAGTGCATAGCCTGACTAATGACCAACACATAGTATCTGATGCATAGCTATTCTAATGTGTAACACATAGTAGCCGATGCATAGCCTGACTAGAGCTAACACATAGTATCCGATACATAGATTGACTATGGATTATCACATAGTATCCGATGAGAGGCTTGAATACAAGTTAACACATAATATGCAATGCATAGCTTGGCTAATGTTCTACATATAGTTAGC
This sequence comes from Prosapia bicincta, assembly GCA_036971475.1. Taxonomy (NCBI): domain Eukaryota; kingdom Metazoa; phylum Arthropoda; class Insecta; order Hemiptera; family Cercopidae; genus Prosapia; species Prosapia bicincta. The sequence continues at coordinate 244,674,712 of JBAIZL010000004.1, read as the reverse complement.
CTACATTCTGTGTTATGTATGTAAACCCACATACTATGCTAAGCCGGTTACCCATCAGGTACTAGTCACAGATCTATGGTAATGCAAGAGTAACCCTAAGTGTATACCACACTATGACAACAGACACATAGCTAGACAACAGATACCTAGCCTGACCATAGCCTACATAGCTAGACAACCGATACATAGCTAGACAATAGATACCTAACCAGGAAGCAAATACATAGCCTGACAACCGATACATAGCCTGACAACAGAGCTAGATCAAATGACCAACGTTTCAATTAAACAACATTACGCTAAGTTTAACCGACCAACATACACGAAGTTCAAACGAACAACATTGACACCAAGTTCAAATAGGCTATGGCTGGTGGAGGCCAGATCAACGTTTCAGCTAATCAAAGTTGAAAAACTTACGCTAATCAACCAACATCTACACCGAGGTCAAATGGACTATGCCGGCTATGGTTAGTGAAGGCAGTGGCAAAAGCCTTTATGATCTGAGCCTTAGGCCTTAGACATAATTATAGCTACCAACGCATACCAAAATAGCTATGTAGAAACCGTCAAGGCCTTTATGATCTGAGCTTTACACATATTGTCTAGGTATGTTGTATCAGTTACAACATACTGACTAAGACAAATACCTCCATCAAATCTTAGGTAAAGCTACCTTGGAGTCAGCCCTTAGGTAAAGCCACCCTAGAGTCACGTCGTAGGTAAAGCCAGCCTGGAGTTGGACCTTAGGTAAAGCTACCTTGGAGTAGGGCCTTAGGTAAATCCACCCTGGAGAAAGGCCTTAGGTAAAGCCACTCTGGAGAAAGGCCTTAGGTAAAACCATTCCGAAGTCAGGCCTTAGGTAAGGCTACCTTGGAGTCAGGCCTTATTTGAAGCCTCTTTGGAGCTAGACTTTAGGTAAAGCTACCTTAGGGTCAACCCTTAGGTAAAGCAACCAAGGAGTCAGGCCGTAGGTAAAGCCAGCCAGGAGTCGGGCCTTAGGTAAAGTTGTGCTTGAGGCCAGGTCTCAGGTAAGGCCTCTCTGGAATCAGTCCTTAGGTAAAGCTACCTTGGAGTCAGCCCTTAACAATAGCTAAAGCTAGGTAAAGACAGCTACTATTGCATACACAATCACAATAGCTGCGCAAAGACGGCTACCAATCCATAATCTATCACAATATCTCCATAAAGATAGCTACCAATGCATAACCTATCACTATAGATGTGTAAAGACAGCTACCAATACAAACTCTATCGCAATAGTTACGTAAACACCTCCATCAAATCATGACTTTAGACAATATCTCTGTAAAACTAGCTACCAATTTATACTCTACCACAATAGCTATGTCAAAACTGTTACCGACTCATAATCTAAGACAATAGTTACGTAAAACCCTGTATCAATTCAAGACCTTATGCAATATCATCGTAAAGACAGCTACTAATCCATACTATATCACAATAGTTACGTTAAAAGAACTACCGATGCTCACCCTACCATAATAGCTACGTACAGACGGCTAATAATGTATAACCTATCACAAGACCTATGTAAAACCGCTACCATTGCATAACCTTTCACAATAACTACGTAAAGGCAGCTAACAATGCCTACCCCATTAAAACAGCTACGAAAAGATAACAACCAATACATACGCTATCATAATAGCTATGTAAAGACAGCTAAAGGTGCATAACCTAACACAATAACTCAGTAATGACAGCTACTAAATCATGAACCATCACACTAGCCTCGTAAAGACAGCTGCCAACATATACACCATCACAATAGCTACGTAAAAAACTGTTACCGATCCATGACCCAAGACAATAGCTATATCCAGACCTATATCAAGGGATGAGATAAGACAATAGCTCCGTAAGGAAAACCTACCATTGCATGAACTACGACAACAGCAAGGTATGGACCGCTACCAATGCATTACTTATCACAATAGCTCCGTAAAGACAGCTACCAACTCGTCACATTAGCTAAGTAAATAGCGCTACCAATGCTTAACCTATCACAATTGCTCCGTAGAGACAGCTACAAATACATTCCCTATCACAATAGTTACAAAGACATATATCAAAAGCACGAGCAAGGACAATAGCTACGAAAAGACAGCTCTACCAATGCATACCCTATCAGAATATGTAAGTAAAAACCGCCATATCAATGTATGACCTATCTCAATAGCTACATTAAGACAGCTATCATTGCATGCGCAATCTCAAAAGCTACTAATGCATGACCTAAGCCAATAGTTACGTAAAGTCAATGCATTTTATCTATCATCATAGCTCTATGAAGACAACTACAAATCCATAACCTATCACAATAGTATACATCCTGTATTAAGCCATTATGTATGTTACCCTACATACTGCGTTAAGCCAATAAGCGTGTAAACCTACATTCCTCCTGAAATAAGGCAATATGCATGTTACCCTACATAGCCCTACATACTGTGTTGAGAAAATATGCACTTTACCCTACATAGGCATACATACTGAGTTAAGCCAGGATGAATGTAAAGCTACATTCCTCCCGAAATAAGACAATATGCATGCTACCCTACATAGGCCTACATACTATGTTAAGTCAATATACACGTTACCCTGCATACATTTGGTATTAAGCAAATATGCGCGTTACCCTACATAGGCCTACATACTGTGTTATGGAAATATGCATGTAAATCTACATACTGTGTTAAGCTAATAAGCATCTAAACCTACATTCTTTCTGTATTAATCCAATATGTATGTTACCCTACATAGGCCTACATACTGTGTTAAGCCAATATGCATGTACACCTAAATAAGCTTACATCCTCTTTTAAGCCGATATGCACGTTGTCCGACAAAAGCCTACATAATGTGTTAACCTGGTATGCATGTAAACCTACATAGGCCTCACCCTGTATTAAGCCAATATGCACGTTACCTTACATAGGTCTACACCATGTATTAAGCCAATATCCATGGTACCTCACATTAGCCTACAGACTGTGTTATGCCGATATGCATGTAAACCATACATACATCCTGTATTAAGTATATATGGATGTTATCCTACATAGGCCTACATATTGTGTTAAGTCAATATGCAATGTTATTATTATTATTATACGTTTCAATAAAGGTATAGGTAAGTTCACACAGACAGAGTTCGACAAATAAATGCTTGTTTAAAACCTTTACAGTAATATTGCTATCCGTTATCACCGGACCGCGATAGCGCACTCTGATTATATCAGCATAACCGCAGCAAATGACGTGAAACAAAATGTCGGACGGCATATGTAATATCTGTAGGTCATACAATCTGTATAGGATTAACTGTTGCCTGTATAGGTATGCCACCTATACTTACTTTAACATTAGTCCATCTGCAGGACAATCACAGGTAAAGCCTCAGGGCAGTTGTGCAATGTATTATGATCATGTTCTGACGCTAGTCATGAGTTTCTCACTACAACAAATTTTCAATAAAATTCATCTTTTGCCCCTAGGTGGAGTATCGTCTCTTTCCATCTACAAGTTAATTCAGGGTCAAGGATATACAGTAAAGACTTAGGCCAGTTACATACTTGTGTTATGTCCTATGACCATGTTCTGACGCTAGTCAAGTGCTTCTCATTTCAAACGGGATTTATCTTTTACCTCTGAAGTAGAGTATCGCATCTGCCCATCTACAGGGGCATATATGGTACAGAAAAGCATGCCTAAGATAGCACGTCCAGCATACTATGGTAAAGAAGAAGATCATCAGAGCATCTGCCATGTCTAAGGTAGCACTTCCAATATACTCTGGTACGGAAGAGGATCATCAGGGCATCTAGCATGTCTAAGGTGGCACTTCCAATATACTCTGGTACAGAAGAGGTCATCACGGCATCTGCCATGTACAGAGATATTGTGATAGGTTATGGATTGGTAGCTGTCCTTACGGAGCAATTGTCTTAGCTAATGCACTAACATAGGTCTTTACGTAAATGTTTTTACGGAGCTATTGTGCTACGGTATGATATTGTAGCTGTCTTTACGGGGCTATGATGATAGGTAAAATGCATTGACTTTACGTAACTATTGGCTTAGGTCAGGCATTAGTAGACGTCTATACGTAGCTATTGCCGTTGTTAATGCGTTGATAGAGGTCTTTACGTAAATATATATTTTGGTCATGGGTTGGTAACAGATTTTACGTAGCTATTGTTAAGTGGTAGCCGTCTTTAAGGAGTTATTGTGATAGGGTATGCAATATTAGCTGCCTTTACGTAGCTATTGAGATTGGGCATGCATTGATAGCTGTTTTACGTACCTAACCAGTCCAAGCTGGCTTTACCTATGGTTTGACTCAGGGGTTGCTTTATCTAAGGGCTGACTCTAAGGTAGCTTTACCTAAGACCTGGCCTCAAGCATAACTTTACCTAAGGCCCGACTCCTGGCTGGCTTTACCTACGGCCTGACTCCTTAGTTGCTTTACCTAAGGGTTGACCCTAAGGTAGCTCTACCTAAAGTCTAGCTCCAAAGAGGCTTCAAATAAGGCCTGACTTCGGGATGGTTTTACCTAAGGCCTTTCTCCAGAGTGGCTTTACCTAAGACCTTTCTCCAGGGCGGATTTACCTAAGGCCCTACTCCAAGGTAGCTTTACCTAAGATCCAACTACAGGCTGGCTTTACCTACGACGTGACTCTAGGGTGACTTTACCTAAGGGCTGACTCCAAGGTAGCTTTACCTAAGATTTGATGGAGGTATTTGTCTTAGTCAGTATGTTGTAACTGATACAACATACCTAGACAATGTGTGTAAAGCGCAGATCATAAAGGCCTTGACGGTTTCTACATAGCTATTTTGGTATGCGTTGGTAGCTATAATTATGTCTAAGGCCTAAGGTTCAGATCATAAAAACTTTTGCCAGTGCCTTCACTAACCATAGCCGGCATAGCCCATTTTGACCTCCGTGTAGATGTTGGTTGATTAGCGTAAGTTTTTCAACTTTGAGGCCAATATGTATAATAGCCCACAAATTGTGTTAAATCAACACGCGTGTAAGCCTACATACATACTATGTTAGGCCGACATACATGAATCCCTACATGGCCCTACTATGTCGGTAAACCACTTGCCAAAGCCTTTATGATCTGAGCTATACACACATTTTCACCTCTTCAGGTAGAGCCTCAGGCAGGCAACCGTATAATATGGGAAGTACTATATGGTATAGCTACCAGTGCATACCACCATAGCTACGTAAAGGCAGTTACCAATGCATAACCTATCACGCCCACGTAGGTGACGGTCAACAAATATTACAATATAATTTAAAAAAGTCACGCAACCTATATACATACCAACATTCATGTTAACCTATATAGGCTTATATACTATGTTAAGCCAGCATGCAATATACTCTAAATAGCCCTATATACTGTGTCAAACCAACATGCAGGTTAACCTTAATATACATCCTGTATTAAGCTAATAAAATATGCTAAGCCAACATGCATGCTATTCTTCATAGGCTTATATACTATGTTAAGCCAACATACATGATTGCCTTATATATTATGTTAAAAAAATATGCGTGTAAACCTACATAAATACCATGCTAAGCCAACATGCATGCTATCCATCATAGGCGTATATACCATGTTAAGCCTACATACATGATAGCCTTATATAGTGTGTTAAAGAAATATGTGTGTAAGCCTGCATACATATTATGCTAAGGTAAGACATAGGGTTAACATATTAACATGAATGTTGGTATGTATATAGGTTGCGTGACTTTTTTTAATTATATTGTAATATTTGTTGACCGTCACCTACGTGGGCGTGATAGGTTATGCATTGGTAACTGCCTTTACGTAGCTATGGTGGTATGCACTGGTAGCTATACCATATAGTACTTCCCATATTATACGGTTGCCTGCCTGAGGCTCTACCTGAAGAGGTGAAAATGTGTGTATAGCTCAGATCATAAAGGCTTTGGCAAGTGGTTTACCGACATAGTAGGGCCATGTAGGGATTCATGTATGTCGGCCTAACATAGTATGTATGTAGGCTTACACGCGTGTTGATTTAACACATTATGTGGGCTATTATACATATTGGCCTCAAAGTTGAAACACTTACGCTAATCAACCAACATCTACACCGAGGTCAAAATGGGCTATGCCGGCTATGGTTAGTGAAGGCACTGGCAAAAGTTTTTATGATCTGAACCTTAGGCCTTAGACATAATTATAGCTACCAACGCATACCAAATAGCTATGTAGAAACCGTCAAGGCCTTTATGATCTGCGCTTTACACACATTGTCTAGGTATGTTGTATCAGTTACAACATACTGACTAAGACAAATACCTCCATCAAATCTAAGGTAAAGCTACCTTGGAGTCAGCCCTTAGGTAAAGTCACCCTAGAGTCAGGTCGTAGGTAAAGCCAGCCTGTAGTTGGATCTTAGGTAAAGCTACCTTGTAGTAGGGCCTTAGGTAAATCCGCCCTGGAGAAAGGTCTTAGGTAAAGCCACTCTGGAGAAAGGCCTTAGGTAAAACCATCCCGAAGTCAGGCCTTATTTGAAGCCTCTTTGGAGCTAGACTTTAGGTAGAGCTACCTTAGGGTCAACCCTTAGGTAAAGCAACTAAGGAGTCAGGCCGTAGGTAAAGCCAGCCAGGAGTCGGGCCTTCGGTAAAGCTACCTTAGAGTCAGCCCTTAGATAAAGCAACCCCTGAGTCAAACCATAGGTAAAGCCAGCTTGGACTGGTTAGGTACGTAAAACAGCTATCAATGCATGCCCAATCTCAATAGCTACGTAAAGGCAGCTAATATTGCATACCCTATCACAATAACTCCTTAAAGACGGCTACCACTTAACAATAGCTACGTAAAATCTGTTACCAACCCATGACCAAAATATATATTTACGTAAAGACCTCTATCAACGCATTAACAACGGCAATAGCTACGTATAGACGTCTACTAATGCCTGACCTAAGCCAATAGTTACGTAAAGTCAATGCATTTTACCTATCATCATAACCCCGTAAAGACAGCTACAATATCATACCGTAGCACAATAGCTCCGTAAAAACATTTACGTAAAGACCTATGTTAGTGCATTAGCTAAGACAATTGCTCCGTAAGGACAGCTACCAATCCATAACCTATCACAATATCTCTGTACATGGCAGATGCCGTGATGACCTCTTCTGTACCAGAGTATATTGGAAGTGCCACCTTAGACATGCTAGATGCCCTGATGATCCTCTTCCGTACCAGAGTATATTGGAAGTGCTACCTTAGACATGGCAGATGCTCTGATGATCTTCTTCTTTACCATAGTATGCTGGACGTGCTATCTTAGGCATGCTTTTCTGTACCATATATGCCCCTGTAGATGGGCAGATGCGATACTCTACTTCAGAGGTAAAAGATAAATCCCGTTTGAAATGAGAAGCACTTGACTAGCGTCAGAACATGGTCATAGGACATAACACAAGTATGTAACTGGCCTAAGTCTTTACTGTATATCCTTGACCCTGAATTAACTTGTAGATGGAAAGAGACGATACTCCACCTAGGGGCAAAAGATGAATTTTATTGAAAATTTGTTGTAGTGAGAAACTCATGACTAGCGTCAGAACATGATCATAATACATTGCACAACTGCCCTGAGGCTTTACCTGTGATTGTCCTGCAGATGGACTAATGTTAAAGTAAGTATAGGTGGCATACCTATACAGGCAACAGTTAATCCTATACAGATTGTATGACCTACAGATATTACATATGCCGTCCGACATTTTGTTTCACGTCATTTGCTGCGGTTATGCTGATATAATCAGAGTGCGCTATCGCGGTCCGGTGATAACGGATAGCAATATTACTGTAAAGGTTTTAAACAAGCATTTATTTGTCGAACTCTGTCTGTGTGAACTTACCTATACCTTTATTGAAACGTATAATAATAATAATAACATTGCATATTGACTTAACACAATATGTAGGCCTATGTAGGATAACATCCATATATACTTAATACAGGATGTATGTATGGTTTACATGCATATCGGCATAACACAGTCTGTAGGCTAATGTGAGGTACCATGGATATTGGCTTAATACATGGTGTAGACCTATGTAAGGTAACGTGCATATTGGCTTAATACAGGGTGAGGCCTATGTAGGTTTACATGCATACCAGGTTAACACATTATGTAGGCTTTTGTCGGACACCGTGCATATCGGCTTAAAAGAGGATGTAAGCTTATTTAGGTGTACATGCATATTGGCTTAACACAGTATGTAGGCCTATGTAGGGTAACATACATATTGGATTAATACAGAAAGAATGTAGGTTTAGATGCTTATTAGCTTAACACAGTATGTAGATTTACATGCATATTTCCATAACACAGTATGTAGGCCTATGTAGGGTAACGCGCATATTTGCTTAATACCAAATGTATGCAGGGTAACGTGTATATTGACTTAACATAGTATGTAGGCCTATGTAGGGTAGCATGCATATTGTCTTATTTCGGGAGGAATGTAGCTTTACATTCATCCTGGCTTAACTCAGTATGTATGCCTATGTAGGGTAAAGTGCATATTTTCTCAACACAGTATGTAGGGCTATGTAGGGTAACATGCATATTGCCTTATTTCAGGAGGAATGTAGGTTTACACGCTTATTGGCTTAACGCAGTATGTAGGGTAACATACATAATGGCTTAATACAGGATGTATACTATTGTGATAGGTTATGGATTTGTAGTTGTCTTCATAGAGCTATGATGATAGATAAAATGCATTGACTTTACGTAACTATTGGCTTAGGTCATGCATTAGTAGCTTTTGAGATTGCGCATGCAATGATAGCTGTCTTAATGTAGCTATTGAGATAGGTCATACATTGATATGGCGGTTTTTACTTACATATTCTGATAGGGTATGCATTGGTAGAGCTGTCTTTTCGTAGCTATTGTCCTTGCTCGTGCTTTTGATATATGTCTTTGTAACTATTGTGATAGGGAATGTATTTGTAGCTGTCTCTACGGAGCAATTGTGATAGGTTAAGCATTGGTAGCGCTATTTACTTAGCTAATGTGACGAGTTGGTAGCTGTCTTTACGGAGCTATTGTGATAAGTAATGCATTGGTAGCGGTCCATACCTTGCTGTTGTCGTAGTTCATGCAATGGTAGGTTTTCCTTACGGAGCTATTGTCTTATCTCATCCCTTGATATAGGTCTGGATATAGCTATTGTCTTGGGTCATGGATCGGTAACAGTTTTTTACGTAGCTATTGTGATGGTGTATATGTTGGCAGCTGTCTTTACGAGGCTAGTGTGATGGTTCATGATTTAGTAGCTGTCATTACTGAGTTATTGTGTTAGGTTATGCACCTTTAGCTGTCTTTACATAGCTATTATGATAGCGTATGTATTGGTTGTTATCTTTTCGTAGCTGTTTTAATGGGGTAGGCATTGTTAGCTGCCTTTACGTAGTTATTGTGAAAGGTTATGCAATGGTAGCGGTTTTACATAGGTCTTGTGATAGGTTATACATTATTAGCCGTCTGTACGTAGCTATTATGGTAGGGTGAGCATCGGTAGTTCTTTTAACGTAACTATTGTGATATAGTATGGATTAGTAGCTGTCTTTACGATGATATTGCATAAGGTCTTGAATTGATACAGGGTTTTACGTAACTATTGTCTTAGATTATGAGTCGGTAACAGTTTTGACATAGCTATTGTGGTAGAGTATAAATTGGTAGCTAGTTTTACAGAGATATTGTCTAAAGTCATGATTTGATGGAGGTGTTTACGTAACTATTGCGATAGAGTTTGTATTGGTAGCTGTCTTTACACATCTATAGTGATAGGTTATGCATTGGTAGCTATCTTTATGGAGATATTGTGATAGATTATGGATTGGTAGCCGTCTTTGCGCAGCTATTGTGATTGTGTATGCAATAGTAGCTGTCTTTACCTAGCTTTAGCTATTGTTAAGGGCTGACTCCAAGGTAGCTTTACCTAAGGACTGATTCCAGAGAGGCCTTACCTGAGACCTGGCCTCAAGCACAACTTTACCTAAGGCCCGACTCCTGGCTGGCTTTACCTACGGCCTGACTCCTTGGTTGCTTTACCTAAGGGTTGACCCTAAGGTAGCTTTACCTAAAGTCTAGCTCCAAAGAGGCTTCAAATAAGGCCTGACTCCAAGGTAGCCTTACCTAAGGCCTGACTTCGGAATGGTTTTACCTAAGGCCTTTCTCCAGAGTGGCTTTACCTAAGGCCTTTCTCCAGGGTGGATTTACCTAAGGCCCTACTCCAAGGTAGCTTTACCTAAGGTCCAACTCCAGGCTGGCTTTACCTACGACGTGACTCTAGGGTGGCTTTACCTAAGGGCTGACTCCAAGGTAGCTTTACCTAAGATTTGATGGAGGTATTTGTCTTAGTCAGTATGTTGTAACTGATACAACATACCTAGACAATATGTGTAAAGCTCAGATCATAAAGGCCTTGACGGTTTCTACATAGCTATTTTGGTATGCGTTGGTAGCTATAATTATGTCTAAGGCCTAAGGCTCAGATCATAAAGGCTTTTGCCACTGCCTTCACTAACCATAGCCGGCATAGTCCATTTGACCTCGGTGTAGATGTTGGTTGATTAGCGTAAGTTTTTCAACTTTGATTAGCTGAAACGTTGATCTGGCCTCCACCAGCCATAGCCTATTTGAACTTGGTGTCAATGTTGTTCGTTTGAACTTCGTGTATGTTGGTCGGTTAAACTTAGCGTAATGTTGTTTAATTGAAACGTTGGTCATTTGATCTAGCTCTGTTGTCAGGCTATGTATCGGTTGTCAGGCTATGTATTTGCTTCCTGGTTAGGTATCTATTGTCTAGCTATGTATCGGTTGTCTAGCTATGTAGGCTATGGTCAGGCTAGGTATCTGTTGTCTAGCTATGTGTCTGTTGTCATAGTGTGGTATACACTTAGGGTTACTCTTGCATTACCATAGATCTGTGACTAGTACCTGATGGGTAACCGGCTTAGCATAGTATGTGGGTTTACATACATAACACAGAATGTAGGCTAACTATATGTAGAACATTAGCCAAGCTATGCATTGCATATTATGTGTTAACTTGTATTCAAGCCTCTCATCGGATACTATGTGATAATCCATAGTCAATCTATGTATCGGATACTATGTGTTAGCTCTAGTCAGGCTATGCATCGGCTACTATGTGTTACACATTAGAATAGCTATGCATCAGATACTATGTGTTGGTCATTAGTCAGGCTATGCACTGGATATTATGTGTTACCTTGTAGTCAAGCTATGCGTCGGATATTATGTGTTAACCCTAGTCAAGTTATGCTTTGGATACCATGTGTTAATCATTAGTCAATCTATGTCTCGGATACTATGTGTTAGCCCTAGTCAGGCTATGCATCGGCTACTATGTGTTAACCATTAGCCTAGCTATGCATCAGATACTATGTGATAACCACTAGCCAAACTATGCAATGAATATTATGTGTTATTTTGTAATCAGCCTACTCTACGGCTACTATGTGATAACCCTTAGTCAATCTACTCATCGGATACTATGTGTTAAACCATAGTCAGACTATGCATTGAATATTTTGTGTTAACTTGTAGTCAATCTACTCATCGGATACTATGTGTTAACCTTTCGCCAAGCTATGCATTGGATATCATGTGTTAACTTGTAGTCAACCTACTCAACGGATACTGTGTGATAACCCCTAGTCAATCTATGCATCGGATACTATTTGTTAAAACATACTCAGGCTATGCATTGGATATTATGTGTTAACGATTAGTCGGGCTACACAACGGCCACTATGTGTTAACCATTAGCCTAGCTATGCACTATATATTATGTGTTAACTTGTAGTCATTCTACTCATCGGCTACTATGTGTTAAACCCTAGTCAAGTTATGCATTGGATATTATGTGTTAACTTGTATTTAAACTTCTCATCGGATACGATGTGTTAAACCATAGTCAGACCATGCATCGGATACTATGTATTAGCCCTAGTCAGGCTATGCATCGGATATTATGTGTTAACCCATAGTCACGCTAACCATTAGCCCAGCTATGCATCGGATACTATATGTTGGTCATTAGCCAGGCTATGCATTGGATATTATGTGTTAACTTGTATTCAAACTTCTCATCGGATACGATGTGTTAACCCATAGTCAAGCTATGCATTGGATGTTATGTGTTAACCACTAGGCAAGCTATGCATTGGATATTATGTGTTAACCACTAGTCAAGCTATGCATTGGATATTATGTGTTAACTATTAGTCAAGCTACACATCGGATATTATGTGTTAACCCATAGTCAAGCTAACCATTAGTTAACCTGTAGCCTAGCTATGCATCGGATACTATATGTTACCCCATCGTCAAGCTGTGCATCGGATACAATGTGTTAATGATTAGCTAAGCTATGTATCGGGTATTATGTGGTAATTTGTAGGCTACTTGTAGTCAGGCTACTCGTCTAATATAGCGTGATAACCATTAGCTAAATTATGCATTGGATATAATGTGTTATATTATAATTTGTAGGCCCATGTCGGCTTAGCATAATATGTATGCAGGCTTACACACATATTTCTTTAACACACTATATAAGGCTATCATGTATGTAGGCTTAACATGGTATATACGCCTATGATGGATAGCATGCATGTTGGCTTAGCATGGTATTTATGTAGGTTTACACGCATATTTTTTTAACATACTATATAAGGCAATCATGTATGTTGGCTTAACATAGTATATAAGCCTATGAAGAATAGCATGCATGTTGGCTTAGCATAGTATTTATGTAGGTTTACACGCAAATTTGGTTAACACAGTATGTAGGCTTAGCATAGTATTTATGTAGGTTTACACGCATATTTGTTTAACACAGTATGTAGGGTTAACATAGTGTTTATGTAGGTTTACACGCATATTTGTTTAACACACTATCATTCATGCTGGTTTAACATATTAAATAGACCTATGTGGGTAACAGAGATATTAGCTTAATACAGGATGTATATTAAGGTTAACCTGCATGTTGGTTTGACACAGTATATAGGGCTATTTAGAGTATATTGCATGCTGGCTTAACATAGTATATAAGCCTATATAGGTTAACATGAATGTTGGTATGTATATAGGTTGCGTGACTTTTTTTAATTATATTGTAATATTTGTTGACCGTCACCTACGTGGGCGTGATAGGTTATGCATTGGTAACTGCCTTTACGTAGCTATGGTGGTATGCACTGGTAGCTATACCATATAGTACTTCCCATATTATACGGTTGCCTGCCTGAGGCTCTACCTGAAGAGGTGAAAATGTGTGTATAGCTCAGATCATAAAGGCTTTGGCAAGTGGTTTACCGACATAGTAGGGCCATGTAGGGATTCATGTATGTCGGCCTAACATAGTATGTATGTAGGCTTACACGCGTGTTGATTTAACACATTATGTGGGCTATTATACATATTGGCCTCAAAGTTGAAACACTTACGCTAATCAACCAACATCTACACCGAGGTCAAAATGGGCTATGCCGGCTATGGTTAGTGAAGGCACTGGCAAAAGTTTTTATGATCTGAACCTTAGGCCTTAGACATAATTATAGCTACCAACGCATACCAAATAGCTATGTAGAAACCGTCAAGGCCTTTATGATCTGCGCTTTACACACATTGTCTAGGTATGTTGTATCAGTTACAACATACTGACTAAGACAAATACCTCCATCAAATCTAAGGTAAAGCTACCTTGGAGTCAGCCCTTAGGTAAAGTCACCCTAGAGTCAGGTCGTAGGTAAAGCCAGCCTGTAGTTGGATCTTAGGTAAAGCTACCTTGTAGTAGGGCCTTAGGTAAATCCGCCCTGGAGAAAGGTCTTAGGTAAAGCCACTCTGGAGAAAGGCCTTAGGTAAAACCATCCCGAAGTCAGGCCTTATTTGAAGCCTCTTTGGAGCTAGACTTTAGGTAGAGCTACCTTAGGGTCAACCCTTAGGTAAAGCAACTAAGGAGTCAGGCCGTAGGTAAAGCCAGCCAGGAGTCGGGCCTTCGGTAAAGCTACCTTAGAGTCAGCCCTTAGATAAAGCAACCCCTGAGTCAAACCATAGGTAAAGCCAGCTTGGACTGGTTAGGTACGTAAAACAGCTATCAATGCATGCCCAATCTCAATAGCTACGTAAAGGCAGCTAATATTGCATACCCTATCACAATAACTCCTTAAAGACGGCTACCACTTAACAATAGCTACGTAAAATCTGTTACCAACCCATGACCAAAATATATATTTACGTAAAGACCTCTATCAACGCATTAACAACGGCAATAGCTACGTATAGACGTCTACTAATGCCTGACCTAAGCCAATAGTTACGTAAAGTCAATGCATTTTACCTATCATCATAACCCCGTAAAGACAGCTACAATATCATACCGTAGCACAATAGCTCCGTAAAAACATTTACGTAAAGACCTATGTTAGTGCATTAGCTAAGACAATTGCTCCGTAAGGACAGCTACCAATCCATAACCTATCACAATATCTCTGTACATGGCAGATGCCGTGATGACCTCTTCTGTACCAGAGTATATTGGAAGTGCCACCTTAGACATGCTAGATGCCCTGATGATCCTCTTCCGTACCAGAGTATATTGGAAGTGCTACCTTAGACATGGCAGATGCTCTGATGATCTTCTTCTTTACCATAGTATGCTGGACGTGCTATCTTAGGCATGCTTTTCTGTACCATATATGCCCCTGTAGATGGGCAGATGCGATACTCTACTTCAGAGGTAAAAGATAAATCCCGTTTGAAATGAGAAGCACTTGACTAGCGTCAGAACATGGTCATAGGACATAACACAAGTATGTAACTGGCCTAAGTCTTTACTGTATATCCTTGACCCTGAATTAACTTGTAGATGGAAAGAGACGATACTCCACCTAGGGGCAAAAGATGAATTTTATTGAAAATTTGTTGTAGTGAGAAACTCATGACTAGCGTCAGAACATGATCATAATACATTGCACAACTGCCCTGAGGCTTTACCTGTGATTGTCCTGCAGATGGACTAATGTTAAAGTAAGTATAGGTGGCATACCTATACAGGCAACAGTTAATCCTATACAGATTGTATGACCTACAGATATTACATATGCCGTCCGACATTTTGTTTCACGTCATTTGCTGCGGTTATGCTGATATAATCAGAGTGCGCTATCGCGGTCCGGTGATAACGGATAGCAATATTACTGTAAAGGTTTTAAACAAGCATTTATTTGTCGAACTCTGTCTGTGTGAACTTACCTATACCTTTATTGAAACGTATAATAATAATAATAACATTGCATATTGACTTAACACAATATGTAGGCCTATGTAGGATAACATCCATATATACTTAATACAGGATGTATGTATGGTTTACATGCATATCGGCATAACACAGTCTGTAGGCTAATGTGAGGTACCATGGATATTGGCTTAATACATGGTGTAGACCTATGTAAGGTAACGTGCATATTGGCTTAATACAGGGTGAGGCCTATGTAGGTTTACATGCATACCAGGTTAACACATTATGTAGGCTTTTGTCGGACACCGTGCATATCGGCTTAAAAGAGGATGTAAGCTTATTTAGGTGTACATGCATATTGGCTTAACACAGTATGTAGGCCTATGTAGGGTAACATACATATTGGATTAATACAGAAAGAATGTAGGTTTAGATGCTTATTAGCTTAACACAGTATGTAGATTTACATGCATATTTCCATAACACAGTATGTAGGCCTATGTAGGGTAACGCGCATATTTGCTTAATACCAAATGTATGCAGGGTAACGTGTATATTGACTTAACATAGTATGTAGGCCTATGTAGGGTAGCATGCATATTGTCTTATTTCGGGAGGAATGTAGCTTTACATTCATCCTGGCTTAACTCAGTATGTATGCCTATGTAGGGTAAAGTGCATATTTTCTCAACACAGTATGTAGGGCTATGTAGGGTAACATGCATATTGCCTTATTTCAGGAGGAATGTAGGTTTACACGCTTATTGGCTTAACGCAGTATGTAGGGTAACATACATAATGGCTTAATACAGGATGTATACTATTGTGATAGGTTATGGATTTGTAGTTGTCTTCATAGAGCTATGATGATAGATAAAATGCATTGACTTTACGTAACTATTGGCTTAGGTCATGCATTAGTAGCTTTTGAGATTGCGCATGCAATGATAGCTGTCTTAATGTAGCTATTGAGATAGGTCATACATTGATATGGCGGTTTTTACTTACATATTCTGATAGGGTATGCATTGGTAGAGCTGTCTTTTCGTAGCTATTGTCCTTGCTCGTGCTTTTGATATATGTCTTTGTAACTATTGTGATAGGGAATGTATTTGTAGCTGTCTCTACGGAGCAATTGTGATAGGTTAAGCATTGGTAGCGCTATTTACTTAGCTAATGTGACGAGTTGGTAGCTGTCTTTACGGAGCTATTGTGATAAGTAATGCATTGGTAGCGGTCCATACCTTGCTGTTGTCGTAGTTCATGCAATGGTAGGTTTTCCTTACGGAGCTATTGTCTTATCTCATCCCTTGATATAGGTCTGGATATAGCTATTGTCTTGGGTCATGGATCGGTAACAGTTTTTTACGTAGCTATTGTGATGGTGTATATGTTGGCAGCTGTCTTTACGAGGCTAGTGTGATGGTTCATGATTTAGTAGCTGTCATTACTGAGTTATTGTGTTAGGTTATGCACCTTTAGCTGTCTTTACATAGCTATTATGATAGCGTATGTATTGGTTGTTATCTTTTCGTAGCTGTTTTAATGGGGTAGGCATTGTTAGCTGCCTTTACGTAGTTATTGTGAAAGGTTATGCAATGGTAGCGGTTTTACATAGGTCTTGTGATAGGTTATACATTATTAGCCGTCTGTACGTAGCTATTATGGTAGGGTGAGCATCGGTAGTTCTTTTAACGTAACTATTGTGATATAGTATGGATTAGTAGCTGTCTTTACGATGATATTGCATAAGGTCTTGAATTGATACAGGGTTTTACGTAACTATTGTCTTAGATTATGAGTCGGTAACAGTTTTGACATAGCTATTGTGGTAGAGTATAAATTGGTAGCTAGTTTTACAGAGATATTGTCTAAAGTCATGATTTGATGGAGGTGTTTACGTAACTATTGCGATAGAGTTTGTATTGGTAGCTGTCTTTACACATCTATAGTGATAGGTTATGCATTGGTAGCTATCTTTATGGAGATATTGTGATAGATTATGGATTGGTAGCCGTCTTTGCGCAGCTATTGTGATTGTGTATGCAATAGTAGCTGTCTTTACCTAGCTTTAGCTATTGTTAAGGGCTGACTCCAAGGTAGCTTTACCTAAGGACTGATTCCAGAGAGGCCTTACCTGAGACCTGGCCTCAAGCACAACTTTACCTAAGGCCCGACTCCTGGCTGGCTTTACCTACGGCCTGACTCCTTGGTTGCTTTACCTAAGGGTTGACCCTAAGGTAGCTTTACCTAAAGTCTAGCTCCAAAGAGGCTTCAAATAAGGCCTGACTCCAAGGTAGCCTTACCTAAGGCCTGACTTCGGAATGGTTTTACCTAAGGCCTTTCTCCAGAGTGGCTTTACCTAAGGCCTTTCTCCAGGGTGGATTTACCTAAGGCCCTACTCCAAGGTAGCTTTACCTAAGGTCCAACTCCAGGCTGGCTTTACCTACGACGTGACTCTAGGGTGGCTTTACCTAAGGGCTGACTCCAAGGTAGCTTTACCTAAGATTTGATGGAGGTATTTGTCTTAGTCAGTATGTTGTAACTGATACAACATACCTAGACAATATGTGTAAAGCTCAGATCATAAAGGCCTTGACGGTTTCTACATAGCTATTTTGGTATGCGTTGGTAGCTATAATTATGTCTAAGGCCTAAGGCTCAGATCATAAAGGCTTTTGCCACTGCCTTCACTAACCATAGCCGGCATAGTCCATTTGACCTCGGTGTAGATGTTGGTTGATTAGCGTAAGTTTTTCAACTTTGATTAGCTGAAACGTTGATCTGGCCTCCACCAGCCATAGCCTATTTGAACTTGGTGTCAATGTTGTTCGTTTGAACTTCGTGTATGTTGGTCGGTTAAACTTAGCGTAATGTTGTTTAATTGAAACGTTGGTCATTTGATCTAGCTCTGTTGTCAGGCTATGTATCGGTTGTCAGGCTATGTATTTGCTTCCTGGTTAGGTATCTATTGTCTAGCTATGTATCGGTTGTCTAGCTATGTAGGCTATGGTCAGGCTAGGTATCTGTTGTCTAGCTATGTGTCTGTTGTCATAGTGTGGTATACACTTAGGGTTACTCTTGCATTACCATAGATCTGTGACTAGTACCTGATGGGTAACCGGCTTAGCATAGTATGTGGGTTTACATACATAACACAGAATGTAGGCTAACTATATGTAGAACATTAGCCAAGCTATGCATTGCATATTATGTGTTAACTTGTATTCAAGCCTCTCATCGGATACTATGTGATAATCCATAGTCAATCTATGTATCGGATACTATGTGTTAGCTCTAGTCAGGCTATGCATCGGCTACTATGTGTTACACATTAGAATAGCTATGCATCAGATACTATGTGTTGGTCATTAGTCAGGCTATGCACTGGATATTATGTGTTACCTTGTAGTCAAGCTATGCGTCGGATATTATGTGTTAACCCTAGTCAAGTTATGCTTTGGATACCATGTGTTAATCATTAGTCAATCTATGTCTCGGATACTATGTGTTAGCCCTAGTCAGGCTATGCATCGGCTACTATGTGTTAACCATTAGCCTAGCTATGCATCAGATACTATGTGATAACCACTAGCCAAACTATGCAATGAATATTATGTGTTATTTTGTAATCAGCCTACTCTACGGCTACTATGTGATAACCCTTAGTCAATCTACTCATCGGATACTATGTGTTAAACCATAGTCAGACTATGCATTGAATATTTTGTGTTAACTTGTAGTCAATCTACTCATCGGATACTATGTGTTAACCTTTCGCCAAGCTATGCATTGGATATCATGTGTTAACTTGTAGTCAACCTACTCAACGGATACTGTGTGATAACCCCTAGTCAATCTATGCATCGGATACTATTTGTTAAAACATACTCAGGCTATGCATTGGATATTATGTGTTAACGATTAGTCGGGCTACACAACGGCCACTATGTGTTAACCATTAGCCTAGCTATGCACTATATATTATGTGTTAACTTGTAGTCATTCTACTCATCGGCTACTATGTGTTAAACCCTAGTCAAGTTATGCATTGGATATTATGTGTTAACTTGTATTTAAACTTCTCATCGGATACGATGTGTTAAACCATAGTCAGACCATGCATCGGATACTATGTATTAGCCCTAGTCAGGCTATGCATCGGATATTATGTGTTAACCCATAGTCACGCTAACCATTAGCCCAGCTATGCATCGGATACTATATGTTGGTCATTAGCCAGGCTATGCATTGGATATTATGTGTTAACTTGTATTCAAACTTCTCATCGGATACGATGTGTTAACCCATAGTCAAGCTATGCATTGGATGTTATGTGTTAACCACTAGGCAAGCTATGCATTGGATATTATGTGTTAACCACTAGTCAAGCTATGCATTGGATATTATGTGTTAACTATTAGTCAAGCTACACATCGGATATTATGTGTTAACCCATAGTCAAGCTAACCATTAGTTAACCTGTAGCCTAGCTATGCATCGGATACTATATGTTACCCCATCGTCAAGCTGTGCATCGGATACAATGTGTTAATGATTAGCTAAGCTATGTATCGGGTATTATGTGGTAATTTGTAGGCTACTTGTAGTCAGGCTACTCGTCTAATATAGCGTGATAACCATTAGCTAAATTATGCATTGGATATAATGTGTTATATTATAATTTGTAGGCCCATGTCGGCTTAGCATAATATGTATGCAGGCTTACACACATATTTCTTTAACACACTATATAAGGCTATCATGTATGTAGGCTTAACATGGTATATACGCCTATGATGGATAGCATGCATGTTGGCTTAGCATGGTATTTATGTAGGTTTACACGCATATTTTTTTAACATACTATATAAGGCAATCATGTATGTTGGCTTAACATAGTATATAAGCCTATGAAGAATAGCATGCATGTTGGCTTAGCATAGTATTTATGTAGGTTTACACGCAAATTTGGTTAACACAGTATGTAGGCTTAGCATAGTATTTATGTAGGTTTACACGCATATTTGTTTAACACAGTATGTAGGGTTAACATAGTGTTTATGTAGGTTTACACGCATATTTGTTTAACACACTATCATTCATGCTGGTTTAACATATTAAATAGACCTATGTGGGTAACAGAGATATTAGCTTAATACAGGATGTATATTAAGGTTAACCTGCATGTTGGTTTGACACAGTATATAGGGCTATTTAGAGTATATTGCATGCTGGCTTAACATAGTATATAAGCCTATATAGGTTAACATGAATGTTGGTATGTATATAGGTTGCGTGACTTTTTTAAATTATATTGTAATATTTGTTGACCGTCACCTACGTGGGCGTGATAGGTTATGCATTGGTAACTGCCTTTACGTAGCTATGGTGGTATGCACTGGTAGCTATACCATATAGTACTTCCCATATTATACGGTTGCCTGCCTGAGGCTCTACCTGAAGAGGTGAAAATGTGTGTATAGCTCAGATCATAAAGGCTTTGGCAAGTGGTTTACCGACATAGTAGGCCCATGTAGGGATTCATGTATGTCGGCCTAACATAGTATGTATGTAGGCTTACACGCGTGTTGATTTAACACATTATGTGGGCTATTATACATAATGGTCTAACATAGTATATAGATCTATGTAGGTTTACATGCATATTTGTTTAATATACTATATAGGGCTATCATGCTTAACATAGTAATATGCCTACACACCTTACTGCGACCGTTTGCGTTGTGTTGCGTAAGCCTACCGAGCCCCTGCAATGGTGATAGGTCAATTCCCTGCAAAGTCTGTTGACTATTTTAACCCAATGTATATTTGTTGGTCGGTTAAACTTAGCGTTTAGTGGGAACGTTGGTCGTTTGATCTAACCGATCATTTTTTTATCAATTTCAGATATTATTAAAAACAACTCCGCTTAAAGGTCCACTCTAGTGTGAATTTACCTAAGACCTTTCTCGAGGGTGGCTTTACTTAAGGGTTGGCTTCGGGATGGCTTTACCTGAGGCCTTGCTCCAAGGTAGCTTTACCTAAGGTCTAACTCCATGGTAGCTTTACCTAACGCCTGGCTCCTGGGTGGCTTTACCTCTAGCACGACTCCAGGGACCGATCATTTTTTGGCAATCTGATATATTATTGAAAACTACCCTCAGGTGAACCCACCCCCGCATCTATCCAACACATACTATAAACGTACCGCATACAGTTGTTTTGTCATTTGATACAACCGATCGATTTTTGGTAATTTCATATATTATTTAAAACTACCCCTGGTGATTTCATATATTATTATTATAAACCACCCTCACCCCGGGGCGACCCCCCGTTCGAACCCACATATACCCAACATACACTCCAAAGACACCACACAATTTCTTACACTAGGCGACACCATCTTGTTTTTGGAGCAAAATCATCCCCCAACCCCGGGACAACCCCCACAACCTCAAACTTACCCACACATCTACCCACCACCACCCCAAACAACACTCACACATACAACACTTAGGGGTGGGTTAGGTAAGGTGCCGTAATGTTTTGTCAAAAACTATCTTCCTTTCTACTCAAACCATTACAAAATACTTTTCCACTACATTTACCAACATGCTTACCAGAACAAGAAGGCCCTCGAAGTCCTTCACCATAGACAGCACAATTACTAACACCGGAACCATTACTAAATATTTTTCCACTACCAACATGCTTACCAGAACAAGAAGACCCTCGACGTCCTTCACCATGGAATTTACATCTACGTCACAATTACTATCAATACCAGCATGCCCACCAGAACAAGAAGGCCCTCGAAGTCCTTCACCATAGCCTTTACATATACGTCACAATTACTATCAATACCAACATGCCTACCAGAACAAGAAGGCTCTCGAAGTCCTTCACCATGGACATGTACAATTACTATCAACGGAACCATTACAACATATTTTTCAACATGCCTACCAGAACAAGAAGGCCCTCGAAGTACTTCAACATGGACAATCTACAATTAACAACGGATGCTGGACAATATACACATAGAATCGAACGTGAATCGATTCTAATAGTGAAGATTCTGTGTGTCAGAGCACCAGAGCAAAAAGACCTTCTTGTACTCACATTTAACACTACAACACAACTGCCTACTTTTATGATTGTTATGTTTTAATTATATTATATTACTCGTATTTGTATTTATATTTAGTTTTATTATTTTATTATTGTTATATTTTACTTATATTATATTGTGTGCGTATTATATTTCCTAAAATTATGTTTGTGTGACTGTTGGTGTGCGTGTTATATATTACTCGTATTTATATTTAGTTTTATCATGCAATTTTTGTTAGATTTTAATTATATTATATTTGTATTATGTAATATTGAGTTTTATTCTAGTCTTCATATTGTCAGATTTTTATTTTATTTACGTATCTGTATAATCCTGTATTTATATTCATATTTTTAACACAATAAATTTATTTTTATACAAATACACGTTTTACTCTTATTTCATACAACCAAACAACTACCAACACTCACGACCTACTTGTACCCCCATCTAACCACAACACACAACTGACTACATGGTAGCTCATTCGCTAGCGTCACACGCCAGCAAACTAAACGTCCACCGTTCGATTCCACAATACACATTTATATTTTTTCCTCTTCAAAAAATTACGTCAACACCAGAACAAGATGGCCCTTCCGATCCCACGCCGCCGGCATCCACCAATCAACGACTAGGGGCGGGGCTTAGGAGGTGGTGGTGCTAACAAATACGGCTCTCTCATTGGGGGGATAAAGTATACCCTACTCTACTTATATTTATGTAACTTCAACTGTCAAGTTGTACCAATAAGTCTTACTAATGCATTTTTTAGTGTTATTTGGGGCTGAAGTATTAGGATCATTAGTTAATTGGCAAATTAAAATGCTAATAATATTTAAATCCACCAGTATTAAAAGCTTTAGGAATATCTCTGGAAAATACACAGTTGTTGAGTTGGCGCCCTAAATGTTCAGTGCAGGTTTGGTATTTTGTATTTGCCGCGACATCTCCTCAGCTGTGCAACTGGTCTCTTGATAATCGTGGCCGGTTGACCTGCGGCCAGCTGTGTGGCCAGTACAACTCATGTTACAGACTGTTGTCAGTGATTTGACATTCTCAAGTTGGCATCAGTGCCTCATTGTGTTATAATTTCTACGTACTTTCCGCTTCAACACTAAGAAGTATTTCGTCTCTCGAGAAGTAGCTCGTAACTCGACTAGGTCAGTCCGCTGTCTAAACCGCGCCGCTTATTCCGCATGGGCTTTGTTTTAGACAATTTAACTTACCGCAAACGATTAATAATATGTGCGTAAAGTTCGGACCGCGTCGATGAACATTTTGAACTATATTTCGTCTCGGTTGTTAAAGTGCCGTTCGTTTACCACGATTGTGCAATCTTCAGTGCGTAGTCGCGTGGTAGGAACTTAAGTGCCTTTGTAAGGTGAAATTTGTACTTGTTACTCATGGTTTAAATTGAGTTTTAGTTACGTTACTGCCGTCAAGACGTCTCTGCAGCACCCGACGACCACAGTACTGTGGAATCTTCGCTACCCAGCTCGTCAGAAGGTTACATCACTTCTTACCTCGGGTAAGTGCTTAATTAAGGATTATTGAGAACTTATTATTTCGTATTAAATTCAGTGTCGTGGTTGATTCGTTTCTAAATGACTAGATTTTGTTTAGAAGAGGTTTAAGCTTTCTATGTTAAATGTGAACTTTGATTGCGCAACTTTTAGTAAGCTTGCAGACCATGCTTTTGTGTCTACCCGCGCTTTGTGAATCACGATTGCGCAACCACAAGTAACTTTGTTAACAATATGTTTTACCGCACCGCGTGTTGTTCTAACTTTTAGTCTCTACAGACTAAACACTAAAGTAAAACTAAGTATGTTTTGAAGTAACTTGACTGATTTGGGCAAATATTACAATAGAGTTAATGTCCTCCACTTAGCGAAATTCAAGGTGTGCTGCTTGGAAATATTTGCTTGTTAAAATCTACGATCTTGGGTTTTATCGTATTGTAAATCGTAAATATTGGACTTTAACTAAGACGTTTTTGCCCAAACAAAAAATATAAGATACAAGGACTTACATTGACACAAACCCCAACATTGACAGAAACCTCAAATTTCTACACTTCAATAAAAACAATAAATCAACATAGCAGAAAATTTTGAAATATATAAGCACCATAAAAACCACCCATAAGAATTACTTCATCCATAGTAAAACACTATATTCCAATACATAATAAAACAAGCTACTCACAGAACAACATATTACAGAACATAACTTCTAATACACTTTGTAATCATTTCCAAGGAATACCAATTCAGCTCCAATTAATGGATTTAAATAAAGCATACAACATTATTACTATATACCTACGAAGTATCCAGTCAGGATAGATTTGGTTATAATTTTATAAAACATTACTATCTACCTTTATTAAAATATACCTATGAAGTATCCAGTTAGGATAGATTTGGTTGTCATTTTCTGCATCGGCATTAGTGTAATATTTACCAAAATTACAACCAAATCTATCCTGACTGAATACTTCGTAGGTATACTTTAATAAAGGTAGACAGTAATGTTGAATAAAATTATTACCAAATCTATCCTGACTGGATACTTCGTAGGTATATTTTAATGTAGTTATATAGTAATGTTGTATAAAACTATAACCAAATCTATCCTGACTAAATACTTCGTTGCTATACTTTAATACAAATAGATAGTAATGTTGAATCAAATTATTACCAAATCCTATCCTGACTGGATACTTCGTAGGTATACTTTAATAAAAATAGATAGTAATTCTGAATAAAATTATTACCAAATCTATCCTGACTGAATACTTCGTACGTATATTTTAACCCGTTGCGTCACACGCGCGTCTACCAGTCGCATACGGGATATTCAATGTTGTTTTGTTGGCACTACTGAAGTCTCACCGCCATTTAGTGTGTTTGTATTCGTCAATCAGTTCCTTGCCAAGGTCGGTGAAGTGTCTAGCTCAACCTCTTCAAACCCTAGCAGGTAAGATTTTTGTCAATCTACTACTAACTCAAGGTCTACTGAGTCTGTGAGACGCAGGGTGTGTTCCCCACCACATTTTTTTCCATGTGTCTGACAGACATAGGTGTGATCGTGACGTATATTATTTTTCCAAAATATTTATAATTTGTTTAATAATTTGTTTTTAGCAATTAGTTTTAAAATTTGGTTTAATATTTATTTCAGAATGAATGCAGAGAGATTGTAAAATATTTATATTTTGTTATTAGCAATTAGTTTTTAAATTTTTATTTCAGAATGAATGCAGAGCGATTGTAATGTATTTATAATTTGTTTTTAGCAACTAGTTTTAAAATTTGGTTAAATTAATATTTCAGAATGAATGCAGAGCGATTGTATCGGACTGATGATCCCAATTTTTCGGTAATAGTACGTCAATTATTTGAAGAAGAGGTCGATGAATCTTCAGGAGACAGTGAGACCGACGAGGAAACGGACGAAATGAATCTCGACGGGGAAGTATACGACACAAGGACTAGACTTCCCGAAATAGATCCAGTTCTTGTTGGATTAGAAGAAGATGAAGAACTGGAAGATGAGGAGCAAGAGGATGACATAGAAGAGAAACCTTGAGATGAACCACCCATTTATAAAGGCAAGAACGGCTATGAATGGGATTCAAAGGAGCCTCCGAACAGAGGTAAAGTGCCAGCTCGAAATATTTTAAAAACAAAAGGTTTACCAGGATTGTCTCGTCATGCAAAGCAAGTGTTAGGTGCCACTCCAAGTGAAAGTGATGTGTGAAGCCAACTATTCGATTCGGAGATGATTGATGAAATTTTAAAATGGACGAATTATTATTTGGCTAATAAACGGGCCACTCTAAAAAATGAGAACCAAAAAATATATCATATTGACCTATCCAAGAATGAGTTGCTCGCATTCATTGGGCTACTCATGTTGTGCGCTGTTTTGAAATCAAATAGGGAAAATATAAGATCTTTATTTCAAAGTAATGAGTGAGGGTGAAAAATCTTTTCAATTACTATGTCGGTTAATAGGTTTATAGCCATCAAAACAGCTCTTCGCTTTGATAATCCTCACACCGCCCAACAAGGGTCACCACAGATCGCGCTGCAGCCATAAGCTATATTTTTGAGAAATTTATTTCTAATAGTACGAAGCTCTATATTCCCAGTGATACACTTACCGTTGATGAATCTCTTGTGCCATTTAGAGGAAATTGTGGATTTCGGATTTATATGCCGAGTAAGCCTGCACCTTATGGTATAAAACTTATGTGCTTAGTCGATGTAAGGACAAGATATCTTCATAATGCTTATATATACAAAGGGAAAAATTCTGACGGAGAAACCCTTTCTGAAGATGAAAAAAAATTAAGCATACCTACACAGAGTCTCATACGTTTAGCAAAACCAATTTACAATTCAAACAGAAATATTACTGCTGATAACTGGTTCAGCTCGTATGAAGCAGAGAAAAAAAATTGACATCTGTCGGAACAATGAAAAAAAAATAAAACAATTCTTCCTCCTGAATTCATCAACACCAAGAAAAGCCCATTAATGGACGTTAAATATGGATTTTCAAAGGAAAAAATAACTTTGCTCTCGCAAAAAGTGAAGCCTAACAAAGTTGTAAATCTGATATCAAGCATGCACTATGCAAAAGGTGAGAATGAAGCAAACAAAAAACCAGACATTATTCACTATTACAATATAACAAAAGGTGGAGTTGATGCTATGGACTTCATGTGGTGTTTTTTCTTCCAACCGAAGGAGCGAGAGGTGGCCTTTCGCTGTATTTTCGGCTCTTGTAAATATCAGTCTTGTAAATGCGTTCATTTTACACAAATGTTTTATAAACAGTATAATGGAAAGAAGGCAGCATTTTGTGAAAAAATTGGCTTACCAACTAATAACTCCACATATTGAAATTCGAGCAACAAATAAATTTATCAATAAAACCCTTATCGAAGATCTAAAATTCTTTTTAAAACCTACTGAAGAAGGTACATCCAAAAATGTCGACGAATCAGAAATTCCAGAGGATAAAATGGATGCAAAAAAGTATTGTTTTTTGTGCTCCTACAAGTTACGACGACGAACATTCTATGCTTGTGTCGAATGTCGAAAGCCAATATGTTTGCAATGTTCAAGAAAACTATGCCTTGACTGTATCAAAAAGAAAAAATGAAAATCAAGACTGAAATGACTGTATGTAGTGGTGTTGTTTATCAGTGGTGAGTTAATGTTAGACAATATGTTTTTGAATTGAGTGTTTATTAATTAACTCCTACCAGTAATTTTTTCTAGTTTATTTCCTAAGGCAGGTTGAGAATTTTTAAAAATATTATAATAATAATAATTATATAACTATAAGTATTCCTGAAAATTTCTAAATTGATAATGATGTTGGAAAAAGGTGTATAAATATATATATATATGTATATATGTGTATCTTCGTCAAGTTTTTTACCTCAAATTTTCCGAATGATTTTACGAATACATATGCAATCTTATTAAGGTATTAGAATACATAAGTAAAGTAAGTAAACATTTTAGTTCATTTCAACAGAAAAAATGACATATGCGTCTGATGGACGCAGGTGTGATCCACGCTACAAAACGTATGGTGTGACGCAACGGGTTAATGTAGGTATATAGTAATGTTGTATAAAATTACAAATCTAGACGTAGTGCAGTGCCCGGTTCACGCTATAGGCCTACATGCCATTACAACCTAACATTTAAAATGTGAAATAAAGTAACTTTCACAAAAATACATAAAAATGTAAAAACGTATATATGGAAAAACGTAAAAATATATAAGTAAAGTAAAAACAAATTCACTAAAATATCGTTAATTGTACGTCAATAAAAGTTAGTTTAGGTTATGTTTTTTTAATGTATATTTTTAAAAAACGGCGTCAGCGACAAAAAATAATGTTGGATTATTGTCTAGGACGTAAAAATACACAAGAAATGTAAAAAATTTCACGAAAATAGTGGTAGTCGCAAGTTGGAACTATTACAAAAATTAAAATCTCGGGACTGAAGAGGTTATTTTTAATTGTTGATATGATTTCTTTTGTGGGCATAATTATTTCAAGTTAATTGTTTTAAGCTTGGCAATAAATGGGTTTAGATTAATATAAGGTATATTTTATGTGAATTTGTATATTTTTAATTATTGACAGAATTTCTCTTGTAAGCCTAATTAAAACTATTTCAGGCTAGATGTGTGTAACTTCAATCAATAAATGAGTGTAAAGTATAATAAGTAATATTTTTTATGTATTTGACTGTATGTAGTCACCACTCTAATGTACAGGTGACACTTGAGATACGAATTTATGTTTAAATAATTTATAAATGTCTTTTGAATAAAAATGGCAAAGTTAAATTTAATTTTTACATAGTGAATTTTCTTCCTTTCTTCTCATATCACAACGATGGGCATATTCTATTTACTGTAAAGATTGAGTGGAAAGTAAAATGGAGTTAATATTTTTATTCATATAAAATATAGCTGTGTTGTAATTAACCATATGTATTTTTATTTTTTAAGTATTTTTTTTATATAACATAGAAATATTTTATAGGTATTTTGCAATTAATCATATGTATAATTTTTCCTTAATATCAATGGCATTACAAATGTTTTGCAACAGTTCTTTTAAACTGTAGTTCTTTTCGCTGTAGCCGCAACAGTTGCCGGCGCAACAGCGAAAATAGCAGATTCGCCCATCTTACATTACATCAGGCATCTTGCCTGACATTACTACTTCCCCCACTTCTGCAGTAATCCCTACATTGCTTCTCAGCTATGACGTCATGCGCATGCGCATTAATGGAAGATTTTGGGTACACAAGGGTTAGTCAAAACGACCCGTCTGCGGATCCCAATAGGAAGTTGAGTGGAGGGGAGAGACGAGCGCGATTTTTCTCGAGTCGACCACTTCGAGCGTCGACTCGTGTGCGGAGGCTCTTACTGTGCTGTAGTATTCCCCCCCCTCATCGCTTGCAATGTTTACTTGGTATATTGCATGTAGAACTTTGTTTTACAAAAATAAAAAATTGATGTGGTCAGTGGCATAGCCAATAAATTATTTTGGGTAGGCCTATAGCAGGAGTAGAGGGTATTAAAGACCACCAGAGAAAGGAGGATTTGGGTGTGCTCCCTTAGAACTTGAAAAAATATAATGGTTAAACTCTACTTTTAGACAACAATTGATTGTCTGAAAACTTTTTATTAATTCAAGTTATTACTGAATAAATAAACATTTTATTGTAATTAGAATGGCAACTTGGTTCAAACATTTCTAATAAACATGTAAGCGTCTGAGTTCATCTTTCAAGAAAATTCTTCTCTGATTTTACCATCGTGTCTCTGCTGTTATGGAAACTTTGTAATTTACTGATAGTAGATTTAATCCTGTAGGTCAATCCTTTACCATGGAATTTCTAAAGTACGTTTTTTCTTCAGTGGAGCAAATGAGTTTCATCTTTAGATGTTGGGGAAAGTGCTGACAACTTTTACATCACACCATTTTCTACACCACATTAGGTACTCAGATTCAATAATTGAATATAATTCTTTATATACATAGAACTTTAAATAGGCTGTATCTGCATTTTTTGGTAGTAGTAATGCCTTCTA
The DNA here is from genome assembly GCA_036971475.1 of Prosapia bicincta. Lineage (NCBI taxonomy): Eukaryota > Metazoa > Arthropoda > Insecta > Hemiptera > Cercopidae > Prosapia > Prosapia bicincta. Next base: position 244,644,556 of record JBAIZL010000004.1, on the reverse strand, counting down.
ACAGTGGTTTCTTTACACCAAATCGATCTACAAGACCAGAAATCAGCAAGTCTGTGGATGGTATGAATATTATTCTCCTGTAATACTCCCCTGCGTTTATGTGAGAGATTGTCTCTCTTGGTTTGGCGGCTGGATTATTTTCCAATACTGTATTATTTTTTGCAACCGTACAATAACTGAGTCAACTCCGAGTTTACATAACTAATTGAAAAAATGTATTCTAAACAAGAAAAAAGTAATGTAAATGTTTAGATTCGCAAAGCCAGTTAAGGTAATTGTGCATAAGAGGAACATTCCTAAACATGCCCTAAGGCTATTTTCGGTAATTGTAAGTTGTAGTGGCCACCTGAGATATAAATTAAAAGTTGTTCAAAACCACAAAATATTACGATATGCACAATTTTAAAAAAATATATAAAATTACAAACAAATATATCCTGACCAGAAACTTTTTACATATATTTTAATATAGGTAGATGGTAATGTATAAATTTAAAACCAAATCTCACAACTATCCACAACTAATTTAAAGACTTTAACTCACAACTATCCTATTTTCATTATTATTTTTTTGTTGTTGTTTGTCGGAAAGTTGTTTTTTATCAATTTTTAATTGGGTAAAAATTCTGTGTGCAGTAGCAGTACCTACTAGTACTTAATAGGTATATTTCAATATAGGTAATAAACCTAACCTTCTGTTGCAATAACAAAGTTAAGTCATTATTATACTCGTAGTTTCAGACATGTAATTGATTAATTTTATATTTGCATTTCATTGGAGGTCGGCAATATGTGTATTTACCAAAGTTTGGATTCCTAAAACACCAATTACAATTGTGACGTCACTGTATCATTCCTGTTGCACAACTTACTACTGTGCACTGAATTTTTTACCAACTAAAAATTGATAAAAAACAACTTTCCGACAAACAAACAAAAAATAATAATGAAAATAGCCGTGGTACATGTTTAGGAACGTTCCAGACTAATACTTAAAGTAGAATATCAATTTAAAGTAGGGTAAAAAATTCAGTGCAAAGGCATAAGTTGTGAATGGGCTCTGAGTGATACGAATGTTTCGTGACGTCACAACTTGGTGTTTCAGAAATCTAAACTTTATGTAACAAAAACATGTCTTGAAACTATATTGATAACTATTATTCTTGTTATTGCCAGGGAAGGTGGATATTATATATCTTACCTATACATATATTTACCTATGTATACATCTTACCTATATTTCTACCCAATATTGTGTTATATTTGTAACCGTACAATGACTAAGTTGAGTCCGAGTCTACATAGCTAATTGAAAAAATGTATTCTAAACAAGAAAAAAGTAATGTAAATATTTAGATTCGCAAATCCTGCTAAATATTATACTTACAGTTGTGCACTGAATATTCACTAAATATGGAGGTAAAAATATAGTCTTAATGACGTTGATGGTAAAAATTATTTTTTCGTCTTAAACTACTTGTTTTAATCTGTAGAACACGATTAGCAACTTTTTTTTCCCGCGGAGAGTTTACTTTTTTCACATTTTAAATGTTAAGTTGTAAAGACATGTATGTAAGGAACCGGGCGCGCAGTAGCTACAGCAAACTGCACTACGTCTAGATTTGTAATTTTATACATTACTAAATACCTACATTAAAATATATATACGAAGTATCCAGTCAGGATAAATTTGGTTATAATTTTATTCAATACTGCTATCTACCATTATTAAAATATACCTACGAAGTACCCAGTCAGGATAGATTTGGTTGAAATTTTGGTAAATATTTAGACTTATTGCCGATGCATAAAATTACAACCAAATCTATCCTCACTGGATACTTCATAAGTATATTTTAATATAGGTAGATAGTAATGTTGTATAAAATTATAACCAAATCTATCCTGAATTGACACTTCGTAGGTATATAGTAATATATAAAACTATAGCCAAATCTATCCTGGCTGGATACTTCGTAGGTATATTTTAATGTAGGTCATGCTGTATAAAATTATAACCAAAAGTTAAATTTTGAGATTTTAATTTTAGTATTAAAATAAACTGACTTTGACGTAGTGCAGTGTGCTGTAGCTACTGCGCGGCCGGTTCACGCTCTACATGCTATTACATAGACTAACATTATAAATGTGCAGAAAAAATAACTTTTTGTATTTTCCGCGGAAAAAAATTTAGGCTATATAAGTGTTTTACACATTGAAATGAGTAATTAAAAAAAAAAAAAACAATTTCAATAAGACTCGTTTACGCTATAGGCTACATACCATTAAAAAAAAACATTTAAAATGTGAAAAAAGTAACTTTCCGTATTTTCTACAAATAGAAAAGTCGATATTCGTGTTCTACAGATTAAAACGAGTAATTAAGGACGAAAAAATTTTTTTAACACCAACAACATTAAGACTATATTTTTACCAAAAAACAACTTTCTGATGCAATCTCAATTACTATAAACAAGGACAATCATTATATTTGGAACATTCTTGTTTTTCTTACAGACAATTACATGTTGCATGCTCATTTGTTGCGACACCTAAAAATGTATATGCTTATACGCCTAAAGAAATGACAAAAAACATTGTCTATCTTCTATCATTACACTAAATCAAATATAATTATTTATATTTTCCCATGTTAAATATAACAGACCAGAAAAATCTGCGATGGTGAAACACTGATTAGATGAAAAGCACGAGTTGAAAGTAGATGATGTAACCCTGTTTAAAAACATTGTTAAGTTTAGTGAATTGAATACCTGGGAAACTTTGTATATTAATAAGAATAAAAATAATATTGTAAATAATAAGTCCGGCCCTATTCAAAATTCTATATTAATATAATTATTGTTACACGAGAAAAGTTTATTGTAACTTTTTGGTTAAAATCTTGAAATAATAAAGCTGAAGATAGCTTTAGGACATGTTTAGGAATGTTCCATATTAATATATAGGTGTTTCAGGAATCTATACTTTTACCTTTTTTATATTTTAACCACTATTTGTATACATAAAAAGTTACTTTTGGTAAATGTTTACATTCGCAAATCCAACTAAGTATTAGTCTGGAATGTTCCTAAACATGTACTACGGCTGTTTTCATTAATATTTTTTTTATTAAAGAAATGTTCGCCCAAAAAATCATTAAAATCTCTGTCTCACCTTGGAATTCACCTGTGTGGGTCGTTCTGAAAAAATTAGATGCTTCAAACAAACAAAAGTTAAGATCTAGTAATTGACTTTAGGGGATTAAATATGAAAACTATCGAAGATAAGTTTCTGCTTCCAAACACAACCGACATATTGGACAAACTAGGAAGATCCCAATATTTTAGTACTCTTGATTTTGGTTCAGGTTTTCATCGGGTTGAGATGCATTAGGACAGTATTGTACGACAGCCTTTTCAACGAAAACTGGCCACTTCAAGATTCGAAGAATGCCATTTGTACTAAAGAACAGCCCACCTACATTCCAAAGGATAAGGAATAACGTATTATGAGTATTACAGAACGAGACCGGCTTAGTTTATCTTAATGACGTCATCATATCTTCAACCAATTTGAAAAAGCACCTATTAAGATTAAAAGAAGTTTTTGGTAGACTATGAAAAGCTAACCTTAAGCTACAGTTACACGAAACTGAATTTTTAAATTCAAAATAAATAACTTCGAACGGCAGTGAGATTAACTACTCTGCAATTGAAAAAGATCTATAAGCGATTTTATGGGCAACAAAACATTTCAGGGGTTATTTATTTGAGAGAAAATTCAAAGTCTATTTAGACCATAAACCTTTACAATGGCTATTTTCTGTTAAAGAACCAAAATCCTAACTTTTAAACTAGATGGAGATTAAAACTAGAGGAATATGATTACGAAATAAAATATAAAAAAATAAAACTATCAAAATGATGATGCATTATCGAGAATCCAATTGAATATCACTGAAAAAATGTTAACAAACTCTAAAAATATTGTATATTAAGAATTACAAATGCCATCAGCTGACCTAGTGGGGCTTTACTTCCCGGAATTAGATCATAGTCAGTCTATGATCCTCTACGTTGATATGGAAGAAGAAGACTCCGCCAATCAGGAAGAAATCAATGAAGTAAGTGAACAGACAGTTCATTCCAATTTTGAAGGACATAACCAAGTGGAAAAGCCAATATCAGATGAACCTGTGAATTTCGCAAAACACCAAATATTTTTGTCACTCGTAAACTATCGACCAAAGAAAGTGAAAACAGTAAAATTCTTCGGAACTTCTAAAATGAAATTTATTATTGAAATTTCAGAAAACAATTTTGGTAATGACATTATTAAATTTGTAAAAGAATACTTAAAACCAAATGTTAAATATAATATTTATTTAGAAAATGACTTTTATAAGTAATTTGTGATATGGATATCTAAATTTTTTAAAAGTTCTAAATTTTGGTTAATTAAATGTAACACTAAACTATTAGATGTAACCGAAGAGGATGAATTTCAAGAGATAATAAATAATTACCATGTAAGCAAAACCCATTATCGTGGGATACAAGAGATGTACGAACAGATTAAAAGAAAATATTGTTGGTCTAATATGAAAGGTCACATCTAAAATTTTATTAATAATTGTGAAATCTGTTTGAAGACAACATATAAATAGAGTACTCTTTAAAAGCTGAAACAAATTTAACGATCAACACCAGTAAAGCCACAACAGATAATCCACATAGACATGATTCCTTTGGCTAAGAACGGGTATAGTAGACGCATTCTCTCGTTATACTTACTTTACTTTATCCAATGCCCGCCCTTGGCTGTTGAACCATTCGGCGTCGAGCCCACCAGTAACGACCGGTTTTGGACAGCTGGTCGTCCAGTTCAGGACGGGTTGAAATGTGGTCCCCATTCATGACACCATTGAGACAGAGCGGACACGTATCGGACTCCGCTAGGCCGAAACGGTAAGGAGATAGTCGTGTCCTGTCAGAAGTCGAAAGTCAGCCACGGCAGTTGCTCTATCGCTTGTGGGCACCAAAGGACCGTGACTGCTAAGTGATGCCCACTGTTTCCCCCTGCTGGCTTCCTCATGATCTTTTTTAATGGAGCGTTTAAGGATAGCATCAATAAGGTGTTTGGCAGAGGTGAGGCGGGTTTCTGCATATGGTTGTTGCATCTGCGTTCCTTAGACATGATTCCTTTGGCTAAGAACGGGTATAGTAGACGCATTCTCTCGTTATGCACAAGTATATCTGGTGGGAGGCACACATGACACAGAAATCAGCTGAAAGCTGACTACTTTACACGTAAGGGAGTCCCTGAATCAACAGTGTCAGACAACAGAACTGAATTTACTAGAAAAATAATTTAAAGAAATTATGGGAATTAAAATACATTTCATAAATACTCAACTCCCTTCTAATGGATTAATTGAAAGGTTCCATTCCACACTAATTGAACACATACAACTTTTAAATAACCAGGAAGAATATAAGAAAGAAAATGTTACAAAGAAAGTAAAATATGCAATTATTGCTTATATTATCAGCATACATGCAGTTACTAAGTTAACACCTTTTGATGTATTATATGGACATAATAACCCTAATAATGTTTGGAATATTGACATTGGAAATCAGTTTACTAACGATTATATAATAAGTCATGGAGAGAAAACAAAAAAACTTTGAGAACACATTAAGGGGTTTAATCAGAAGATCAAAGAAAATATTCTAAGCAAAAGAAAACTAAATAAAAACCCACTACCAAGTATTCCAATAGACGTATATGTAGAAACATAGTAAAACAAACAATAAATATAATAAAGAAGGAATATCTGCAACAAATAAATACAGGAAAACAGCAGAAATTAAACCAAGACATAATAATACTAAACCGAAAATTCATCTGCCTAAAACTAAGAGACCTAGAAAAACAATTTTAGCAAAATGTAATTCTGCTTTGAGTCCTGCTCCAGGTCCCTCTTTGTTCCCTATTAGGAACAAGAGGTTCCTAATAGAATAGAATTAGAGATATTGTCAAATATTTTAGATATGTTAAACATAGTAGAATTGTAATAAATGAAAAATTAGAAATTGCACTTCTAAAAAGTAGCAATGATAAAAGGATGAAATGAGGTCTTACTGCTGGATTAGGATCCGTAATAAAATCTATAACAGGTAATTTAGGTGCATGTAATGGATACAAATGAAAAGATCATTAAAGATATTGAGAACTAGAAAGTTAAGAAGTATTTTAAAGTAATTGAATATTTTATATAATATGATGTTACAAGTAATTACAGATTTGGAAAACTATCTCATGTTTTTTAAAATTAGGTGTTATACATCCTTGTGTTATCTCAACTTCAAGAGTTATATGAATATAAACTCAAATCTATAATTATAATAAAAGACTACCTTTAGAACCTAAAATAGAAAATATGTAGTAAATATAAAACCTTATTAAAGTTATTTGTAAATTATATTGAGAAAATATTGTATATTTTATAAACTTAACTATTGTTGAAAAGATTCATATTAAATTGTATAAATTGCATTCTATACATACGAAATATGAAACAGTATATGTAACAATAATACCAAAAGTAAGGTTCAAGTTAGTATCTAATTCTGTAACTCTAGGTTTAGACAATAAGTTGAATCATAAAATAAACTCTAAAAATATTTGCTTATTTGACCTTGCAACGCATCACAAAATATATTGTAAAACATCCATCATCAGAAATAATCACACAAAGAACTGCTACTATACTATCGAGGACAACAGAATCAACTTGATCCCCGAAATCAACCAACACCTGGTGACCTTTCCCAACAAAGAGATTTTAGAAATTACGAGGCAAAAGGCAAATACCACTGTCACCCTCCAAGATATATTCCTGATAAAGACTAATAACGATTCATGTTTTTTAATGACAGGAAAGTAATCGACACGTCAAGGAAATCTGGATTTTACTCTAAGCTTATGGACACATCAAAATAAATATTTAAGATAGATAAAAACTCAGAGCTTTCAATTTAGGTTAAAAGGCTAAAATTGGATAAAACCAATACCGAAACCAAGTCTAAAGTTAATCTAAGTATTGGAATAACCCATCACATCAGTGTATGAACTACCACCCGTTATTGTGCCCTATTCAGCGGACTGATATACTTTGGATTGACCAAAATAATAAAGAAGACTCCAACAAAGCACGAAACTTCAATACTTAATAGAAGAGTTATGTAAATAAATAATGTAGATGTAGCTAGTTTAATGATGACCTATTGTATAATTATGCAACACAAACGTGTTGTACACATGCGAAGACATTGTCAACATTAGTGTGTAGAGATATTTAGTCTAGGAAAGTTCTTTCTCCATGTACTCTGCGAGTATATATAAGAAGTAATTATTGTAATAACCTCTTACATTGTTCTTATTATTCTTAATTAATAAAGGTTTATTAAAATAAAATATTTTTTTAAAACATTTTATGTTCAACGAAACACATAACTTTTATCTTTGAAACACTGTTTTCTTGTATTCACTTATCACTTTCAGTATATGTACTTACACAAGAGTCTTACTTGGTATTTATGAGAGTTAACTTTCAAGGATTGGTAGTATCTCCATCATCAAGCATCACTGACCGGAGGTTGTAGTAGACTCTGTTGATGATTTTGTTGATATCATGTGATGCTGTGTTTCTAATGTTATCTTGATTTTCATAATTTATAAGCTTTATTGCCAGTTCTGTTTCTACTATGAGGTTTTGTATTGTGCTTTGCAATTTTGGTTTGATGTTGGTTTTTGTGTCATTTACGAGTATCTTTACTTCTCCTTTGGTGAAACTCGTTTTTGTAAGGTTTATAAAACTGGGGTGGAATTGATGGATTGTTGTGATATTGTCTATGTTATTTTGTTTTTCTATTAGTTTGTTAAGTTTAGATTCTATTTGTTGTTTTTTAATTGAAGTAAATTTCTTGCATTTGTCTTGGAAATTTGATATATTTATAATGCCATTGGTTTGGTTTAAGTATGTTAGCTAATTCTAAGTTGGTTTTTAAGAGTGTATTAGTTAATTTGTTTTTCTTTGTATATAAATTTAAATTAGTTTTTTATCCATAAAGTTTCTGCTTGTTTAGTAGTTTTTTGTGCAGAACTGGTTTGGTTTTTTATTATTATTTTGGCATATTATGGTGTTATTTTGTTTTTAATGCAAGTCTACTATAACCCCCCAGTCAGTGATGCTTGATGATGGAGATACTACCAATCCTTGAAAGTTAACTCTCATAAATACCAAATAAGATTCTTGTTTAAGTACATATAGTGAAAGTGATATATATATATATATATATATATATATATATATATATATATATATATATATATATATATACTTGCACCACCTAATGAAAAACTGCCAAGTATCAGTAAAATATAGACATATATTATATCATTTTGAAATATATATATATATTTCAAAATGATATAATATATGTCTATATTTTACTGATACTTGGCAGTTTTTCATTAGGTGGTGCAAGTTGATGTATGTTTACAAGTTGAAATTGCAGATCAGGCACCAAAAATAATTCTCTCATTGCACTGAATAGTTTTTAGTTGTATGTGTGTGTCTGTGTGCATAGGGTTATGTAAATAAATAATATATGAGTAGCTAGTTTTAATGATAACTTGTAGTCTGTTACGAGACGGCCAAATCTCTCTCAAAGTAGCAGATTTTGGATAAAAGAAAGAATTTTTAAATATTATTTGAATTTTTATAATAAACAGCTGGAAGTTTTTCAAAGTAGGTGAGAGCGAAGCCAAAGGTTTGTTAGGTGAGTTATCAGGCTTGTGTAAGCAGACAATGTGGTCCGGGGATCGACGGGCTCAATTTGTAACGAATAGGTTTTCTAATACAAGGGAATAATTTTATTTTTATTTAGAATTAAAATAAAATTAATTTATATTATTCAAGTAAATTCAAATCAAAAATAAAATTATATAACAAAAACTACCAGAGGCTAAACAAGCCGAAAATAAAAAAAAAAAAAGTTTCAGAACATTGTAAACTATATAATACAATAATTGCAATACAATAATAATAAATTTCTTAAAATATCAATTGTAATTAATAAATAGTTAGTAGATCGCAGCAAAATTATAGAAGTTTCAAGTACAGGACTATTACAGTGTCAATAAAGTGAAAGTAGACAACCATAAAGAATACAATACCCGTTCGAATATTTAATAAATTCTAAAAGTGTGAAACAGATTATGCCGCTAAAAACTATTATATTCTAAAACCATTAGTAAAAGTAATAGTAAAAGAGCACAAACCCCAGAATGAGGAATGAAATAGTTCAATCAGAATGCAAATTAGAAAGAAAAATCAAACTTTCTACAAAGAATTGAAAATCACCAATGATAGACAGGCCAAGGTAGCGAAGAGGGCTGATCGAAGTAATAGGAACGATTGCAACGAGGAGAGGGCAGTTTTTACAAATATCTTTCACAGGAAATGTTGAAATGCCGGCCTGTTGAAATTTCGGTTAAGAATTCAAAATTAGCCAAAATGGAAGTGGAGAATGTCCGTCAGTGACCTTATGACCACTGGTCATAGGTTTTCAAAATCTGTGATTCATAATTGAAATTTGTATAATTTAATAGCTAAAAATTAGTATTAAAGACGGCTCTAAAACCACCCTCCGAGTGCAGCAAAATTTCATCCTGGAGGATTTTTTCACCAAAACCATGGGAGAAGCAACATAGTGATAGTTTATGGGCAAGTCAGAATTTTAACCCTTAGCGCTCAAATTTTTTTTAACATGCTTTGCTTCCCCACTTGTAATTAAATTGAGACAAATTCCTCACCTGCAAGTTGCATTATTGTTATGGAAAACTTTGTTTTCTCTTACATGATTTTAGTAAACTAAGCTATTTTTATTCCCTAATACTGTATGTACATGATTTTTTAATCTTGTTTGTAGTTTTGCAGAGTATGATATCTTTGAAAACAGCCTTCCGGATGAAGTCCTGGTTTTCTGCTGCATGTTTTGTAGTGAAAAACTGTTTCTCTTCTACCTCCTTTTATCTTCCTGTTACTGCAAACTACACAATCCTTAGAACTACTTTTATCATTGGAAAAGAATGTAATTTCCCATTCAGTCTTTTTTCTTTGCCAGTAGTTGATGACCCCTCTTACTATACAGGTTATTCCTGATATCACCAATGAGTTCCCTCACCAAGTTTTGGCGAAACTATTTTTGTTTAACAGGATTTTCTCTCAATTCCTTTTATTTTGTTATTATAGATAATAAAACTATTTACTACAGCTACATCTAATAGCCAGAAAAACATTTTCCTCCACCATTTATTTGTTCGTCTCGTAAAACTGCACGGTTCATTATATTGAACAGCTAAATCTACACCACGCATAAACTGGTTATATTTACAAATACCTGTTGGTTTAATTATTTTGTTTATGAAACTGAACTACATTCTAATAAATCGGGATCAAGTAAAGGATCAGGAATTTCAGAATCACTAATTGTAGACTGATTTTTAGACATAGATTTTGTGATGACTGACATATTCCTAGACATTTTCAACTTAGTTCACATTATTGTCAATAGAGTGTAGCACCAAACGGTAAAAGATTGAATGTCGTGGGCTTCGATACAGACGAGTTATAGGCATTTGAAAATCGTGTCGGGTGACCCCCGACATACGAGTAAACTGCAATATACGCTTGGCGGGGCTCCCCCGACAGTCGAATGCTAAGGGTTTGATATAACCATTTTTTAATTTTGAAAAATTATATTCATATTTGTTTGAGTAAAAGTTTTATAACTAGTGGATCAATTATAATTAATAAATATATAAACTATGCCTTCATTTAGAACTATAAAGTCAAGAAATAGCATTTAATAAATAAATAACTAGACTAGTCAAGACATTTTTGTAAAAGAAAGAGATAAATAAGTATTGAATAAAAAAATAATTTGAAGTAAATTTTTGAAAGATCAGAAACTATAAAATAGAAATATAATAAGTGGTAATAATATGAGGAATTCATATATAGAATCCCATTTTTATAGTTTCAAAATTAAATATTAGAATTATCACAAGATAGTTAAAACAGGAAGTATTACAAAACCATTTGTAACAAAAATTAATTAAATTCAGTTCAAATATATCCAAAGTAATAGCATAAAGAAAATTAATAATTATATAACAGATATTTAAGTGTATATAACAAATTTTGTGTCCATATGAAATATATTCAGCAACCAGGATTCAATTAATATAAAATTGAAACTAATATCAATTGGTTTTTGTAAAAATAAGATTGCAAAATAGTAATGCTTGAGATTAATGTTTTGGTACATTCACAAAAATATAAATTGTAACAAAATCACTACAAAGTAATTTCACAAAATAATTCCAAAAATATATTAATAAACAGAAAATTTATCTATACTAATTTGTATCATGTAATTAAATATGTATGTCATATCATACGTCTATTTTTAAGTATAAGACTCCAAAATGTTGTCAAATAACAACAAATGCCAAAGAACTTTAAATAATTGTGTCAACCAGGCGCGCACCCACGGAGGGGGCTAAAGGGGATGCAGCCCCCCCTCAAGAAAAAAAAGAAAAAAAATACATTCAGTTTTTAAATCCGCCAGTAGTAGATACATCGCATACTGAATACTGGTTTACGAGAGTTACATTTCACTACAACTACGAAATAAATTGTCACGCATGGAAGTGACCTAATATTAATTTGCTTAAATTATTTTGGGTTAGATTGGAGAGCCTGATCGGAAGAAATTGGCCAGTCCTGCTCTTGATGAAGCTGGTACTTCAGCCTCAAGCTCCAGTCATACATCGGACAATGTCAACATAGAATGCAGCAGTAAAATGGACATTTCTTTGTACAAAAATAAGTGGCTCTCAGGCACAGAGAAATTACATGTTTTGGAAAACTTGTGGGCTCCATCTTCCAACTACAAGTTTCCAGCGACGACTCATGGGAAGCAGGAGAGGAAATTTTTGTATTCCTGGTTGCAAAAGTATAAGTGGTTGTCATACTCTGAGATAGAAAACCGGGCTTACTGCACTTATTGTGTACTCTTTGCTCCAACTGAAGTGGGTATGAGATCATCCCAGAAAACAGGCCAGCTTGTCCAAGAAGGATTCCAAAATTGGAGAAAGGCTATTGAAAAATTTGAGTCACATTCTCATTTACAATACCACAAACATGCCATGATCGATTTCAACAATTTGAAAACAGTAATGGGAGGGAAGATGAATCCCATAGACAGATCTTTGGATGTAGGCAAAGCCAATCAGGCGAAAGAAACTTCGGAGAGGTTAAAATCCATAATAGAAACGTTAATTTTTTATGGACCACAGGGAATAGCTCTTCGAGGCCACAGAGACTATGGAGACTTCAACTTAGACGCAATGCCGGATGATAATGAGGGGAATTTCAGAGCCCTATTGCGGATGCGTATTGAAGCAGGTGATGCAAAATTAAGAGACCATTTCAAGTCATGTGGTAAAAATGCCACTTATATAAGCTGGAACATGCAAAACCAAATCATTGATGCTTGTGACAAAGTAATAAAAAGTCGCATAATCAAAGATGTTAAAAATGCTACTTTTTTCAGTGTGTTAGCTGATGAGACTACAGCCGTGTCGACTCAAGAACAGTTTTCATTGTCTGTGAGGTATGTCTCTCATAACACGAAGGATGGTTATAAGATTAATGAAAAGTTTTTGCAGTTTGTGCCTCTAGAGTCAACGACTGGCGAGGTGCTTGGAGAAACACTGTTGAAAGGGCTTGAAGAGTGCAATCTTGAAATAAAAGATCTGAGAGGACAAGGATATGATGGCGCATCAGTCATGGGCGGAAAGGTGAAAGGTGCTCAGGCTGTTGTGCAGAAACGTTGCCCGAAGGCAGTATATGTACACTGCGCGTCGCACAGCCTTAACTTAGCCATTACAAATGCTGCAGAGGTCAGATCTATCAGAAATTGTTTTGGCACTACTGAAAAAGTATGGTCTTTTTTTAACACACCAAAGAGGCAAAATGTTCTCCAGGGAAAAATTGAAACCCTAGCACCAAAAACTAAGAAACAAAAACTCAAACAGCTATGCCCAACCAGATGGGTTCAAAGGCATGATGCTGTCCTCGTCATGAAGGAGCTGTACAGCCCTATCATTTCATCCTTAGAAGAAATCAAGTGTTTTGATGATAAGGACACATCTTCAGGCGCCGATGTCCTTTTGACAGCTATATGTCAATCAGAGTATATTGTAGCTCTAGTATCAGCTGAAAAGCTACTCAGCTATACTTTGATATTGTGTCAAAAGCTACAGTCAAGTGATGCGGATCTCTGGGCTGCTTTGAACTATGCTGACTATGTACTTCAGAGTCTGAAGTCACTAAGAGAAAAAGTCGATGAAGAGTTTTCAGTCTTGTTTCAAGAGGCACAAAAAATGGCCGAATTGATTGAAACTACAATTAGTGTTCCAAGGATTTTTGGGAGGCAGACACACATAAGCAATGTCTCAGCCGAAAGCACAGAAAAACTTTATAGAATTAACGTATTCATCCCCTGGATTGAAAGCTTTATTTCCTGCATCGAAGAACGTCTCTTAAAGCACAAGAACATTATGAAAGGGTTTCACTGCTTGCTTCATACTTATCCAGAGCATAGTGAAGAAAGTAAAGAGATGAAAGAGGCGTTTTTGAAGTTGATTGAAGTTTATGAAGAAGATTTGGAAAACAACAACTTAAACGTGTTGATGGCAGAAATGGAATTTTGGCAAGCTTTTCTCCAACAACACAATGCACACCATGTCAATGCAATTGATTTTCTAAATATTTGTGATAAAACAATCTTTCCTACTCAAGATTTTCATCACTATATCTGTATCGACCAGCACAGCAGAGCGCTCGTTTTCCACTCTTCGGAGAATCAAGACATACCTAAGAAACACGATGTCTGATAGTAGGCTAAATGGCTTAGCCAATCTTAATATCCACAGGGAAATTCCAGTTGACACAGACAGTGTATTATCCATACTGAAGAAGGCCAAAAGAAGACTCAATATTGTTTTGTAAGACAGCTGATATAACAAGATTTTGTCAAAATAAAACCTAAAATCTTATTTTATCTGCTGGGTTATATCATTCATTTCTATAGTCCCTACTCAAAACTTGCACTCAAAGAGCTAAAATAAACTTAAAGTAATGCCTTAAAATACCGGTTATTCTTACGAATTTTTAAAAAGTTTTCCGTTGGTTGGCCCAGGGTCCCCCGGTTAGCCCCCCCCATAATTATTTTCTGAGTGCGCCACTGGTGTCAACAATATTATTCATGAACTTTCTGTCAGCATTCTAAAGACATGAAATTTTATTCAAGTTAATTAGTAACTTGCAAAAATAATGAAAGATAAATCTGTAAGTCATAGTAAACGTTCAGTATAATTATAAATTTGAATAACGTATTAAGAAAAAGGGTGTTATTTTTATGTTTGAATTTCAGTTTCATTAAATCAACATATAAAGAATCAAGGTTTAAAGTTATTAAAAATTATCATGTGATAGCCAACTAAATATAATTTCTATAATTTTTCCAACCATCAATAACAGCAGAAGCAAAAAATTCAAATCAAATTAGAGTAAAGATTTTTAAGTAGTATTCCTGCAACAGCAAAATATTAAATTCATTTGACAGGTGAAAAATAACTTTTGAATCTATTATTACATAGTTATTATTGAACATTTTGGTTGGTTATTACGTAAAGTCCAGGGATTTATTCACTGGCAGATCAGGCTTGAAGCACCACAGGAACCAGGATCTGGTAAGCCAGGTGGGATCACACATTGATTGAAGTTGAACTAGCATGTTTCAGACCTATAGCAACCATCATCACAATGTCCAATTAAGTTGGAAAACAAACTATGCTCTGCTACCGCCTCAGTTATTATTAGAAATAATATTAGAGATATTATCAATTATTTTATATATGTTATTAAAAAAAAGTTATAAATTAAAATTATACTGTGAAAAGATTATAATGATTAAAAAATGAAAAGACGTCTAATAGATCTATTAGGATGTGTAATAAAATTCATAACAGGTAATTTAAAAGCATATGATAGTATTCTTACTGAAGTATGTCAAGATCATTAAAGATATTGAAAATGAGCATATTAAAATAATTTATCAACCTGAGTCGCAATAGTCTTTTAGCAACAATATTATGGACTAATTAAATAGAACGTTTAATGGAAATGAGGAAAACTTTGTTTTGAAAATATTGTGTATTTTATAAACCTAACAACGGTTGAAAAGATCTATTAAATTGCATTTTTTACCCATACAATATGAAACAGTAAATGTAATTATAAAACCAAGAGTAAGGTACATGTTGGTATCTTATTGTGTAACTTTAGGTTTAGACAGTAATTGTAATATTAAAATAGACTGCAAATACTTTAGCTAATTTGACCTTGTAACTCACCACAAAATGTATTGTGAAACGTCTATCATGATAAATAATCATGCATGTAAACAACTGCATATATATATATATATATATATATATATATATATATATATATATATAAATATATAGATTTTTTGGACTAGGAGACTGACAGACTTACCTTGGTAAGAGTCCACACTGTAGTCTTGAAATAGAAACACATAAAAGCACTTAAACAATGATATATTTCAATCACACAGTGGTATTTGTCAATCGAAGAGAAAACACAAAAAGAAATATGAGAGAATGAAATAAAATAAATATAAGTTGTAATCACAGATTGTGTAGAGTAAAAATCAGATGACACAGATGAACAGATTAAAGATATATATATATATATATATATATATATATATATATATATATATATATATATATTCGTGTGTGTGTATATATATATATATATATATATATATATATATATATATATATATATATATATATATATATATATATATTGTTTCCATGAGCATATGAGTGATTATAGTTTATATAAGTCTGTCAGGGGAAAAGAGATAAGGCTATTAGGAGAAAAGAGAAAAAAAATGGATTTATCTGATGTTGAGGTTAGGGGATTCTCTGGACCCTGTATACCACTGGTATGATAGTTCCCACCTTCTCAGTTCTGAGGGATTGCAATCAGGGGGTTGTTGTAAGAAAGTTTTCTAAAGACACAAACATACCAGCCATTATGTTGGTATAGATATATAGATGACATCTTCCTAATTTGGACACAGGGTGCTTCAACAATTGAGGCATTTTTAGACAGCCTGACACAATTCTCCACACTTCAATTTACCTGGGAGAAATCTACATCAGCCATCACCTTTTTGGATGTAGAGGTAACACTCCAGAATGGAAATATCAACACAGGAATTCACATCAAACCGACAAACCACCTACAATATCTCCATTTCGACAGCAACCACCCAATAAACATAAAACGATCCATTCCATACAGTCAAGCAATCAGGGGTAAGAGAATCTGTCCGAATGATAGGTAATTGGAAGATTTTAATAGAAAGATATCAACAGCCTTCCAGAGAAGAGGATACCCAAAAAAACTCATTGAAAACCAAATTCATTCAGCACAATCCTAGGTTCACCATAAACCACAAACAGAACAATATAAACTGTCTTTAATAACAGACTACCATCCTGGTCTACATAAACTCAACAAGATATTGAGAGATGGCTTCAAAATTCTTCAAGCTTCCGTCCACACCAAAAATCTTTTCACCGATCCACCGCAAATTTGGTACAAGCAACCTCCCAATTTGAAAAACATCCTAGTACATCCTAAACTACCAGACCCTGATGCAGAGAAACCACACAAACTTCCTCATGGCTCCTTCCCATGCAATAGACCTAGATGCAAGACGCGTCCAATACACCCCTCAGCAAATAGTTTCAACAGCCAAACAACAAAAATGGTCTTCAAAATACAGGGTCATCATAATTGTACATCGAAAAATGTCATATACCAGCTACAATGTAAACTTTGTTCAGCACAGTACATAGGCCTGACCACGGATGGTCTGAATATCAGAATGAATGGCCACAGACATGATGTTAAAATTATGAATATGGATAGACCATCAGCTCAACATGCTGCGAGTCACAACATCACAACTTTTGATGACTACTATACCACAAAAATAATTAAATCACTCCCCCCTGATTGCAATCCCTCAGAACTGAGAAGGTGGGAACTATCATACCAGTGGTATACCAAGTCCGGAGAATCCCCTAACCTCAACATCAGATAAATCCATTTTTTTTTCTCCTAATAGCCTTATCTCTTCTCCCCTGACAGACTTATATAAACTATAATCACTCATATGCTCATGGAAACAATATATATATATATATATATATATATATATATATATATATATATATATATCTTTAATCTGTGCCTCTGTGTCATCTGATTTCTACTCTACACAATCTGTGATTACAACTTATATTTATTTTATTTCATTCTCTCATATTTCTTTTTGTGTTTTCTCTTCGATTGACAAAGACCACTGTGTGGTTGAAATATATCATTGTTTAAGTGCTTTTATGTGTTTCTATTTCAAGACTACAGTGTGGACTCTTACCAAGGTAAGTCTGTCAGTCTCCTAGTCCAAAAAATCTAAATATTCTTTACCAACCAAAACTAACCTTTATATATATATTGTAACATTTATAGAATGGGCTATATAATATTATTTAAGAATTGGAAAATAGATGAGAAATAACTCACTCAAAATTTAGAAAGAAATTCATTAAGATATTGGTTAGGTTAAATGAAAACTAAATTTAGGTAAAAGCATAGAATTGTAAACAAGGTTTTTTGAACTGGAAATGTATTAGGAAATTTGTTATATCAAATAACCTAACACATAAATTAAAATAAGATAATCTAATAATAGTTATGTGTAAACAAATTTGTAAACTGTAGTAACATAGGGCCTAAGTAATTACTTGAAGGAGAAAGTGAACACGTTTGTAAACAAAAGAAAATTGAAAGGTTATGTTTATGAAAGACCAAGCAAAACACACACAATTCAGAACTATTTCAAAAGTAAAACACAAAGACACTTCACACACTAATAATATTAATAAAATAAACACTGGAAGGTTTGTTGAGGATAGGAAATTAAAACAGTAAGTTTCAACCAGGTTTAACCAAGTTAAAACGCCATTCTAAACAAACTTGTTGGTATGTCAGCTGTAAAACAGATGTAGGTCAGTGTGACAATCGATTCTAGTGAAGAAAAAGAAAACAAACTAGATTACAGGCAACATGTGTTTTTTTGGAGAAGAAAGCCGCCATATTTGTAACAATTTAAAAGAAAATCGAAGGACGCGTAGTTAGTTGAGTTGGAGGTAGCGTGGGTGACGCTCTAATAGCAGACCTTGCTGTGCAGTCAAAATTCTATTTATTTGGAAAGAGTTCGTCTAAATTATACCGTTTTGTTAAGAAGATTGGCCAACTTAAATTAAGGAGAAGTGAATCACAAAATGTAATACTGTGTTAATATCAAGTGAAGTAAATAAAACGAATTTAAGTGTGTGAATTGTTTAATTGGAGAGAACGGGAATTTACGTAAGCGACCAGCAAAATTTTGATATTTATTAAGTTGAGTAATAGCGCTATAAAATAACTTTAGTGGACTTTTAAGATAATAGAGAAATTTAATTTTATACATTAGAATATCTTGTAGTTAATTAATAGTAAGTAATAAGAAATAATCCAGTTCAAATCGTTTAGTTTTTTTTTATATTCAAAATTTAAGTTTTTCCATCAGGAAATATTTATTAAAACTATGTTCTAAATTTAATATTGTGTTTTTCAAAATTTATTTAATTAACAAAGAGTTAATATAGCCCATGCTATAACCCCGAGATATCAAGAGATCTTAAACTAGCCAAGGGTATTAAAATTGTGTAACTCTAAAATTAAAAGAAAAAAGAGTTAGTATATTTTGTTAAAACCTGTTAAGTCATAAAATCTTGTTTTGTGTGTATTGTTTAAATGTTGAAATAAAATTGTTCTAATAAAGTTTTGAATTGTTCCTGAGTAGTTTTATTTGTTTTAAATAAAAAATTCAATTTATTAAATAGTAAAACCCCGTTGCGTTTAATAAAAATATATGTTATAATTGGCGCAACAACGTGGGGGCTCGATAAAATTTATTTAGAGAGATTTTGAAATAAAATTAATTTAGAACTTTTTATATGAAAAACATTTGAACTGGAAATAGATTTAGAAAAAATTTTGGAAAATTAAACACTGAGTTGAATAGAATCAAGGCTAGGTTTATAGTATATATAAAAATTATTTATGTTTGTATAATAAGTTTCTTACAGAAAAAAAAGAAGAAAATATTATAGGCGAGCTGGTAGTTGTAGGGGACCAGGAAAAAGGGACAAATTTGGAAATGAAAGAAATGGAAGGCACAGATATGCCAATACCAAACATGGAGGTAGATGAAGCTAGGGGACTACCACTTGTAGAAATTGAACAGGAACGAAGGGGTAGTGAAAGTGGAAGTAGAAATAATGATGACTGGATAAAAAAATTGTTCGAAAGCAACCAAAACTTATTAAAAGAAATGAGTGAGAATATGAATAGAAAATTAGATAAAAATAATGAAAATATAAATAGAAAATTAGATAAGATAGATGAAATAAAAGGGGAAATGAAGGATATGAGGGAGGATATGAAAGAAATAAAAAAAGATTTAGAGGAAAATATAAACGAAGTAAAAAGAGAGATGAAGGAGGATCTAAAAGTAATAAAAGATGAAATACGGGAGGAAAATAGGAAAATGATGGAGGACATGAGGGAACAGTGGAGAAAAAAGAATAATGCTGTAGTAGAGGATGAGAGAAGAGACTTAGAGGAGAAAGATGGAGAATTAGAGGAGATTAAGGAAAATTTTGAGAAAACAAATGAAATAATAGCTGATGAGATAGAAATTAATAAAAAAGAGATAGAGAAAGTCGAATATATAACAAAGAAAAACACAGAAGAGTTAGGAGAGTTAAAATTAAGAAATGAAGTAGGAAAGATGGAGGTACTGCCAATAAAAAATATAACAATTCAAACCGCAACTAAAAGGA
This sequence comes from Prosapia bicincta, assembly GCA_036971475.1. Classification (NCBI taxonomy): domain Eukaryota; kingdom Metazoa; phylum Arthropoda; class Insecta; order Hemiptera; family Cercopidae; genus Prosapia; species Prosapia bicincta. Next base: position 244,624,354 of record JBAIZL010000004.1, on the reverse strand, counting down.
AGACTGAACAGATTAATAAAATGAAAATGGTAATAGGAGAAATGGAAGGAGTTAAATATCCGTTTCAATGCATAATGGTACAAAGCTTGTTGAGAGAAATGATCATAGGTACGGATATGTTAATGAATGTGGAGGCACAACTCGAGTTTGGAAAATGGGAAATGGAATTTAAATATGAAAGTAACACAGAAAATAGAAACTATGAAGCAGATGAAAGATACAATGGAGATGTAAACGGTGTTAAGGCAAGGACAGGCGTGGGGACAAGAAAAGAGCAGCTTGCCCACAGTCAATCGGAATACTAAGACAAGGAGAAACCCAGGAATAGAAATTAAATAGAGGAAACAAGTTTACAGGCATTAATAGACACAGACAGTAATATGACAGGTATCAAGGAGAACTGGAAAAGAAAAATAATAATAAAATAGGAAGGGAGATATTAAATATAGGTAAAGGAAGCAATATGAATAAACTCTAGGTGACTATGTGTATAAGAAAACGTTAGCAGGAGATAAGTTTTAAGGGATGGTAACTATATCTACGATAATTTATTAGAAACTTCGTCGAATAATGAATAAAGATAAAATTATGTATATTTAAACTTCGTCGTATTGTAAGGGAGAATCTGCGTTGATAAATAATGGAACTTCGTCGCATATATTATAAAAGAAATATGAATCTATGATAATAAATATTAAAGCATCGTTGTAATAAAAATATGGTAATTGTGTATTTAAACTTCGTCGTATTGTAAGGGAGAATCTGCGTTGATAAATAAGTATTAAAACAAAATTTATATTCGTTGATATAGGGATAGTGTAATCGAAGGAACTATAGATATGATCAAATAGAGGATATGAAATTGCAACCTTTAAAAATATTAGATGTTAAACTTCATACAAAATAAACTGAAATGATATAAGAAAATAATTGAACTGGATGTGAGATTGGAAGGGGAGATAAAATACTAACTTAGAACTGAGAGTTAGCTGAAGCTAAAAGCAAAATAAATATGAGATGAATAATAAACAAGGAATAAACAGAAATAAGGGAAAGAGAAATGTTATAACCAATTTGACCAAATCTAGACAGACTATGACTCGGATAGGCTGGGATTTAAAGACACGGTATCAGAGAATATATGTTAAATAAATATTGAATCAGACTTATGATTGGAAGGGTTCCAATTGTAATAAAAAAAAAAAAAAAAAAAAAAAAAAAAAAATACCAGAACATGATTTATTGTTACTATATGTTAGAATTGTTAAAGAATTGTTGATTGAATGTTAGTTATAAGTATATTGTATTGTTAGAAGATAAGTTAAGTAATATGTAGCTTGAAGTGTTCAGCTCAGTATTTGATTGTTAAAGAATTAAGATAAAATTGTGTCGTAGGAATTAAGTATAAATGGACAATTTAAAGTATAAATGTTAATTTAAATTTAATTTAAAAAAAAAAAAAAAATATGTATATTTAATCAAGCTTGTAAAATGTAAAGAATGTGTAATGTAGAGATTAGTAATATTTTTTTATTTAAATTAAATTAGGGGACATTGTAACATTTATAGAATGGGCTATATAATATTATTTAAGAATTGGAAAATATATGAGAAATAACTCACTCAAAATTTAGAAAGAAATTCATTAAGATATTGGTTAGGTTAAATGAAAACTAAATTTAGGTAAAAGCATAGAATTGTAAACAAGGTTTTTTGAACTGGAAATGTATTAGGAAATTTGTTATATCAAATAACCTAACACATAAATTAAAATAAGATAATCTAATAATAGTTATGTGTAAACAAATTTGTAAACTGTAGTAACATAGGGCCTAAGTAATTACTTGAAGGAGAAAGTGAACACGTTTGTAAACAAAAGAAAATTGAAAGGTTATGTTTATGAAAGACCAAGCAAAACACACACAATTCAGAACTATTTCAAAAGTAAAACACAAAGACACTTCACACACTAATAATATTAATAAAATAAACACTGGAAGGTTTGTTGAGGATAGGAAATTAAAACAGTAAGTTTCAACCAGGTTTAACCAAGTTAAAACGCCATTCTAAACAAACTTGTTGGTATGTCAGCTGTAAAACAGATGTAGGTCAGTGTGACAATCGATTCTAGTGAAGAAAAAGAAAACAAACTAGATTACAGGCAACATGTGTTTTTTTGGAGAAGAAAGCCGCCATATTTGTAACAATTTAAAAGAAAATCGAAGGACGCGTAGTTAGTTGAGTTGGAGGTAGCGTGGGTGACGCTCTAATAGCAGACCTTGCTGTGCAGTCAAAATTCTATTTATTTGGAAAGAGTTCGTCTAAATTATACCGTTTTGTTAAGAAGATTGGCCAACTTAAATTAAGGAGAAGTGAATCACAAAATGTAATACTGTGTTAATATCAAGTGAAGTAAATAAAACGAATTTAAGTGTGTGAATTGTTTAATTGGAGAGAACGGGAATTTACGTAAGCGACCAGCAAAATTTTGATATTTATTAAGTTGAGTAATAGCGCTATAAAATAACTTTAGTGGACTTTTAAGATAATAGAGAAATTTAATTTTATACATTAGAATATCTTGTAGTTAATTAATAGTAAGTAATAAGAAATAATCCAGTTCAAATCGTTTAGTTTTTTTTTATATTCAAAATTTAAGTTTTTCCATCAGGAAATATTTATTAAAACTATGTTCTAAATTTAATATTGTGTTTTTCAAAATTTATTTAATTAACAAAGAGTTAATATAGCCCATGCTATAACCCCGAGATATCAAGAGATCTTAAACTAGCCAAGGGTATTAAAATTGTGTAACTCTAAAATTAAAAGAAAAAAGAGTTAGTATATTTTGTTAAAACCTGTTAAGTCATAAAATCTTGTTTTGTGTGTATTGTTTAAATGTTGAAATAAAATTGTTCTAATAAAGTTTTGAATTGTTCCTGAGTAGTTTTATTTGTTTTAAATAAAAAATTCAATTTATTAAATAGTAAAACATAATTATATTGTATTGTGTCTCTTTAAAAATTATGTTATAATATATATATATATATATATATATATATATATATATATATACTAAACACTTTTAAATGTTTTAAACTCTCCTTCAGTATCACTTACTTTGCTTGTTGAGGACGGCCGTTTCGGGAGATGTGTCCCTTTGTCAACTCAGACCGTAACTCCTATAAAATGCTAGCTATGGGGGTGCCCATAGGTAGTCCATCTTTCTGGTTGTAGAATGTGTTATTGTAGGTGAAGTAATTTTGAGATGTGATTAATCTTGTGAGGTCGGTGATTTCGTCAATGTGTGTATGTGGTGTATTTGTGTCTATTAGCATGTTTTTGAGGATGTCGATGGTTTCTGGAATGGAGATGTTTGTATATAGATTTGATATATCAAAAGAGACTAAGGTGGAATTGTGTGGGATATTTACGTTTTTTATTTTGTCTATTAGATTTAGGCTATTTTTTATGCTACAATGATTATTAAATTTTATATGGTTTCGGATAGTTTTGTTGAGGAGTTAGGCTAGAAGATGAGAACTTGTATGGTTGGTTAGTGGACGTATTGGGATGTCTGTTTTGTGAAGTTTAGGCAAGGCGTTTTGTTTAGGGGCTATTGGCTTTATTTGTTTTAGGTGTTTTTTGGTGTGGTGTGGGATTATAAGTTTTGTTTTGTTAATTGCTTCTTTGATTTGAGCGTTGTATTTTGTTGTTGGGTCTTCTTTTAGTGTAATGATGTTGTTATTTTGTATGAAGCTGTGTACTTTTTTGTTGAGCTCGCTCTTGTTAATAATTACCGTTATGTTGCCTTTGTCAACTTTGGTAATGGTTAAATTTTGTTTTTTTAATTAGTTTTTCATGGATTTGGCTACTTTTAATTCTTGGGTGTTTGTTTTTTTGGGGGGGGGGGTTAATTTGGGTTAATTTGGGTTATTTTTTGTTTTATTTGGTGTCTGATTGCATCTTGTTGTTCTAATGGTGTGTTGTGTTGGATTGTATTTAGTTGTGATGTTATGTTTTAAGCCTTTGTTTAATAAGTTTAATTCATTAATTGTAAATGTTGTGTTGGTAAGGTTTATAGTTCTGGGGTGAAAAACGTGTGTTGTGTTAATAACCTGTTTTGGGTGTTGTGGATTTTTGAGGTTATGTATTTTTTTGTTGTGTTAATTTAATTTAATTTTTTCTGTCTGTAATTAGTGTCTTGGTGAAATTTACTACTTCTTGCAGTTCGATGTAGTGTAGTTCCATTGTAAGCTGTTGGTATAAGTTATATGCGATTTTGTTGAAATCGTTTTTTTTGTTTGTATAAATGAGTTACGGTCTGAGTTGACAAAGGGACACATCTCCTGAAACGGCTGTCCTCAACAAGCAAAGTAAGTGCTACTATAGGCAAGTTTAAAACATTTAAAAGTGTTTAGTGATTACTAGTAGCTCACGCAAAGATGGAATCAACAATTGATATATATATATATATATATATATATATATATATATATATATATATATATATATATAAAGAACTAAGTCAAAATACAAATACAAGAATTATAATTGAATTTACAATTCAAAGCTTTTCGTTGGCTAACAGTACCAACATCATCAGGAATATTAAACAATTGTTTAACGAAAAGCTTTGAATTGTAAATTCAATTATAATTCTTGTATTTGTATTTTGACTTAGTTCTTTATATATATATATATATATATATATATATATATATATATATATATATAAATTAACACAAAATTAACAATTAAAATTAATATTTAACATAATATGTTAATTTTAATTGTTTAATATTCCTGATGATGTTGGTACTGTTAGCCAACGAAAAGCTTTGAATTGTAAATTCAATTATAATTCTTGTATTTGTATTTAGACTTTTGTTCTTTATTAATACACAAGAAAACATACTGCTATATATATATATATATATATATATATATATATATATATATATATATATATATATACAGGACCCAAATACACAGACATTTACCGTAACCCAGAAATCCTACACATGAACAAAAAAAGGACCACTTCTCAACACACTAGAACAATATGAAATTTGACCCACAAAAACACAAAGTGCAAACATATAAATCAAACAAGCACAATACAAATCACACATACTCTTTGATCCTATCAAAAACCTGCCTAAAAGAAACCGACACAGCTTGACTCACCATCTCTAAGCAGAAGACAATTATGAAGACTGCCACATAGCGATAGAAAATGTTCTGCCTCAGTAAGTTTAAAAAACATTTACAAAATTAAAAGTACGGATGGTCATAAACTATTATTAAAGTAATTATATATATATATTTTTTTTTTAAACTATGCAACACTGTTTTCTTGTATTCACTTATCAATTTTTCTATATGTAACTAAACAAGAAACGTACTTGGTATTAATGTTAGTTAACTGTAAAAGACTGAAAGTGTCTTCATTGCTGAGTATCAATTCAAGCTGATGCTTGACAATGAAGATACTATCAATGTTTGAATGTTAACTCGCATAAATACCAAGTAAGATTCTTGTTTAATATGTATATATATATTGTTACGTATTTAAAATATAGCCTCATTTCTTTTATTTTAAACCCGCCGCCAAAGTCAGACAAAGCTCACCCGTGATAAGGTTGGTTCTGCAGTTTGAACCGGCAGAGCAAGTTAGACCTTTCGGGAGTGTAGATCGATCCCCTACGTTCTAGTATACTATTATACTTTTCAATCTCCGTACCTTAGGTACTAGAATACGTGAATGTAACTATTTTATGAATTTTTATACCGAATGTGACCAGTGCGTGGGATACGAACAAGTTTTCTGGCCAGAAATCGCTTATTTAATACGCGAGTGTGATAAGTGTGTATTCCACGGTGCACGTAAGTACAAACTATTAATTTATATAATTATAATAATTATTGGTCCTCCGAAAGTATTGTTACCAAACAAATTTGGTCCAGCCGGGCCGGATCTTGAGCCTTAAGACCTATATAAAAAATAAAATAAAATACAATTCATTATATGTGTTCATTCTACAATTTCTACAAGTTTTTTCAAACTTTGTCTGTGCATGCAAACACTGGAAAACTAGTTTCATGTGGCAGTATATGAAACAGCTGATCCTCTCTTATCTTTGTTTGGCTTTGGCGTGCATTAATATGTTGGTTTAAATTAATTGTAAAAGTTTATGAAAAGTGAGTTCAGTTGTTTATAAAAGGTTATCTCATTGAGCCTACGTCGATTTGTTGTTTACTTAGGCTTATTTATTTCTCCGTTAAACATATACGCTCATAGGCCTAATCTCTTTAAAACATTTTGTAATTTAAAAATTAAAGCAGTTATCTCATCTTCTACTTAAAACTATCATTTAATCATGGCAAAATCTTTGGCAGTTATTAAATCAAAGAAAGACAATGTATTTAGTTAAATTCAAGAGATTTTTGATCTAACAAAAAAAACATCTGATAAGTCAATCCTGCAAAAATTGTTGGTGCGCGCTAAATCTATAAATAGGCTTCGTGAAGAATTTTCTGATATTTTAGACATTTATCATGAACTAGAAATATGGCTAACCTGAATTTTCAACCCAACTACGCTCCTCTTAACAGCATCAACGAGTTAGTCGATTATGTTAATTCTACCGTATATTCGATAGAAAGTAAGATGTCATCAACAAGGCCTAAATGTGAAATAGTTACTCCTCAGTTACATATACGACTGCCTAAGCTTGAACTCAAGCATTTCGATGGTGAATTTCTCGAATGGATGTCATTCATTAATATATTTAACGCTAGCATTCATGAAAATGCATCGTTACCAGCAGTTTCTAAACTTCAATATTTATTGAGCGTTATCTCAGGAGAACCGCTAAATTTAATTAAATCTCTCCCTATTTCTGACGCTAATTATAAAGTGGCCTATGACTTATTAAAAGAAAGATATCACTCGCCGAGGCGGTTAGTTACTTTACACCTCAATCAAATTTTAGATTTGCCCTCTGTAAACAACACGCCTAAACAAATGAGAAATTTTGTAAATTTATACTCAGAAAATATACAAGTTCTTAAAGGTCTTGACATCGATATCACTAGTAAAAATCCTTTGTTATCTGCTATGCTTTTACGAAAAATGGATAGTGAACTTAGGAACCGTTTTGAAAATTTCCGTTCATCAAATGTTACTCAAGAGAGAGTTGACTCCACTACAATACCTGATGCAGCGGAAATTATTAAGTTTTTAAGTAAAGAATGTAATGAAGTTGAAGATGCCAATCATCATTCTCCTTTCACCTCGAAACCCTCCTCGTCTGGATCACGCACCCCCTCTGGTTCCCAAAATAAATACTTTAAACAAAAAGTATCACTGATGTCCTACAATTACGGAGAAAGCTCCTCCATTAAAGTTAAACCTCATCCATGCTTTATATGCAATAAAATTGACCATAAGGTATATTCGTGTCCGGACTTCAAGAGTCAGGACGCCAAATCCCGTCTCAAAATTGTAAAGGAAAAGGGGCGTTGTACCTCATGCTTAGGTACTCACCATCTTAACGACTGTAGGTCAAAGTTTAGTTGCTACAAATGCCACAAAAATCATCATACATTATTACATTTTGAAAATTACTCTACGATGCAACTGAACACACCTCAAACTTCGCGTCAAGACTCTCCGACACTTCAACAGGAAATAACCCCTTCTCCAATCACTATGACCTGTCAAGAAAAGCAGAATACGTCTCAAATCTCTAATACTGTTCTCTTAGGCACTCTACTTGTTAAGCTTACCTCGTCTAACGGTATTACTCATGTATTTCGTGCTCTTGTTGACTCTGGCAGTCAATCTTGTTTTCTCACCGAGCGTGCTGCTCAATTATTGTGTGCTCCTCGTACTAAGACCACTCATAGTGTGGTAGGATTGTCTCAGGTACCCCTACGCTCAAAAGGTCTCACCTCAGTTGCTGTTGAAACTCTTGGGGGTAAGGTTATTTCAATTAATGAAAGATTTTTAATATTGGAAAAAATATGTGTTAACCTACCAAGCACACAAGTAGACTCTGAAGTTCTTTCCAAGGTTCGTCCTTATGTTTTGGCAGACCATACGTTTCACTTGCCAGGAGGCATAGACGTTCTTCTTGGTGGTGATTTATTTCCACTCATACTTACTCAAGAATCTTATAACCTCGGACCTGGTTTACCCAGGCTAATAGGCACACACTTTGGCTTTTTAGTAATGGGTAACTTCATAGTAACTCAAGCTCTCAATTATCAACTACACTTCTAGTTATCAACGACATTGACCTTCACTACTCACTACAAAGGTTTTGGCAACAGGAAGAATCCCCTGCTGTGTCTAAGCTTTCTCAAGATGATACATTATGTGAAGATCACATTCTCGCCACTCATACTCGGGACCAATCTGGCCGATATTGCGTCCGACTACCAATCAAGACTGAACATCCTCCTCTGGGTCAATCTCGTTTAAATGCAGAAAAAAGACTGTACTCTCTAGAGAAGAAATTTAGTGCTCAACCTCAATTTAAATCTCTATATACTGATTTTATGGCTGACTACTTAGCCTCTGGTCACATGATATACGCTCATAATACTGATCTAACTGTACCTCATTACTTCCTTCCTCACCATGGTGTTTTAAAGGAGTCTAGCAGCACAACTCGTTTACGTGCTGTGTTTGATGCTAGTTCTGAAACCTCTAATGGTATTTCTCTTAATAATATTTTATTAACAGGCAAAAAGATGCAAACGAATATTTGTGATTTATTACTAAATTTTCGGATTCATAACGTTGTTTTTTCTTGTGACATTCGTCAAATGTATAGACAGGTAAAAATGCACCCTGATGACCAGTGCTATCAGATGGTCTTATGGCGTGAAAGTCCAGATCAGCCCTCTTTAATCTACAAGCTCACGACAGTGACTTAGGGAGTGAATTGTTCACCGTATCTTGCCATTAGAACCTTACATCAGCTTGCTGCAGACGAAGGTGACTCCTATCCTGAAGCTGCAAATATTCTACGCACGCAGACGTTCGTAGATGACATCATCTCTGGAGCTGACTCTGAAGAAAAGGCTTTGAGCCTCCGTAAGCAACTCATCTCGCTCCTGGCTCGCGGAGGCTTTGAACTACGCAAATGGACATCTAACTCCAGTCAACTGCTGCAAGATTTTCCTGATGCTCATTTAGAGACCCCTGTATTCCTTCAAGGCAGTAAACAACCACATTTCACTATATTAGGTCTTCACTGGTCACCCTCTACCGATACGTTTACCTATAATTTGAATTTTCCTCACAATTCCAGGACTAAACGTCAAATTCTCCGTATCATTGCCCAGATTTACGACCCTTGTGGCTTTCTCTCACCCATTGTTATGTGTGCCAAACGTTTTATGCAACTACTCTGGATCAAAGGATTGAATTGGGATGAACCACTTCCATCTGAACAATTGAAATTATGGCAAACCTTTACAGACTCGGCTAATACTCTACGAGAAATTGTAATTCCTCGTGCATTACGAATAACACACTCGAGAAACTGTGAGTTACACGGTTTCTCAGATGCTTCTGAGAACGGTTATGCCGCCGTCGTTTACTTGAGATGCCAACTTAGCGACGACTCTGTGTTAATTCGGCAAGTAATATCGAAGACTCGGGTAGCCCCTCTAAAAAGGCTCACGGTACCTCGATTAGAGCTAAGTGCAGCTCATTTGCTCGCCCAACTAGTGGGATATGTTATCTCTCTTTTTGAAAAAAAGGTGGAATTTTCTTCTGTATTTCTATGGTGTGATTCGACAGTAACACTGACATGGTTACAAACACCTCTTCATCGATTGAAGACGTTTGTCGCCAACCGGGTAGCCCAGATATAAGAATTAGTGCCTTCTCATTACTGGAGACACGTAGCGAGTGAAGATAATCCTGCTGATTGCGCGTCGCGTGGGTTACTTCCTACAGATTTACCACAGCACTCATTATGGTGGTACTGCCCCTTTTGGCTACAAAAATCTAATGATAACTGGCCTGTATCTCATTTTATGCCTGCAAAACTTACTGACACAGGAGAAGAGAAACCCATTTCACCTATATCTCTCATATCAACTGCTCCTCATGAATGGGAGCTCCTCACTCAATTTTCTCACTTTAGCCGACTCCAGCGTGTGATGGCTTATATTTTGCGATTTACTCATAACGCTCGTCATTCAAGAAAGCTCGATGGTCCTCTCAACAGTCTGGAAATGAGAGCGTCAAGACTGGCAATTTTCAAGATGGTTCAAGAATCAGCGTTCAGAGACTACATCGTTGCCATGAAGAAGGATCCAACTACACCTGCCTCGTCACAACTCCGCCGACTCTCTCCTTTTCTCGACAAGGATGATATCCTACGAGTGGGAGGACGTCTCAACGCTTTAAAACTTCCTACGGATGTGCAACATCCTGTGATTTTGCCCAAACGACATCATGTCGTCAACCTTCTTATTGATTTTTATCATCGAAAATACTTACACTCGGGCGCTCAATTGACTCAATCACTTCTTGCACAGGATGTGTGGATACTCTCGGCCCGAAGTGTAATACGCTCTCGCATTTTTCAATGTGTTGTATGTTTTCGACACAAGCCTCACAATAAATCTCCGCTCATGGGTGATTTACCAAAAGAAAGATTAACTCCTTCTCATCCGTTTCTCAACACCGGAATTGACTACGGAGGTCCTTTTAACATCAAAATGCACAATTTGCGCTCGATTCGCTTGACCAAAGCATATATTTGTATCTTTGTTTGCCTTGTGACAAAGGCTGTACACATTGAAGTAGTATCGGACCTGTCGACAGATGCGTTTATTGCCGCTCTCACCCGATTTGTGTCTAGACGCGGTCTTTGCACAAATATTTATTCTGACTGTGGAACGAATTTCGTTGGAGCGAATAATGCTTTACAAAATCTCATCATCTCTTCAGGCCGAACCCCTCTTGCTGAATTCTCATCACAACACAATATCAACTTTCATTTCAACCCGCCTGCAGCTCCTCATCAAGGTGGTCTTTGGGAAGCAGCAATCAAGAGTGCAAAACATCACCTCCGACGTGTCATTGGTGAACATATTTTAACTCTATGTGAATTTTCCACTCTCACAACTCATGTAGAGGCTATTTTGAATTCGAGACCTCTCACACCTCTGTCAAACGACGCCTCAGACCTCAATGCACTCACCCCGGGTCACTTCCTAATAGGATCTTCATTGGTTTCAGTTCCATAAGAGGATCTTTTCAACGTTCCTGGCAACTGACTCAAGCACTGGCAGCTAATCAAGGCCTTTCACCAGCGCATTTGGAAGAGATGGGATCTAGAATATATCCATACTCTTCAGCAACGGGGGAAGTGGAACGTGCCAACTGTCAACCTACGCGTCGGCGACCTCGTGTTAGTGCATCAACCTGCACCACCTCTCGCATGGCCTCTGGCTAGGATAAGTAGTGTTTCTCCAGGAAAGGATGGCGTAGTAAGAGTGGTTCATTTGAAGACAAAGCAGGGAACCTTGACAAGACCTGCTCACAAGGTTTTCCCTCTACCTCTACGCTCATAATGAACTTGCTCCTTAGTGCGCTCAATTTTTGTAAAAAAGATATTTTTATTTTCCTTTATGAACTTTTATTTTTATAAACTCTCAAGACATTACATTTGTGTTAGGTCTCTTTAAATCCTAGAAGGATTCAAGGCCCCCGGTATGTTACGTATTTAAAATTAATATAGACCCATTTCTTTTATTTTAAACCCGCCGCCAAAGTCAGACAAAGCTCACCCGTGATAAGGTTGGTTCTGCAGTTTGAACCAAGCAGAGCAAGTTAGACCTTTCGGGAGTGTAGATCGATCCCCTACGTTCTAGTATACTATTATACTTTTCAATCTCCGTACCTTAGGTACTAGAATACGTGAATGTAACTATTTTATTAATGTTTATACCGAATGTGACCAGTGCGTGGAATACGAACAAGTTTTCTGGCCAGAAATCGCTTATTTAATACGCGAGTGTGATAAGTGTGTATTCCACGGTGCACGTAAGTACAAACTATTAGTTTATATAATTAAAATAATTATTGGTCCTCCGAAAGTATTGGTACCAAACAGATGGTTTCGTTTATTGGTATATTAGAGTACATGTTTGTGATATCAAATGATATAAATTTGGTGTTTTTGGTTATGTTTATCGTTTTTAGTATTTCGGTTAATTTAATTGAGTTTTTATGGTGTATTTATTTTCCAATTTAAGTTCGTGTTTTAGGTTATTGGCGATTATTTGTGATATTTTATAGGCAGGTGCATTTTAAAATTTTATTAGGTGTCTTATGGGATTGTTGATTTTATGTATTTTGATTAGGTCGTTCATTTTGGGGGGCTTTGGATTGTCTATTGTTGTTTGATAAGCGTTTTATTGTCATTGTTTTTTGCTAATTGTATGATTTCGTTTTGGTATTTTTTAGTGGGGTCTTTGTTTAATTCTATGCAATTGTTGGATTTTATAAATTCTTCTGTTTTGTTGTTATATTCTGTTTTTGATGTGATTACTGTAGCATTGCTTTTGTCCGCTTTTGTTGCAATTATTTAATTTTTGACTAGTTTTTGTTTCAATTTGTTAATTTGGTTTATTTGTATTTTATTTTCAATGTGATTTCCTTTTTTTATTTTTTTGTTGATGATTTTGTGTGATGCTGTGTTTCTAATGTTATCTTGATTTTCGTAATTTATAAGAATTATTGCCAATTCTGTTTCTACTATTAGGTTTTCTATTGTGCTTTCTAATTTTGGTTTGTTGTTGGTTTTGTGCTATTTTCGAGTATCTTTACTTATTCTTTGGTGAAACTCGTTTTTGTAAGGTTTATAAAACTGGGGTGAAATAGATGGATTGTTGTGATATTGTCTATCCAGAGATAACCAAAGATACAAGTAACATTGAATACTCAATTTATAGGAAACCCACACAAACCATTAATAAAATACCAACCTCTAACCTTCTCCCACAACATAAAATGGCTGCTTACAACTGACTCTTATTCAGAAGCCTAAAACTGCCTCTAAAAAATGAAGAAAAAGCTAAAGAAAAACAAATAATATATCAAAAAACCCAAAAAAATAAATACAATAAAAAAATATAGATAAATTAGAATTTAAAATATTAAATAGATTAAAACAACCTACAATCGAAGTACAAACAACAACAAAATTGGACACATTCACATATACAGGGTACAACATAAAAAGAATAACTAAAACACTAAACCAACCGGAAAAAATATATCCCACACTTAATAACGGAATATACAAAATCGAATGCCCAGACTGTAATAAAATATACATAGGCATATCAAAAATGAAATTAAAAAACAATTATCAAGAACACCTCAATGCATACATCAAACCTGTAACTTATAACTCAAACTTATTTACATACACTATAAAAACAAACACACATTCCCCATATTAAAAAACGTACACCTAATAAAAAAAAGTACAAAAAGGCCTCAAAATGACAATCTGGGAACAACTACAAATTTATAGACATAAAAATAATATCATAAACGAACAAATACAAATAAAACCAAAAAAGGCTAAATTATTCAACGTCATAGACAAAATCAACCCCAAAACAAACAAAAGACTCCCAAAGTTAAGTGAATCCGAAAATAGAACAATAACGTTACACCACATCTTGTGACAACGGAAATTTCACACAGCTCGCAGTCTACTACAACCCCCGGCCAGTGAAGCTCAACAATAAAGATACTATCAATCTTTGAAAGTTAACTCACATAAATACCAAGTAAGATTTTTGTTTAAGTACATACAGTGAAAGTGATTACATGAAAATTTTGTTGCAAAGCTACAAATATATATATGTATGTATATATATATATATATATATATATATATATATATATATATATATATCGCAATATGTATTCTTGTGTATTAATAAAGAACTAAGTCAAAATACAAATACAAGAATTATAATTGAATTTACAATTCGTAAATAAATTGTAAATTCAATTAAAATTCTTGTATTTGAATTCTGACTTAGTTGTTTATATATATGTGTGTGTATATATATATATATATATATATATATATATATATATATATATATACACGAGGGCTGTTTTTTTTTTCAACTTCCGACTGTACCGCTAGACGGCAGGGCGAGCGGCATCGGCCAGTAATGCGCGGCAATCGACTGTGCACCTCTCCCACAACAACCTCACTCGTTTTCGGGCGTCCGACGCCATTACCAGTTTATCCAGTGACATATAAACATGGCTACCTTGATAGAATCTCCCGCCAAGTGTGAGTTGCGAAGTGTCATTCGTTTCTTGCAAGCTGAAGGGTTATCCGCAGCAGAAATTCACCGTAGAATGAAACGAGTATACGGTGAAAGCTTTATGAGTGACAGTGCAGTGCGTGATTGGTGTAGGAAATTTGAAGATGGACGAGTTGACATTCATGATGAAGGGGGCCAAGGACGAAAGTCGATCACAAACGAAGACCTCGTTGAACGAGTTGACCAAAGTGTAAGAAGGAATCGGAGGTTTACGATTACGGAGCTATCCAATCAGTTTCCTGATATTTCAAGGTCAGTCCTATTCGCTATCGTAACTGATAAGTTAGGCTACAAAAAACTTTGTGCTCGATGGGTGCCGAAGATGTTGACTGATGACCACAAAGCTCGGCGAATGGCGTCAGCAAGGTCTTTTCTGAATCGTTACGAAGCTGATGGCGATGATTTTTTGAACAAAATTGTGACAGGAGATGAGACATGGGTTCTATACGACACCCCAGAAACGAAACAGCAGTCTTAACAATGGATGAATTCAAACTCTCCAAACAAACCCAAAAAATTCAAGAAAACGTTCAACAACAGAAAGATTATGGCCACCGTGTTTTGGGATCAAAAAAGTGTTTTGCTTGTGGAGTTTTTAGAGCCAGGGACCACAATCAATGCGGAAGGATACTGTGGTACGTTACAACGTTTGCGGAGAGCTATCCAGAACAAAAGGAGAATAATGCTCACATCAGGAGTTGTGCTCATTCATGACAACGTCCGTCCTCACAGTGCTGCTTTGACGAAACGTCTTCTTGACGGGTTTAAATTGGACGTTTTTTACCATCCGGCGTATAGCTCTGATTTAGCGCCGAGCGACTATCACCTTTTCCCGGAACTGAAGATGATGCTAAGAGGGCAGAGCTTCCGAACTGACGACGGGCTGCAAGTCGCTGAAAACCCATCTCAAATCACTGGCGGCAAACGTCTATGAAAGAGGTATTAAGAAGCTTGTACACGGGTATGAAAAATGCCTCAATTTAAAAGGCAATTATGTTGAAAAGTAACTAATAATGTACCTAACTCTTGATAATAAATCTACTTATTTACTCTCACTAGTTTTATTTTTATACCACATCGGAAGTTGATAAAAAAACAGCCCTCGTGTATATATATATATATATATATATATATATATATATATATATATATATGTATATATATATATATATATATATATATATATATATATACATATATAGATAGATAGATAGATAGATAGATATTTTGGACTAGGAGACTGACAGACTTACCTTGGTAAGAGTCCACTCTGTAGTCTTGAAATAGAAACACATAAAAGCACTTGACCAATGATATATTTCAACCACACAGTGGTCTTTGTCAATCAAAGAGAAAACACAAAAAGAAATATGAGAGAATGAAATAAAATAAATATCTTGATATATCATTGGTTAAGTGCTTTTATGTGTTTCTATTTCAAGACTACAGAGTGGACTCTTACCAAGGTAATTCTGTCAGTCTCCTAATCCAAAATAACTAAATAATTTTTACCAACAAAAACTAACCTATATATATATATATATATATATATATATATATATATATATATATGTATATATATATATATACATGTATAAATACAAATATGATGAATATTTAATATACGAAGAACATCCATTCATTTTACAGTGAATCAAATTGCAGTTCAGACGTTTCGCTTGAATCTCATCTAGCATTGATGAGTTGAACCTAACAAAAGTTGAAGTGAGAATGGAGGTGCAACTTCCTATATATAAAGAAAATAACCCTGCCCATTCACGTCATTCCACACACAACTGAGCCAAACAATTACTCACACTCCTTTCATTTTGTCCACCTTTCTGACAATATAATCTATCGATGACACATTTACCCACTGCGGGCAATTTCAAAGTATCATTGCGTTTGTTAAGACTCCCTTGCTTCTCTATTTCAACAGCCTCACGTATAGTTACAGTCCTGTCGTTTTCCACTTAAGCAATCTGTCGGAAGACTGGGCCGACGGTATGTCATGTATCACTGTGGTACCTGTAAAGAGCTGGTATTTTCTGCTTGTTTTAAGGCCAAGTTGGTGCTCATCAAGCCTACCTGAGATAAGTCTGCTAAAACCTCTGAAATTCATCGCCAGACACTGGATCCTGACTTGGTTGTGAAGAACATTTCTAGCTACAGCCTCAGTGATGCTGAAATATATCTCCTATGTAAAGGGTTTAACTTTTCTATTGTTTCTATCAGGCTTTCTATAGAAGAAATAATATCTGAGGTCTAAACATCTATAGCCTACATGGGTAAAACTGAAGATGCAGAAATTCATCAAGAGGTTGCGAGTATTTTACATTATAGCAGGATTCCTAAACCTAATCTCAGCCCTGGAGTAAAGAGAGCCTTTATTAAAATGAAAAATAATGGTGACATTACCATATTGCTGGTTGATTATGGTAACACTACGGTTGTTTTAAATACTTCAGATTATATGGATAAGCTGCAGGAGATCTTGAATGATGAGGATTACAAGGTTGAAAAGAAGTATCCTACCATCTATTTAGAAAAGACTACCAAGTAGAGGATTTAAAAAAACGCCTATCTATAAGGAAACAAAATCCAGGGTGATTCCTCGAGAGAAATCTAGTAGATGTCCTAAGTTATATAGTTTACCTAAAATCCATAAACTGGGCACCCCTATGAGGCCTGTAGTGAGTTCTATTAATTCACTACTTCAGAGCCTGGAGAAATACTTGGCTAAAGTTATAGGTTCAGAAGGCGGATTTCTACATCAAGAACTCTGAAGATTTTGTCCAAGTGTTGCAAGGCATTCAAGTTGAAGAAAGTAACATAATAGCTAGCTTGGATGTCAGGTCATTATTTCCTAGCGTTCCTATTGAGGAAGTGCTACAGAGGATGTACATTTTTGAAAAACTCCCTTTACATATTATAGATCTGGCTAAACACTGTATCAAAAACACTTACTTTTTGCTTAATGAACAGTTTTACAGGCAACTTGATGGTGCCCCTATGGGATCTTCTCTTTCTCCGGCTGTAGCCAATAATTTTATGACGCCCTGAATTATGCTTCGCTCAGGCCTAAATCTTGGTCTCGTTATGTGGATCACATCTATGTTATTTGGCAACATGGTGGCACGGAAGTTGATAAGTTCCTTACATATCTCAACTCTCACCACTCCAGGATATGTTTCACTTTGGAACTGGAGAGTGATTGGCTGCTTGCTGCTTCTGGATGTCTTGGTTAGGAAGGGTCAGAATGGTTGTGTTCAACATTCGGTCTACAGAAAACCGACTCACACCAATAGATATCTTAACGCTGAGTCACACCACCACCCATCAAAGATCCAGGCTGTCACTGATACGCTATTCTTTGGTTTCATAAGTTAACTGACATCCATTCAATGGACGATGAACTTGTTATTATGAGTCAGGTGCTTGGAAGCAATTTGGATATAAGGCTTATGTCATTAATAAAGCGTTGCATCACCAAAGTGTTCTTCCTGTCGACGTACATAAGAGGGAGACTGAGAAAACTGGCAGGAAACTGCCTTTTATTAGAGGAACCACTGATGGGATTGGAAGACTATTTAGGAGGCATGATATATGTTCTCTCTACAAACCTAACATCACAATCAAAGAGGTTCTTGATAAGACTAAAGATAAAATCTTCTTGAAAAACCATGGCGTTACAGTGTTTCTTGTGGAGTTTGTAAGAAATCGTAGATTGGCCAAACAAACAGATGTATCACAACTAGGCTTGAGGAGTACAAACCTGGCCCAAAAAACAAGCAGAAAACGTCGGTTCTGTACAGGGACCATAGCGATACTGGATATACCATTAATTTCCAGTCTTGCCGACAGATTGCTCAAGTGGAAAACTACTGGAGTTATACGTCAGGCTGTGGAAATAGAGAAGGAAGGGAGTATTAACAAATACGATGATACTTTGAATCTGCCCGCAATGTGGAAATATGTCATCAATGGACTCTATCAGTAGAAAGGTGAACAAAAGAAAATGAATGTTTTCCTCTAAATAAAGGAGCAGAATTGACTGTGCTCTTCATTTGCACGTCAACTGTTGTTGGGTTTACCTCATGAATGCTAGATGAGATACTAATGAAACGTCAGAACTGCGATTTTATTCAATGCAAATTGAATGCATGTACTCCGGATATTAACTATTCATCATATTTTTCCATTTGTGAATTAATACGTATCAGCATATATAACAGATTTATTAAAAATAGAATTATTTTTATAAACCTATTTTGTTGAACCAAACATATTAGATATACTGTAATGTTTTTATATAAAACACTAAAACAATAAATAACAATAATTCGGAATATAATAGACGTGAATTAGAAATGGATAAAAAAAGAAAATGTAAACAATTGAGCCATAACCTAAAAAAAAAAATTATTATCATAAAATATTAAAACCAAGATGGCAGCTAAGATAATTATGATTCTGGGGAAACAGCTGATGTTTTCAAATGTAGAAATATACAAACAAAAATTATTGCATAGAGGATCAAAACTTAACTGTCCAGGAAAGAACATGAAAATCAAATAATCAGTGTGTTATGTAACAGATGTTTCAACAATGGAAAAAAAGTTTTATTCTTTTCTCTAGAATCTCAATAGAAAAATTCATTGTTAGAAAAGGTTGCATTGGAACTGGAAGCAAAAAAACTTAGTGGGTCCAAAATTTTATTAGAGGAAGAATTCAAGTATTAAGAAAGCTAGCCTAATTAAAAGATGATAGAAGCCAATATTGGTGAAAGCATAAAAAAAGCATAGTGGTGAAAGATTTGATTATAGAAATAAATTAAGAAAAATTGTAAATTAATAATTAAGTTAATATAGTAAAACCATTTATATAAGCAAAATTAGTAAATTAAATTCATTAAAAAAACATTTTATTATTCTTTTCAAAATTAATAACTCTAGGTCTAGGAATTTCTTTTATAAAATTTATTAAAGCGTTAATTGTATAAACCAAATTTTAATTTATAACCATAAGTGCTCAATAGATTTGTAATAATTAATACCCACCTAATAACCTGGGAGAAAAATTCTTGTGATATTTAACTAAATTAAGAAAATAGAAAAAGTTTAACATTTGTTGATTCCATCTTCGCGTGAGCTACTAGTAATCATTTACAACTTTTTTAAAAAAATGTTTTAACTTGCCTATAGTAGCACTTACTTTTTTGTGTTGAGGACGGCCGTTTCGGGAGATGTGTCCCTTTGTCAACTCAGACCGTAACTGATCTCAAGGTTTACGTAGGTTAGGGTGGGGGTGGGATATTTTGGTGGTGTGGGTGTATTTTGTGTGTATTAGGAGTTATGATGTCAAAAAGTGCGTGTGAGTTGTAATGTAATTGTGTATTGAGTATGTGTGTAGGGTGTAGTTTGAAGTGCCTATATATTTCGTATTGTTCGGTTGTGTAGCGTTGGTTATTTCTGTGTTGTTTATGAAGAATTTGTAAGTTAGATGTTATGTCTGTGTAGTCGTGTTTTGTGGAGTTGAGATGATCGGCGAAGTTAGATTGGTAGTTATTGTTTTTTAGTGCTTTTATATGTTCTTGGTAACGTGTGTGAAATGGCCTCCCTGTCTGGCCTATGTAAAAACTGGGGCATGAACTGCAAGTTAGTTTGTAAACTCCAGTGGTGTTGTAAATGTCCTTGAATTGCTGTTGGGTTTAAATTGTTTGTTGAGAGTGTTGTGTGTGGAGTAAGCTATTTTGTAGTTGTATTTTCGTAATGTGTTGGTTAGATTGTGGGTTTTGGATGATCTGTAAGGTATTGATAAGTATTTTATGGGATTGTCATCTTGTGTGTTTGTATTTGGGTTATTATGTTTATTTTTTAGGCGGTTGTATAGTTTGTCTATCATTGTTGGGTTGTATCCGTTTGTTTGTGCTATATATTTTATGGTGTTTAACTCCTGGTAGTGTTCATCTTTGTCTAATGGTGTTTTAAGGAGGCGGTATATCATGGTATTGTAAGCAGCTAGTTTGTGTTGGTGTGGGTGGTTTGAGGAACTGTGTATGGTCGTATTAGTGCTGGTGGGTTTTCGGTATATGTTGAATTTATGTGTTTGTTTGTCTGTTCGTTTAATTGTGAGGTCTAAGAAGTTAAGGGAGTTTTGTTGTTCTGTTTCGATGGTGTATGTTAGTTTAGGGTGTATGGAATTTAGGTGTTTTAGAAATATGTGTGCTCTGCGTGTGTTGCCTTTATATAATGTTATGATGTCATCGACGTATCTGTACCAGTAAATTATGTTATCTGAGTATTTGTTGTTGTGTAAAATGTGGTTTTGTTCGATGTGGTGTATGAATATTTCTGCTAAGATGCTTGCTATGGGGGAGCCCATAGGTAGTCCATCTTTCTGGCTGTAGTATGTGTTGTTGTAGGTGAAATAATTTTGAGAAGTGATTAATCTTGTGAGGTGGATTAATTTCTCCCACCTCACAAGATTAATCACTTCTCAAAATTATTTCACCTACAACAACACATACTACAGCCAGAAAGATGGACTACCTATGGGCTCCCCCATAGCAAGCATCTTAGCAGAAATATTCATACACCACATCGAACAAAACCACATTTTACACAACAACAAATACTCAGATAACATAATTTACTGGTACAGATACGTCGATGACATCATAACATTATATAAAGGCAACACACGCAGAGCACACATATTTCTAAAACACCTAAATTCCATACACCCTAAACTAACATACACCATCGAAACAGAACAACAAAACTCCCTTAACTTCTTAGACCTCACAATTAAACGAACAGACAAACAAACACATAAATTCAACATATACCGAAAACCCACCAGCACTAATACGACCATACACAGTTCCTCAAACCACCCACACCAACACAAACTAGCTGCTTACAATACCATGATATACCGCCTCCTTAAAACACCATTAGACAAAGATGAACACTACCAAGAGTTAAACACCATAAAATATATAGCACAAACAAACGGATACAACCCAACAATGATAGACAAACTATACAACCGCCTAAAAAATAAACATTATAACCCAAATACAAACACACAAGATGACAATCCCATAAAATACTTATCAATACCTTACAGATCATCCAAAACCCACAATCTAACCAACACATTACGAAAATACAACTACAAAATAGCTTACTCCACACACAACACTCTCAACAAACAATTTAAACCCAACAGCAAAATCAAGGACATTTACAACACCACTGGAGTTTACAAACTAACTTGCAGTTCATGCCCCAGTTTTTACATAGGCCAGACAGGGAGGTCATTTCACACACGTTACCAAGAACATATAAAAGCACTAAAAAACAATAACTACCAATCTAACTTCGCCGATCATCTCAACTCCACAAAACACGACTACACAGACATAACATCTAACTTACAAATTCTTCATAAACAACACAGAAATAACCAACGCTACACAACCGAACAATACGAAATATATAGGCACTTCAAACTACACCCTACACACATACTCAATACACAATTACATTACAACTCACACGCACTTTTTGACATCATAACTCCTAATACACACAAAATACACCCACACCACCAAAATATCCCACCCCCACCCTAACCTACGTAAACCTTGAGATCAGTTACGGTCTGAGTTGACAAAGGGACACATCTCCCGAAACGGCCGTCCTCAACACAAAAAAGTAAGTGCTACTATAGGCAAGTTAAAACATTTTTTAAAAAAAGTTGTAAGAAAAAGTTTATTAAAAAATGTTGTAACTAGAATAATAAAAAAAACTAAATTAAAAAAAGATTAATTGAATTATAAGAAAGTGTTCATTATTTATTACTATAAATGGTAAGTAATAAAAAATAAAAGTTATTAAAAAAAAAAATGGAATCTAAATTTTACTGTTAGGGTTACAATCATTTTATAATTCTAACTGGCACCCAGCAATTTATTGTTTTCTAAGAATTATTATTATTAAATTTTGTTTTATTATAAAGAAATTATTTAAATTATTCAAAAATTTATATTATAAAAATATTACAATACATATATGTGTAAATGAATGTATGCCTGTCTTTCTTAAACATTTCAAACAATTTATCTGATTGACATGAAACCTGTATTGGGTAGTTGCAGAGGCCATTCCTGTTAAAGTGTCTGTAGACCTACACAAACATAGAACATTTACTCTGTGATAGGTCACACTAGTCTATATTTAAAGAGTCAAATAAATTGAGCGAATTTATTTAACAAGTGCTACTACTTTTCTAACAAAGCATTCACTCAGTTACATTGAAATCTAATTACTAATAACCATTAGATGGCTGTAATCACTCTATGATATACAGCTGATACTTACATTATTTTAAAACATGATTTTGTAAAACAATTTTTACTATTTGTTTAGGTTATTTTAGCAACAGGAATTGAATTTAATTAGAAATGTTATTACATTTCTAACTGAGCAATCAGTCACGTTATATGAAATCTAAAAATTGTAAATTAACCTTGAGATTTAAATTTTGAAAAATCAATTTTCAACTTTACAATATATAGAAGGTTTTCTCCAAATTTCAAGTTTGAGACAAACGCAGTTTAAGCTGTGTATTGATTATGAATAAGTCAGACAATCATGGCATTTATATTTATCAAATTTATAATTTAATATAACTAATATAAATATTTAACATAGATTTAAAGCTTAAGTAAGGATCACTATGTTCTTATAAGAGTATGCATATTTTCCTTAAGGCTACCTAAATGTTTGAATAGATAACTAATCACTCTATGAAAATTAGTAAGGGTTTTCTCTAGCATGGGGAAACCTTTGTGCTCAAGGTTTCCTCATTGATTAGCTGCATAACTACACTTAGTACATTTGAAAGATTTTACCAGAATTGGTAAGCATGTACCTTTCAACATTTTTTTTTTCAAGCTGAATAACAACACTGAGGATATTTGTAATGTTTTTCACCAGAATGTGTACGCATTAGGATCTTAAGCTTTACTGATTGTGCAGCTGAATAATTACACTGGGAACATTTGTTAGGTTTATCACCAGAATAGAGGTACCCATATGAATTTTAAGGATTCCTTTTTCTGAGGCTAAACAATTACACTGGGAACATTTAAATGGGTTTTAAACAGAATGGATAAGCATACGGATTTTAAAATATCTTGATTGTGCAGCTGAATAATTACACTGGGAACATTTATAAGGATTTTTATTAGAATAGGTACGCATATGCATTTTTAAATTATTTTTATCTGAAGCTGCATAATTACACTGGGAACATTATTAAGATTTTACAACAGAATGGGTACGCATATGGATTATAAGGCTTCCTTTTCCAGAAGCTGCATAACTACATTGGGACCATTTATAAGGATTTTCACCAGAATGGATGTGTATATGAATTTTAGGATTACTTTTGTCTGAAGCTGCATACTTACAGTGGGAACATTAATTAGGTTTATCACAAGAATGGGTACGGATATGGATTTTAAGATTTCTTTTTTCTGAAACTATATGATTACACTGAGAATATTTATAAGGTATTAAATAAATATTTATAAGGTTACCAGAATGGGTACATATATGGATTTTAAGCTGTCCTGATTGTGCAGTTGGAAAATTACACTGGGAACATTTAAAAGGTTTTTCACCAAAATGGGTACGCATATGGGTTTTAAGTAGACTTGATTGTGCAGCTGAATAATTACACTGGGATCATTTATAAGGTTTTTTACCAGAATGGGTATGCATATGGATATTAAGATTTGATTTATTTGAAGCTGCATAATTACACTGGGAACATTTAAAAGGTTTTTCACCCCAATGGGTACGCATATGGACTTTAAGATGTGCTGATTGTGCAGCTGAATAATTACACTGGGAACATTTAAAAGGTTTTTCACCCGAATGGGTGCGAATATGGATTATAAGCCTTCCTTTTTTTGAAGCTGCATAGTTACACTGAGAGCATTTATAAGGTTTTTCACCAGAATGGGTACTCATATGGGTTTTAAGATGTTCTGATTGTGCAGCTGAATAATTACACTGGGAGCATTTATAAGGTTTTTCACCAGAATGGGTGCGAATATGGATTGTAAGTTTTCCTTTTCCTGAAGCTGCATAGTTACACTGGGAGCATTTATAAGGTTTTTCACCAGAATGGGTACGCATATGGATTTGAAGTGATCCTTTTTGTGAAGCTGCATAATTACACTGGGAGCATTTATAAGGTTTTTCACCAGAATGGGTGCGAATATGGGTTTTAAGATGTTCTGATTGTGCAGCTGAATAATTACACTGGGATCATTTATAAGGTTTTTCACCAGAATGGGTGCGAATATGGATTGTAAGTTTTCCTTTTCCTGAAGCTGCATAGTTACACTGGGAGCATTTATAAAGTTTTTTACCAGAATGGGTACGCATATGCATTTTAAACTTTCCTGATTGATTTGTTGCATAATTACACCGGGCGCATTTGTAAGGTTTTTCACCAAAGTGGGTACACACACGTGATTTGAAGCTTCTGTATAGTTTAGCTGCATAAATACATTGTGTACATTTGTAAGGTTTAAAGTATGTTTTAGAACTGGTCAAGTCTGCTGCTGAAAAATCCCATTTTAGACTCTTATAAGGTCTTTTATGAATGTGTCTTTTTAAATGCATTATAAAGTCGTATATCTTTGCCCCTATATAAAGACATTGTTCACATTTTAATATCTTATCCGTGTCTTTCTTGATGGTCACCCAGAGTGCAGACATTACTGATGCCTTGTAGTTGCAAATTGTGTGTCCATTTTGCAAGAAAGGGTTGTAATGGATTACTGATTTATCAGAGCCTGGATATATTCTGTCAAGTTCTTCTTGTTGGTCCAATTTTATTTTACTGTTGCCACATGCTTCAGAATTCACAATATCTGAAAATTGAGAAATATTTTATCGCATTTTTAATATTTTACCACACAATTTCTAAAGCCGTATTATTATTTACGACTTTAGACATTAACATTTATTATTAATTAAAGATATCCAGGCAATATACTCCTATATAGAGAGAATAAATAGTCATTTATTTAGTGACTCTAAAATTGTATTTTGCTACTCCAACTTAGCTAGTGTTTAAACATTTTTTCCCAGAACTACTGCATTATAAATTCCCAATAGTTTAAGAATTCTTTTTCATTGCGAAAAACCTGTGTTTTTCCTAACAAGTGCATCATTGCCTAACAAAACAATTAAAATTTAAGTAAACAATAATTAATAAAATGAATGATGAAGTAATATATTAAAACAAATCACAATTAATAATCACAAATAATTATTTATTATATATATATATATATATATATATATATATATATATATATATATATATATATACAGTCGAACCTCTATATAACGAACCTCCAGATAACAAAATCCTCTATATAACGAATTTGTATCTTGTCCTACGAAAATATAGAAGTTATACTGCTTATTTACCTTTATGTAACGAATTTCGGACTTCTCAATAACAAAGTTTTTTTCCATTTCAACCGAAGAAATGTAGTGTTGTATAGGCAGCTCACAATGGCATTTTTAGGAAATTGTTTATTTTCAGCAGGAAGGTCAACAAAACCAAGAATGGTAGGCGAAACACATGTCGGCAATCGACTGCATGTTATAGTTTGGTTCAGTTAACACCTTCACCATGGCTAGCGTTCCGGCACGCTCTAGGTTCCCTTACAGATGGGCTCCCAGATTATTTCCTTAGATACGGCATGCTCACTCCCAAGCTAATTGAAACTTCTCTACTGTCGATATCTGTATAAAGGTTTGATTTTTACGTCAGTGCTTTAAAAGAGTTTGGAGAACATTGTGCCTGAGTTGTTTTTAAATCCGACTATCTCAAGTTACCTTTTGATGCTTCAACTGAAACAATGATTCAGGAAGTTTTATGAACAGATTTAATTTGGTTTAACTTTTATATTTTAATGTTTTAATGTTTTTTTTATAGTTTGAACCATTTAACGCGGCAGAATATCCGGTAAAAACGACGATCATAAATATTAACCAAGTTTTCTGAACTAACGCAAGAATAAACGATAACTGCTCTATTAGAGTTAATAAACCAACTGGAGGTGGGAACAGACTATTGTAAATATGAGTCATCGACAAAATGCTTGGACGCCCGAAAACCTATTGTGTTAACATAAGGTTGTAGTAAACAAATGTCAGCTAATCTTGGCTATAAATAGTCTCGGATGTGACATATGTATTATCTATGTCTCCATTTACATTATCGAACTGTATGGCTTTGTGGAACACGTGGCACAAATGTTGCTTTCATAAGCATTAGATAACTTATCATAATAGCCTATACAGAGTAGACCCTATGAAAAATATTGAATGTGGATATCTAATACAATGAAGAAACATCAATAAAACATTTTTACAACTTGAATTTCAAATAAATTGAGACTCTATAAAACATTATCCTATATTAACATTGGCCTATTACACTAACTACGGTCGCGATATTATACTGTACCCCTTTTATTACCGCAGGTAGTGCGATATGCGTAAGATGGGGTGGGAGCATTCTTTACAACACAGCCTCTCTACAACGAATTTCTTCTCTGGATAATCGACTTCGTCATACAGAGGTTCGACTGTATATGAATGTATGTATGCACCTTATACATTACTAAACCATTGAAAAGAAGTTAATGAAATTTAGAGGGATTGGTTAATTTATTCCCAGGATGGTTCGTGTGAAGTTTGGAATAGATCCATTCACAGGGCTTCGTCCTAGAGATATATGATGGTTCAAAAACTAATATATGAATATGTGTGTATATATGTATATTATACACACCTAAATCGCTGAACAGAAGTTAATATAATTAGAAGAGGTTGTTCAACATAATCACAGACTGATTCGTTTGAAGTGTGGTGCAGATCTATCGACAGGACTCCGCCCCAGAGGCTTAGGATGGTTCAAAAACTGATGTATGTATCTTATGGACGCCTGAACAGCTGACCAGAAGTTATTATAATTGGGAGGGATTTTCTAACATAATCCCAGAATGATTTGTGTGAAGTTTGGTGCAGATACATTAACAGGACTCCAACCCAGAGGTGTAGGATGGTTCAAAAACTGATGTATGTATCATATGGACGCCTGAACAGCTGAACAAAAGTTAATGAAATTTAGAGAGTTGTTTAAAATATTCCAAGATTGGTTCGTGTTATCTTAGATACAGATCCATCCATAAGACTCCACCCTAGAGGCTAAGGATGGTTCAAAAACTGATGTATATATGTAAGTATATCTTATGGACGCCTAACAGCTAAACAGTAGTTAATTAAATTTGGACAGATTGTTTAACATAATGTCAGAATGGTTCATGAAAGTTTGCTGCAGAACCATCCACAGGGATTCACCCCAGAGGCTTAGGAAGTTTCATTGTACAGCCTTCCATAAGTCTAATGTTAAATTCTGTATCCATTCTTGCGTTCCTTAAATAATTTAAAATGTATAAGCATAATATAAAAATAAAAGTACATTATTTATTATTGATATTAGAAGTAGGATCGCCGATAATACTCTTGCAAAATTTGAATCCACTAAGGCTGTACAACGAAACCAGGCTAACAACAAAAAAACTAACACCCAAAAAAATTGATCGAGGCAGAAATCATAGGGTACCGATGATTTCATCTGGTGTCAAATAACTACAATTTCCTTTGCGTCTTGCAATCTCAATGACTATAAACAAGGCACAAGGACAATGATTAACCATTGCGGGATTATATTTGGAACATTCTTGTTTTTCTTACAGACAATTACATGTTGTGTGCTCATGTGTTGCGACACCTAAAAATGTATATGTTTATACGCCTAATGAAATGACAAAAAACATTGTTTATCCTATATCATTACACTAAATCAAATATAATTATTTATATTTTCCCATGTTAAATATAACAGACCAGAAAAATCTGAGAAGGTGAAACACTGTTTAGAGGAAAAGCACGAGTTTAAAGTAGATGATGTAACCCTGTTTAAAAACATTGTTAAGTGTAGTTAATTGGATGCATGGGAAACGTTGTATATTAATAGGAATAAAAATAATATTGTAAATAATGAGTCCGGGCCTATTCAAATTTCTATACTAATATAACTATTGTTACACGAGAAAATTTTACTGTAACTATTTGGTTAAAATCTTGAAATAATAAAGCTAAAAATAGCTTTAGGACATGTTTAGGAATGTTCCATATTAATATATAGGTGTTTCAGGAATCTATACTTTTACCTTTTTCATATTTTAACCCGGCAGAGGTCGCGTCACGGTCTTTTCCACCGGGCCTTCACCATTTTCTCAATATCTCGAACTGCCGATGTTTGTAAGCTTCCACCCCCTCAGTACCTTCAAATAGACTCGTCCACTGGCGAATGCTGTGTTTGTATTTTCGCTGTCACCAACGAGTGTCTTAGTGTAGCAGCCTAAAGAAAAGCCAGTGTGGAAACCACCGTGCGCAACCCCTCTCATGTGATAAAGTGTGACATAATTTTTAATTTCACTTTTGTGTTATCGATCATTTAGTGCGTTGTGTGTTATATTTACTACGCAATATGAATCGAGCAGAGGAAGAAAGATTTGCTAGAGTGTTAGATAGCCTGGAAGTGGAAGGAAGGCGCGAGGAAGAAAGGATTGATAATCCTGGTAGTGTTAGATGACAACTTTTTCATGAAAAGAAACATTGAAGAGATGCTGGACCTACAGCCGCAGGGGCAAAATATTCCAGAAGATGCACGTGAAGGACGATGCGGTATATGCAACTAGAAACAAAACAGGAAATAAAAAACTCGACGCAACAGCTGTCGTAGATTCATCTGCAGGAAACACACTGTACCTTCTTGTCAAGACTGCGCCACCCAAGGGCATCAATCGGATGAGGAACTGTAAGGAATTTCATTCCTGTAACCCTCAGGTGGTTAGACATATTGTATGAAATTTTTTGTTTAAAATCATAAATTTTTACGCTTTCATTTCATCACTATAATTGTAATATTATGATAAATTTACTTAAACATTTAACACATTTTGATTCTAAATTGGTTCTTTTACTTTAGAGCTATTGTAAACATCCAGTACATTTTCTTATTCAGAAATTAGTTTTCTTTCAGAATATATCAATAAACATGAGTCTTTGTAAAAGAGTCCTTATGTTATGACAACTTATCTTAAGTCTTGTAATTTTTTCAAAAATTAATTTGTTAAATCGTAAAATATTATTTTAAATGATTTAATACATTAAGGGAACTCGAGTTAATACATTATACTTAATTACGATGTTTGAATTTTTAAAATAAAATATTGTTCAGCAATTTTTTTTTATTAATAAAATGACCTGGTTGAATCCACCGTGTGCGACCCCTCCCGTTTTATTTTTTACGCGACCTCTGCCAGGTTAACCACAGTTTGTATATATATGGCACATAAAAAATTACTTTTGGTAAATGTTTACATTCCCAAATCCAGCTAAGTAGTCTTGAATGTTCCGAAACATGTACTATTTTCATTAATATTTTTCTGTGTGTATCAGAAAGTTGTTTTTTTATCAATTTTGGTAAAACTATAGTCATAAGGAAGTTGGTGTAAAAATTTTTTTTTCATCTTAAATTACTCGTTTTAATCTGTAGAAGACGAATTTCGACTTTTCTTTTCGCGGAAAATACGGAAAGCTACTTTTTTCGCATTTTAAATGTTATCTTGTAATGGCATGTATAGCATAAACTAGTCTTATTGATATTGTTAACAATTATTATTTTTTTTTTACTCATTTCAATGTGTAGAACACTTATATTAATTTTTTTCTGCGGAAAACACAAAAAGTTAATTTTTCTGCACATTTTGTGTTAGTCTGTAATAGCATGTATAGCGTGAGCCAACCGTGCAGTAGCTACAGCGCACTGCACTACATGAAAGTCAGTTTATTTTAATACTAAACTTAAAATCTAAAAATTTTACTTTTGGTTATATTTTTATACAATATAACTATATACCTACATTAAAATATACCTACAAAGTATCCAGTTAGGTTAGATTTAGTTATAATGTTATTCAACTTTACTATCCACCTATATTGAAATATACCTATGAATCATTTAGTCAAGATAGATTTGGTTATAGTTTTATATATTACTATATACCTACATTAAAATATACCCACGAAGTGTCAAGTCAGGATAGATTTGGTTATAATTTTATACAACATTACCATATTAATTGATATACTTATATTAAAATACCTATGAAGTATCCAGTCGGGATAGATTTGGTTATAATTTTCTGCATTGGCAATTAGTAAATATTTACCAAAACTACAACCAAATCTATCCTGACTGAATACTTCGTAGGTATATTTGAATATAGGTAGATAGCAATATTGAATAACATTATAACGAAATCTATCCTGACTGGATACTTCGTAGGTATATTTGAATATAGGTAGATAGCAATATTATAACATTATAACCAAATCTATCCTGACTGGATACTTTGTATGTATATTTTAATGTAGGTATTTGGTAATGTTGTATAAAATTACAAATATAGACGTGGTGCAGTGCGCTGTAGGTACTGCGCGCCCGGTTCACACTATAGGCATACATACCTTTACAATTTAACATTTAAAATGTAAAAAAAAGTAACTTTCCATACTTTCCACGGGAAAAAAGTTGCTATTCGTGTTCTACAGATTAAAACAAGTAATTAAAGACAAAAAATTTTTACCATCAACGTCATTAAGACTATAT
Source organism: Prosapia bicincta (assembly GCA_036971475.1). Classification (NCBI taxonomy): domain Eukaryota; kingdom Metazoa; phylum Arthropoda; class Insecta; order Hemiptera; family Cercopidae; genus Prosapia; species Prosapia bicincta. The sequence goes on along the minus strand of JBAIZL010000004.1, from coordinate 244,593,109 downwards.
TTTTATCTCAATTTTTAGTTGGATAAAAAATTCAGTGCACAGTAGTAAGTTGTGCAACAGGAATGATACAGTGACATCACAATTGTAATTGGTGTTTTAGGAATCCAAACTTTGGTAAATACACAGATTGCTGACCTCCAATGAAATACGTATAAAATGAATCAAATACATGTCCTAAAGCTATAATAATGACTATTAATTTTGTTATTGCATAGGAAGGTTAGGTTTATTACCTATATTGAAATATACCTATGAAGTACTAGTAGGTACTGCTACTGCCCACAGAATTTTTTACCCAACTAAAAATTGAGAAATTTCTTTATTTCAAAATACTTTGAAAAAACGAAAATTCGGTTTGTATTTTCCAATACTGTATTATTTTGCTTGAAATTTAGTTGGGCGGCCCCATACAACATTTCGGATTATTGTTCAAAAGCACGAAAAGGTACGATATCCACAAAACAACTTCTCCAGTTAGGATAGATTTGGTTTTAAATTTATGGTTGAAATGCAGTATTCCGGCACTATACGATATTTTGGGAAATTGTTCAAAACCATCAAATTGGACGATATCCACAAGAATTTTTTAAAAATTGAAGTAGGAAAGTTACTTTTTTTCAATTTAAAGTAGGGTACTAAATTCAGCGCGGATGTAGAAGTTGTGAATAATCGCGGAGTGATACTTACGCGCTACTTTTGTAGCACTCCGCGCCTATTCACAACTTCTACATCCGCGCTCAATTTAGTACCATACTTTAAATTGAAAAAAAGTAACTTTCCTACTTCAATTTTTAAAAAATTCGGTAAAAATGCAGAAGCCCGGCGCTATACGATATTTTGGGAAATGGTTTAACATCATTAAATAGGACGATATGTACAAGACTTTTTTTTAAATTGACCTCGAAAAGTTACTTTTTTTCAATTTAAAGTAGCGAAAAAAATTCAGCGCGGAAGTAGAAGTTGTGAATAGGCGCGGAGTGATACAAATGCTTCGTGATACAACTGTATTTCAATGTATAAAATTAAAACCAAATCTAACCTGACTTGACACTTTTTAGGTATATTTTAATATAGGTATACAGTATTGTATAAATTTAAAACCAAATCTATCCTAACTGGAGACTTTATAAGTATATTTAAATATATGTATAGAAATTACGCGAAGTTGTGAATAGGCGCAGAGTTATGCAAATGCTTCGTGATTTTACAACTGAATTTCAATGTATAAAATTAAAACCAAACCTAACCTGACTTTACACTTTTTCGGTATATTTTAATATAGGTATACAGTATTTTGTGAATTTAAAACCAATCTATCCTAACTGTAGAAGTTGTTTCTCAAATATCTACACACGTAAGGTTGCGTGACAATGCGTACAACCTTATGCGCAGCACTGTGACGTAAGTATCACTCCGCGCCTATTCACAACTTCTACATCCGCGCTGAATTTAGTACCCTACTTTAAATTGAAAAAAAGTAACTTTCCTACTTCAATTTTAAAAAAATTCTTGTGGATATCGTCCAATTTGATGGTTTTGAACAATTTCCCAAAATATCGTATAGTGCCGGAGTACTGCATTTCAATCAAAAATTCTAGTGGATATCGTCCAATTTGATGGTTTTGAACAATTTCCCAAAATATCGTATAGTGCCGGAGTACTGCATTTCAACCTTAAAATGTACCGAAAGAGTGTAAAGTCAGGTTAGGTTTGGTTTTAATTTTATACATTCAAATTCAGTTGTAAAATCACGAAGCATTTGTATAACTCTGCGCCTATTCACAACTTCGCTTAATTTTTATACATATATTTAAATATACTTATAAAGTCTCCAGTTAGGATAGATTTGGTTTTAAATTTATACAATACTGTATACCTATATTAAAATATACCTAAAAAGTGTCAAGTCAGGTTAGATTTGGTTTTAATTTTATACATTGAAATGCAGTTGTAACATCACGAAGCATTTGTATCACTCCGCGCCTATTCACAACTTCTACATCAGCGCTGAATATTTTACGCTACTTTAAATTGAAAAAAAGTAACTTTCCGAGGTCAATTTTAAAAAAATTCTTGTAGATATCGTCCTATTTAATGATGTTAAACCATTTCCCAAAATATCGTATGGCGCCGAGCCTATTCACAACTTCTACATCCGCGCTGAATTTTTTACGCTACTTTAAATTGAAAAAAAAGTAACTTTCCGAGGTCAATTAAAAAAAAATTCTTGTAGATATCGTCACTGTATACCTATATTAAAATATTCCGAAAAAGTGTCAAGTCAGGTTAGGTTTTTTTTTAAATTTTATACATTGAAATGCAGTTGTAACATCACGAAGCATTTGTATCACTCCGCGCCTATTCACAACTTCTACATCCGCGCTGAATATTTTACGCTACTTTAAATTGAAAAAAAGTAACTTTCCAAGGTCAATTTAAAAAAAATTTTTGTAGATATCGTCCTATTTAATGATGTTAAACCATTTCTCAAAATATCGTATGGCGCCGAACCTATTCACAACTTCTACATCCGCGCTGAATTTTTTACGCTACTTTAAATTGAAAAAAAGTAACTTTCCGAGGTCAATTAAAAAAAAAAATCTTGTAGATATCGTCCTATTTAATGGTGTTAAACCATTTCCCAAAATATCGTATGGCGCCGAGCTTCTGCATTTTTACCAAAATAATTTTTTTGCTTTGAGCAAAGTTACTTTTTTGGGGTTTAAAGTAGGGGAAATTTTTTTTGGCGGAAGCATAAGTTGTGAATAGTCGCGGAGTGATACAAACGTCTCTGACGTCACGGTACACACTATTTAGACCTATCTTAGAGCTCCGAGAAGAAAACATTTTGTACTAATTTTTATGCTTTGACTAATTATTTCGTGTGGATATCGTATTTTTTCGTGATTTTGAACAATATTCCAAAATATCGTAGGTGCCACAAATAGCAAAAATCAACGTTAACTAACCCTCCACCACACACAGATTTATTAAAATCTCGCATTAAAACTACTTACCAAAGGCAAACAATCACTTATACACACTATTTCACGCACGAAATTCACTTACACACACTATTTCACGTACAAAACAGAAATCATTGCACTTAAATTCTACACACACCTATTTACAGACAACCTGCAGATATCTGCCAGATATAGGATTCTGCCTCTAAAATAAGAACATGTAGCCAACCTTCCAAATGAAAATTATTACGTACAAAACATCTGGTCGTACACTGGTTTCTTAATCATTAAGAAACAGACTGAAAGAAAAAATAATTATTATATAATATTACTATATAATTATTATATATTATGGGGCCGCCTTAATAAATTTCAACCCTAAATTTATTGTACAAAACACATGACACAAATTTAAGACACTAAAATTTATAACAAATTCACCGTACTATGAATAGACACTTCCTGCTCTAAAAGATGGAGCACCAAAATTCACACAAAACACTAGATCTTCACGAATGCAGGATCATCAACAACGCGCATGCGCGTGACGTCACAGATGGAGGTTTAACTGCAGCAGAGGGGGAAGTAGTATACTTCGTAGGCATACTTTAATAAAGGTAGATAATAATGTTGAATAAAATTATTACCAAATGTATCCTGACTGGATACTTCGTACGTATACTTTAAAAAAGGTAGATATTAATGTTGAATAAAATTATTACCAAATCTATCCTGACTGGATACTTCGTACGTAGGCCTATATTTTAATAAAAATAGATATTAATATTAAATAAAATTATTACCAAATCTATCCTGACTGGATACTTCGTACGTATATTTTAATAAAAATAGATATTAATGTTGAATAAAATTATTACCAAATCTATCCTGACTGGATACTTCGTACGTATATTTTAAGGTAGGTATAAAAGGAAGAAAACTCACTATGTAAAAATTAATTTTAACTTTGCCATTTTTATTCAAAAGATATTTATACTTTTTTTATAATACCTAACCTATCACAACAAATAAGATTCATTAAAATTAGAATGTTTCAAGAGAAAAATTAAAATGGAAATTCGGGATTTGAACACGTAACTTACGATTACTATGCCTGTACCTTAACCATTAGGCCACGGGTTTCTACTGTTATTGTTGATACAGTTTCTCTTATTACATTGTGGCTCATAGCTTCCCCTACATTCTCTCCCCTCTCAAGGAACCGAGTTGAAGGTTGCGCATGCGCGTTGATGGGATTCCTGCACCCGTGAAAGTCTACTCACAAAACACACGCAGAAGCACAATATTTCTGTACTCTGTACTCGGTGCTCTTAGCTCTTAGCAGCAATGGCAATGCTTACTGTATTTCTCAAAGTTAATTAGCAAACCAGTATATGTTTGTACATGCATTATTATATATATATATATATATATATATATATATATATATATATATAGTGTGTGTGTGTGTGTGTTGCAACGGACCGGCCAACCTCAACGCTCCGCCGTCAACCCTTCCGTTGACCAGCACACCTGCGCAAGGCCGGCCACCACACGCCCATTGCAGAGCAAGAATTTTGAAACGAGCCGCTCGCAGCAAAAGCCACGAACGCTGTGCAGTGCTCGCCAAAATCTGCCAGAGAACAAGGCACTGGACTTCAAAAAGAAAAAACCTAACTTGCTGCGGATATTACCCTTAACGGGTGAGTCATCCCGGGGGAGGAGTTTATTTGAAAGACATCTAAACGGCGAAATGACCATATCAGTTGTAGGAGAGTGTAATAAACTTGTTTAAAAGAATACTCAGTTTGTTTGCAAGTTAGTTAAAAAATATTTATTTTTTTAATTTTAAAATTCAAAATTTAAATTTACATAGCACAGTCTGTATCTTTTTTGACTTAAATTATCTTTTATGTTGGTTCTCACACTGTTAAGAAACCATACTCTGCTTATTCTATTTTAAATTAAAGTTTTAATTAAGATTTTACGATTTTAGTTTGTTTACTATCGGAATATACCAAAGCGTAAAACTTTGCCCTACTTGACAGTCAATCTTGCCTGTCAAAATATAACCCTTTCCAACCTGAAGTTCCTGTTCTTATCTTCAAATTAAAAATTTTCTTTTCCCTTAAGTGACTATTTTAACAACCCTTGACTGCTTGTCCTAATTTTATTTCAGTATCCCTGGTTATGTAACCTTGAAATTTTAATTGTCAATATTTGGTTATGTTTACCTAGATTTTTACTTAAAAGTTAACTGTTACATTTTACAATTTTTCGTTTTAACCCTTTTGATTCTAGCAAAGCCTTACTCTTCAATACACTCCGAAAGCTCCCTAACCTTTACATTTTGTTCAACTAGTTAAAATTTCTAAACACAACTTATTTATGGCAACATTCTACATAGCCATGTAAGTGATAAAATTTTTCTTATATCTCTATCAATTTTAATTGACCTTTTAAAGTTTAATTTCTACTTGTTTTAGCAGGTAAAGTTTTAAGCAATTTTACCAAACAACCTAAAAACAATTTCATAAATTATATTAGATTATATAAAAACCAATTATCAAGCACATACTGAAACAAAAATTACATATAAAACATATAGACATATCTTCCACAAGATTACCAAAATATTTACTGAACAACAAATCATAATTAATAAAAATTGTTAAGACATCTGCTGAATAAAATCAAACACTTTCCCAATTGAAATTACAATATTTAAATACATATTTTAATTAAAACGTTTACTGAAACATAGTTAAAACCTTTTTAAACATATCCTCAATCATTTACAAAGAAATCTACAAATTTACTAAAATTTATTTAACCCTTTTAATAGAAAATATTTAACCCTTTGGTTCTCATTAGATTAACCCTTTCTGCATGAAAATCATACATACTGAAATTTATTAATATTTACTGAAAATTTATCAACGCAATTTCTGAAGGAAATTGATATTTACTAAAATTTTGAGTAACTTTTGCTGAATGGTTACTAACCCATTTGCTTAAATTATATAACTTATATTTTAACCAATTTGCAAAAATTTCATTTTTCTTTTTAAGTTTCTCTATCACCAACATATTATTTTATATACATATAAATCATGAAATCAACAAAATACACTTATAATTTATAAAGAAAAACTTATCTTAATATATTAGCTAGCCCCACTCACAATTTTAAAATCTCTTGTTTAACTTAACCATTTTGTTGCACTCTTAAAATATTTAAATTCTACACGTATCAAAATCATAACCCTTTATTTTTACTCAAACCTTGGTTTGATTCAATTTATTTAATACACATATATAATTTTACCCTTTTCTAAATAAAATCAACAGTTTAAATTAAATAGCTTCAATTAATGGCATAACCCTTGTTTATTTAAACGAGAACAATTTATGTCAATTGGTTTCATTTTTAAAAATTTCATAATGACTCCTTCTAAATAAAATAACAATTCAGTTTAATTTAATTATATGAAATAACACTCCTCTTTATAGGAGTACTTGAAACTAAAGCATGACCTTCAAGTCAGCTGTGGTAAACAATTGCCTTTGTCAGCCATCTTGTATGCTTCCTCTTACATATCACATTTAATTAAGTACAACCCATCTCTTATTTAATTTCCTTACACCCTCATAAGATTTTAACCCTTTAAATAATTTAAATCCCTTTATTTGAGTTGTTTATTATGAAACCTTAACCCTTTTAATATTTCTAACCTAAAACTTTTATTTCCCTTTCTTTCATGACATGCAACATATTTTCTGCTTTTATGGCATCGCCATCTTGAAACCCCCTCTTTAAAACAAAGCCACCAGTGTTTATTTCTTAATTTCAAAGTTTACTGTTTATGGTTTTAAAATTTACTTAAATTTTATAACATTCTCCCATAAAGAAAAATTTTTTAAATTAAAATTTTCTAATTTGCAAAGGGAAGTCAAAGTAGATCTGACCTGAAATTTTCCACAAAGCACGGCTTGCACATTTCTCCCTCTCTTCTTCGACTCTCCCTTTGTTCTCCAGCGGGGTGGGGAGGTCCGGCTTGGATGTTGGATCTATCCGACGCTGGTATACTTGGATGATTTCCCACGAGTTGCCGCCATCTTTGGAAGTCATCTTTCCTTTGTGCTTCTGGTACACCTCATCCAGATCTGCTTGCTCCACCCTTTGTTTAAACCGCTCCCATCTTCTTTCTTCGATGCCTTTAGCACATCTTTTAAATTTTAGACTGTTACTAATAAAATTTTTAGTTTTAAGCCCTTTTCTAACACTGTTCTTAACTGGGCATTTTATAACACAGAAAAGAATAAAAATTTTTTAAATCGTTTACAAAGTTAGTTGAATTTTGTTTAATTAAGTTTGAATTTTAGTATTACTTTTTAAAACTTTTAAAAACTTTAAAGTTTTTAAACTTTTTAAAAACTGTTTGCTAGGTTAACACTGTTCACTTCGCCTTGCCCTTTGTAGTAAGGCTGTAACACACACTTTTTAAGACGCTCGCACATATTGATCGAATTTTTTGGGGATACCTCTTTCGGCTCGATCTTCAGTCCGAAAGGGCCCCATTTTCGGAAACACAACGTCACGACATTCCAACGAAACGAAATTTCCTTAGCCACTCATAGTTTTTAAACGGTTAACGGTAAACACTACTGTTCATTGTCTTTACCGGAGCTAATCCCTACAATACGTCCGTACACTTCAAGAGTCCTGGTTTCGCTGGGGCGTTAGGACGCTAGCATTTCTTCCCACGGGGAAAGCCTCCCTCCTCCAGTCTGTTCCCACGAGCCTCTCAACCAATAAGGATCTTTATCGATTTCGTCATGATCGGCGCGCGCATCGTCTTTGTACTTATCTCAACGGCTCGCAAAAATCAATACATGGGATCGATCAAAGCCCCTTTTTCGTTCTAGCCGTATAACTCTTTATGGGTGCCTTTAATGAAGTTTTCTTATTCTTAGTTTTTGATTTTTCTCGTCTCGCTTTATCTTTGGAAATGTCGATGGTAGTTCTAGGTCAATTTTGACAATTTTTCCCTTGCAAACTGCCCTACATTAAAGTTTCTAACCCCTCTTACGGTGGCTTGGTTTGTTTTATATAAAAGAAATTTAAACTCTTTATGTTTTAAATTTTATCTTTTTGCGGTATGTATTGCAAGAGAATACAGCCCGTCGCAGTGTGTGTGTACATAACTTGTGTTAGTGTATTTTAATTATCACTTAAGTTCAAGATGAACCTGAACAAATTCTAAAGATGAATGCCTTTCATTCTTTCGGGAGTTTTACACTCTTTCATCTGCTCCATGTATAGAATTATATATCCTACACTGGCAGATCCAGGTAGGAGATGTGGCACATTTTTACCGCCTCCGACAGTCAAAATTTGCGAGAGATGTAATTGAATTATTTCAATGTGAGCTGATAATTATAAGCAGGCCCAGATCCAACGTGTCCCCAGGATTTGTTCTGTTTCCCTTGTCAGGAAAAACTAAACATTCGTGTCATGGTAATAAAATTAGTTTAATAATAATTTAACACATGTAACAAGATTATACAGATTGAAACTTTATTGAAAATTTATATGACGTTTCTGCTATTCTATCTGAGATATTCTCAGACGAAACTATTTCTTTGCAGTGAGAAAACTACATTCTAGCCGGCGTCGACTATCCGGCAGGCGGTGAAAACTGAACTGCGGGTAAAACACCAGTTGATTTCTAGGTTATATCGAAAATAATGACAGATGGCAACAAACGTGGTCTATTGTGAGTGAGGTTAAAGATCCTGTACTTATCATACCCCTTACCAAAACGAATGTTTTAGAAATGAAGAAGAAAAATGATGAGCGGGGATAGCAGAGGGGGAAGAACCAATTGAACAATTGAAACAGCGCTGCATATGTCGTATAGACTCGCGACGTTCCTAGTCTTTTAGTTTGAGAAAGTCTGGACAACAAAAGATATTATGAATGGCTGAACAATAGAAACACTGTGCTGCGGACGGATCGTTACGAGGCGGGTTGGTAGGTCTGGTAGACAAGCGCGGTCTGGGCAAATTTTGTCTAACAAGCGGTGATGGTTGCGGTGCGGGTGCTCTTCGGTTAAACTGGATGCGTTGGCTTATCACTGGTGGTCGCAAAGCCTGCGGTTGAGTCCTGGCGGTGTGGTACGTTGTACCATGATGACCTTCATTCAGCTGTACGGCTTCATCTGCGTAGTCGGCGGGGTTTCTTGTTGCGGCTGCGGTAGTCTAGGGGGTATTCGAGGTGCTGTGTTGGACTCTCAGGGGAAGGCGTATTACTGAAGTCAGGTTCGTTGACAGAGGAGACCGATAGTTGGGGTTGTTGGCTTGTGCTAGCTGCGGTTGAAGTAACAGGCTGGTTGAGCAATTCCATTGCCCTAGCTTGTTCGGTTACAAAATCATTTAAGCTGCGGTAAGTAGGCATAGTGTTGGTGCCTAGCCTAGTTTCAAAATTAAGCCGAGTGCTCGGATCTAAATTATTTACTACCAGTTGAAACAACAAAAAATCTGCCAAATCCGGTAGGTTAATGGCCTTCAAGGCACATACTGTGTTAGAGTGTGCAGTTAGGAAGCGGTTAAGTTCTGCTTGCGAAGCGGTTTTCATGGTTTTAAATTCTCGAATCTGTATAAAATAATGATCAGCTAGCCTGCGGGGGTTTGCATAGCGGTTTCTTAAAGCGGTGTAAGCTATTTCATAATTATTTTCTGAAATTGTTAACCCGGTAATGATTGCTAAGGCGGCGTCGCCTTTCAATGTCGATTTTAAATATTGAAGTTTTTACACTGCGGTAAAATTAACATTAGAGTGGATCATGGAGTCAAACATAGTGATAAAGTCTGTCCATTCATTGTTAACGCTTGAGAAAGTGGGTACTTGTAGGCTTGGCAAACTGATACAATTGGTAGCGAGGTTAACTGGTGAAATTACTTTATGTTCAGATTTTATAATGCCTGGATATTTTGCCAAGATGGGTAAATACAAAAGTTGAAATTTGGCTTTCTGAAATTGGAAAGCCTTTTCTGCAGTTTCTGCGACTTGATGCTCGAAAGTTTCTACATGAACTCATATGTTTCAATAAGGTTCCTATGATGCGTCTAATTTCTAAAATCAGCCCTTCTGGGATTTCATTTCCAGCAATTATGTTAACGACCTGTTCCAGGTCCTCAATGATGTTGTTTAATTTGGACAAATAATAATCTGTATTAATGACATTTTTACTATGATTCAAACAAGACTTATTAAGGAAATTTTGCAATGAACTGTAACCTATGGCTTATGCGGCTCATATTATCCGGCGCGAGTTGACTATGTATAGTTTTGGTAGCAAAACTAAAGAAAGAAAATATGTGAATTATTAGAAAATCAATAGGGTAGGTCAAAATTGTACGAGGTTACACTATAAAGTCCGGAGGAGCCACCCACTCTTTGTTGGAGCAGTATGGGGTCTGCTTTATTAATAAAAACGACACTGAATTTAAGTTTAACGCCAAAGATAATTAAAAGAGAGATAACACAAGTTTCACGAGTATCAGTTAATTCTAAGCCACTTACCAATCAAACTGTATGCGATTCTTGTAGAGCGGTGAGTCGTTCGACACCACAGGCCTGTTTGGAATCTTGCAGACATGAACGAAGTTTCTCGAAGAGTGGCATAAACTAAAACTCATTTAATCTTTATTTTAATAACTTTATTTCACTCATAACAAGATTAGCCGTCTTAATTCATTAAATGTTTATTCCTCCAAGCGGTTAAAAGAATTAATGTTCTGATGCAATGTTATTAACACGCGGTTAACCTAAGACAATGGCACTCGAACTTATAACGCGGTTTAAAAGGATTTATTAAAGTTTGACGTCGAGAGTTTATTGTCAGCACGCAATTACACTATTGCCCGAAAGTATTCTGCAAGCGGTGTAACATGTAAACGCGGTTTTACAAGGATTCACACCGATAACGCACTTGGCTAGAAACTGATTACTGAATGCTAATGCGACATGTTGCAAGAGTGAGTGGGTAACTTTAGAGACGAAGGAAATGGCTAGCAGAAGGTAACTAGATCAGAAATTACGTGAGCCTAGTCTAAACATAGAGGAAATAGGCCCAAAGCAACAGGTAACTAGAGCGGATTAACTCTTCTATCTGAGATACTCACATCAGAAACTATTTCTTTGCAGTGAGAAAACTACATTCTAGCCGGCATCAACTATCCGGCAGGCGGTGAAAACTGAACTGCGGGTAAAACACCAGCTGATTTCTAGGTTATATAGAAAATAATGACAGATGGAAACAAACGTGGTCTATTGAGAGTGAGGTTAAAGATCCTGTACTCAACAGCAATCCCATTTGGACAGATATCAACTACATAAAAATTACATTTAACCTTGCTAATATCAGTTATGATCATACTCATCTTTTCTTTCTTAGTATTTTATGCTAAAAATGTTTTAAATGTAATTGCTCTATACAATTGCCTCAAAACCCTTGAGATACCAACTCAATATCTATTGCACGTTTGGTAATATTTGAAGTTCCAAATGTTTTACTTGCCTATACAAATCCAAACCTATTAAATAGATAAGTGAATCTATCTTCACTTCTCTTCAATTGGGAATGTAAAATATCAAATACCAACTAAAAATACTTGTGAATATGTTACATACTTGCCCATAGTAGCACTTACTTTATAATTGTTAAGGACGGCCGTTTTAGGAGATGTGTCCTTTTATCAACTCAAACCCTCCGGTCTGTTAACAATGGGACACATCTACTGGAAAAAGCATCCCAAATAATTATAAAGGAAGTGCTACTTTAGACAAGTGTAATATATTCACCAGTGGTTTTAGTTAAAAACTAGTAGCTCACGTAAAGATGGAGTCAACAAATATATATATATATATATATATAATATATAATTTTTAAAGTATTTATCTGAAAGTTCTTTGATCTCGTAAATGTGCCATCCCTGGTACATATATAATATCCATCACACCACACAAGCAACTTCCATTTGCATCGAGAGTCTGCTTTGTACTATTTCTCAAATTTCTCTCTTATCGCACTTTCGTTATTGTCAGTGGCAGTGATAAGGCCCTCGCCGGGCGGTATGGCCCAGGGCTTAACACCAAAATAAACTGCCCCATCAAAATTTTAAAAAATCAAGTGTAAATGGAAATGGAAACAACATAATAACCTCCAACCGTTACTGACAGTCAGTTATTGAATCGAAATACTGGTCTAACTTTCGTCCACCTAACAAGACTGAGGCAATCGGTGGGGTGTCGGTCCCTACGGGTCACTTCGTGACCGGAAGATCTACCTCTAGTATGAATGAATGCAGTATAACTGAATTGTATAGTACCAATACTAGGCTCGGCGTGGGAACACTTCTCGGTGTGGCCAAAACATCTATCGAGTGTACAGTGGTAAATGTAGCTACCCTACTTAACACTTGAAGGGCCAAAGATAAGAAGCAAAATCACGAGTGCTTGAGCCCCATCGTTGATACCATAATATTTTGTAGAGAAAATTAAATCCCCTTCATGACCCGTTAACTGAAAAAGATTGTGCCCCGGTAAATGTAAAAAACTTTGAAATAAAAATGGAAAGTTCAGAGCCTTACTTAGATTTAGTAAATGTGCACGAAACGCTATTTATTTAAGCCATGATCTGCTAAACGAGATAATTGATGTTTGGGGAAATTCGATCCAAAGAAAATTCATCTAAAAGATAAATAATAGTGATTGTTTTTCAATCCAAGTGGATGAAACAATAGACATCTTAAGACATCTTAATTAATGAGTAATTTTCTGTATTCATTTGCTACATTACAAAAGATGCCAGGCCAGTTTAAAAAAAGATTTTCTTTCTTTTACACATATCGTTGATTTATCTTCTAAATATATTTTCTCAATTATTTTGCAAATATGTAGTGTATTGGTTTTTGATGTGACTAAAATTGTTGACCAAGACTATGATGGATGCTCCATGATCCTTGTATATATAACTGGTGTCCATCAAAGATATCATTTATCTTTGATTAATCTATCTATCTATTTAGATAGCACTTCTATCCAAGGGTATATATATTCAGTGTACAGCCCACAAGTTATATTTGGTTTTAAGTGACTCACTTGATGCATTGAAGACCAATATTTCTAATCTAGTCTCTGAAATTAAGAAAACTCGCCTTTTGGGATTTTGTGAGACTTAGTTTATTGAGAGGCAGGACGATATAAATACGTTTTTGCAGCTCATCATCAGCCATAAACTATGGTGACGATGTGATAAATATCTTACAAAATCTATGCCTAACGAATAAAAGAGCAAAGAAAATGACGTTGAAGCCTTTTCTGCGTAATTCTAGAAGGCACAAACTTTGATGAAAGATACCTTCATAAGTAACATGAATATGTATTCCTTGACAATCCATCCGCCACACAAAGGGAGACAATACCACTCACATCAACGCAGAAGAGTATTTCAGCTTGACAATATTCATACCATGCACTAACACGCTGATTTCTGGTCTCGTAGATCGATTTGGTGCAAATAAACCACCGTTAAAAGGCATTGATGCACTATTACCAAAAAATGCGGATACAACCTATTTAAAGTTCTATGAAGATAAAGAATCACAATCAATTATTGAATCTGAGTACCTACTATGGTGTGATGTACAAGACAATGATAAACCAAAACAAATTATGTGCATCTTGGGACAGCTGGGAACAACTATTCTACTCTAACATAAACTAATATTTGGGGGTTCTCGGCACTTCCCCAGTATCTAGAGCTTACAATGATCTCAAAAAGTGGAAATCGTATAATAAAAGAAATTAAAAATTAAAATTAATAAAAATTTTGAATATTGAAAAAAATAATCTAAAATATTTTCTCACATTAAAACCTAGAAGTAAAGTCATTTTGAAAGAGGCGCGATGTAATGTAAGAGGCATTCTTTACATTCACTCATGTAACAATCTTGTGAGGGTGGATTGCTCACATTTTTAGCAAGGCAACTATGGTATGATTTTAACAGGGTACTATCTCCATGCCACCAGATGCTTAAAAGCCCTATACTGCTCATCATCAGTTTCACATTTTGATGTATTGTGCAGACACATACAGTATGTGTGCCACTTCCACCGACTAAAATACAGTTTTTTTGGCCTCAACTGACAAAACTTGGAAATTCCTAAACGATTAGTAGAGAACTTTTCCTTAAACAATTGATAGAGTTCCAAGAGATTGCTTAACACTAAACGCTTTTGAATTTCGTACTTAGACCCTTTTTCTCTGATAGTTACAAAATCTTTTTTACCAGGCATTATCCTACTAACTTAATCACTATTGCAAAAATTCTATAGCCTCATCCAATGTTTTACCTGGTTTTGGGTTTGGAGTTGATAAAATCCCTTTTTCTCTTACTAGGCGTTTCACTGACCGAGCCATGTAGTTGGATACTCTAAATTCTTCCTCAATTTTTTTAACTCTCCAACTTCTAGGTAGTAATGTTAAAATTGTCAATTGTTAACTTCGCTTTCTTGTTTGTGAAAATGTTTCCTTTAACTGATTTAAAATTTCAGACTCAGCTGCCTCTACACTACCACTTTCATCAAAAGATTCAGTTTTCGATGGCACTAAATGTTTTTCAAGTGTAATTTTAATTTTATTTATCTTCTTTTTTGATTTTTGAAATTTTTTCTTTTTGATAAGTGATTCACCATAAGTTCTAAAGATTTATTGAGATAATCAATTGATGAATTGGCATCAACAAAAGTATTGTCCCTCGTACTGGGACCAGGTATATTATAAAGTTCGACTGGATCATTTCTCTTACAATGAGAAAGTTTTTTCCTACACGTATCACAAATTTTCATGCCCATTCTTATGCCTAAATTTAGTGAGCACATCCATTTCTTCCTTTACATTTCTTCCTTTACAACTACAGGATGTTTTTCATCATCAAATGGATTGCAACACTTACTAGAAAAAACAGCCCAACCTTTTTTTATCTCTTTCACTTGCCATTTTATCTTGGGTAATTAAAAAAAATGTATGTTCATTTGATTTACACTACATACTAAAACACCAGGCAGATAACAAACACTATTATGTGTAGGCTGTTTTTAAAAAAAAGCACTCGGCTTAAGTATTTAGTTCAGCTCAATTAGAACACACACGACAATAATAAGTTTAAATAAATACCGTTAAATGGATTTGATCAATTTTCAAATGAAACTCCTCTTTAAAGAATATTTAAGAGTAACCTCACTCTTCACTGTGAAACAAACAATTGACTGAGCAGACCATTAATAACAAACTTATCAATTATGGACATGAATGAAGTAAAAAGTCCACAGGCTGTTTGTCTCTTGTTTAGACCTGTTTATTTTAGTCAATTCAGAGCCCCTCTAGACAAACTATGAGAAGCTGTAACCTGAGTCAAACAAATCTGAGATAGTTTATTTTGTCATTTAAAATGTGGAAACAGGGTTTGTCAATGCTAACAACAAAATTATTTATAAATTGCTTAGGGTGACTTAGCCTACATTATTTACTTAAGTTTGACATACCAATTTCACATATGATATAGGCTAATTTATTTTTTATCTTGAAAGACATCTTTTATAAGTAGGCGCGTGAATGACTGTTATAAATCATTAATAAAATGGGTGTCAAACGGAAAACACCTGTTAGTCGTAAACGTGGTGTCGTAAAGACAGGACGTGGACTAGTGTCTGGTGTTTTGAATAAAGCCATCGATTTACGTTCAGGCGAATTACACTTACCTTCGTACAATTATTGCGGGCCTGGAACAAAATTGAAGACACGGTTGGCTCGCTGTTATAAAGGTATACATCCGCTGGACGAAGCTTGTAAACAACACTATATCGCCTACAGCAACTACAGTGATATAGATAGGAGACGCATAGCTGATGGAATCTTAGCGGGAAAAGCTTGGAGCAAAGTTAAAGCGGGTGACGCATAGCTCGGTGAACGCGCTGCTGCTTTGACCATAATGGCAGCAATGAAAGCTAAGACCAGGTGTAGACAAATACTGCTCGCTTATTGGGTGATAAGGTTTACCTGTCTTTACTAGCACCCATCATCAGTAAGTCAATGTAGAGAGTAAAACATACGCGGTTGAGAGTGTCGTAACAGGGGCTGGACGTGAGATTAGCGCCAAGAAGCGAATTTCATAGTTATATATTATAATATATATTATTTTAATTATAATAAATAATATTAGATGTTATAATATATATTTCAAATTATATAATTATGATACTCATAATTGTACGTATAATTACGCCAATAATTAAAAATAGACGAAGTTCTATCTGAAGTTAGTATTACATAACTACCTTCAAAATTGAAAACATAATACTTCGTATTGTTGAAATAAGTTGATAAAAAGAATAGTAAGGCAGGGCGTAAGCTGAGACGCAGACGGCGCAGCACTCGCAAGCCATGTTTTATGGTGCAGCACACTCAACACACGAATCTTTTACCAGCGCATTTTGAGACGTAGCACACGCATGCCATTTTTGTCTTGAAAATGGAAGATTTTAATACTAACTCATTTGAATTCGATATCGTTTATAGTCACCACTAGTCTTTAGCCACCCATCTTCTATTTATCACTCACAGTTTTAAAACAATTCGAGCCTGACATCTCACTTTTTTCCGTATTGTTTCCAGGCTGCTCTAGCCTTAGCGTCACTTCAGCTAGTAGCCTTTGACACCCTTACTATGCACTTCTTACAGCGGCTGGCGTTCCATATTCCCACTTCCTTCTGCTATATGAACAAATGATGAGTTTTCATATTAATTCCTTTAACTTTGGTTTGATTTAACAATTTTGTCATATCTTCAAGTTCTCTCAGATTTCTTTCGCTGGTCACTATGAAATGTCGATGGTGTTTTTACGTGAAAATTTGCGTCTGACGTAGTCTATTAAACACGGCTTTTGTCACTGGGAAATTACATAGCGTCTCTTTCAGAAGGACTTTACTTCTAGATTTTAATATGATACAACATTTCAATTAATTTTTTTTAATATTCAAAATTTTAAAAATTTAATTTTTAATTTCTTTTATTATACGATTTCCACTTTTTGAGATCGTTGTAAGCTCTAGATACTAGGAAAGTGCCGAGAACCCCCAAATATTAGTTTATGTTAGGGTAGAATAGTTGTTCACAGCTGTCCCAAGATGCACATAATTTGTTTTGGTTTATCATTGTCTTGTACATCACACCATTTTCTACACCACAGTAGGTACTCAGATTCAATAATTGATTGTGATTCTTTATCTTCATAGAACTTTAAATAGGTTGTATCTGCATTTTTTGGTAGTAGTAATGATTTCTAACAGTGGTTTCTTTCCACCAAATCGATCTACAAGACTAGAAATCAGCATGTCTGTGGATGGTATGAATATTATTCTCCTGTAATACTACCCTACGTTTATGTGAGAGGTTGTTTCTCTTTGTTTGGCAGATGGATTGTCAAGGTATACGTATTCATGTTACTTATAAAGTGATCTTTTATCAAGGTTTGTGCCTTCTTGAATTATGCAGAAAAGGCTTCAACGTGATTTTCTTTGCTCTTTTATTCGTTTGGCATAGATTTTGTAAGGTATTTATCACATCGTCACCATAGTTTATGGCTGATGAGCTACAAAAATGTATTTATATCGTCCTGCCACTCAATAAACTTAGACTCACACAATCCCAAAAGGCGAGTTTTCTTAATTTCAGGGACTATGTTTGAAATATTGGTATTCAATGTATCATTAGCCTGTACATTATTCATAAGAATGTTTAATATATCATTTACAGTACCTAGACAGTTTTTTACTCAAGGAACGTTAAGTGAATCACTTAAATCAAATATAACCTGTGCAGGGGCGGATCCAGAAATTTTTCTGGGGGTGCCATTGACTCATCTTTGGCAATTATATATATATATATATATATGTGTGTGTGTGTACAGTATGTATATATATATATTTATTTATATATATCTGCTATTTTTCTTTTAAAAATTCTTTATTATTTGATTATAATAAACAATTACCAATTTACTAAAGAATGCTTACTTTATTTATTATTTGGCTACAAATTAAACTAAATAATTTCAATTAAATATAATATTACAAATTAGAAAATTGTATGTATTTTAAATACAGAATTCAATTCGTCGTTTTTTCTTGTCAGCAAATCTATCTATAATATTATAAGGATCTCGTACGGTGAATATGTAACAATGCTACCCCTGTTAATCTATCTTGCGACATAGAACTTCTCAACCAGGATTTCAGTCTTCTTAAACATGAGAATGTTCGCTCTGCGGTAGCATTAGATACAGGTATACTGGCATTTATCCGGAGGAAAAATCCAATATATGGATAAACTGAAGGCATGCAATCTTTTAAAAAATCTACAGCACCAAAATAAGCAATGTCTGTCTCTCCAGCCCATTTAATATTCCGCCGTTCAAGCCTAATATTTAACTCTTTTATAACCTTCTCAGGTGGATCATGAAGACTCTTCATAGTCGGTCTTATTACCTGGATATAAAATAGAAAAATTATATAATTCTAAAGTTTTATTCGGAAATCTATGTTTTAGGTCACATATCATGTTGTCCAATGCTGGAATGTATATTGATTGTCTATAATATGATTCTGCGTCACTGTTTAAATAATTTTCGTCTATATAGTCGTTCTACAGACAGATCAGCAGTAATAACCCTTTGCCACAAATTTCAAAGTACAGTTGAATCACTTTCATAAAAATCGCCTCGCGCAGGTATGTGGGGGTGAGGTTTGGCCGCGTGCAAGAGAGAGGAGGAAGAGAAAGTTCTAAGTAGAAACGCTACTAGCCTGACTACATACTTTCAGCTGAGTTGATTCATTTATGGACGTCAAGAGAAAAAAACCCGGGTACTACCTGCTTGCACCATTTCTTAAAGAAACTAAATACATGTGCACTATAAAACACCAATTACCAATTAATATTGTTTTTATTTAATTTTTTTCATGTATTGTGTATAGAAAAAATTTCGCTTGGGGGCGGCCATGGGTACAGTGGCCGCCCCCTTGGATCCGCCCTTGCCTGTGGGCCGTAGAGTGACCATATATACCCTTGGATAGAAATGCTGATATCTTTGATGGACACCAGTTATATCTCCACTGAACATGGAGCTTCCATCATAGTCTTGGTCAACAAGTTTAGTCAAATCAAAGCCCAATGTACTACATATGTGCAAAATATGTTTGGCAGATAAATCAACGATCTGTGTAAAAGAAAAAAAAACCGTTTTTAGAACTGGCTTGGCATCTTGTAATGTAGCAAATGCATAACGAAAATTGGCCCGCATAACGATGCTTAGCCCGTCATTATTTATTTCTTACAAATCCTAGGTCAAATTTAGCCATGCCTTTTATTTTAGAGAGCGATGTTGTTTTACGAGACAACTTAATTCGTTCTAGCCTCTAACGTTTGGGCGTGAGTACTACCAATTTACTCTTTGGCCTGCACTTCATGCAACGCGTTTGCCGGGCGCCATTTTACTTTTGCAACGGACCGGCCCAACGACTCGACGTCCGCAACGCATCCGCCAGCCTTCGTATCCGTTGCTAGGTAAAAATTTTGAAACGAGCCGGTCCGGCCAACGGTCAAACCCCTGTGCAACGCACGCCAAAATCTGCCAGAGAACCAGTCACTGGACTTTATTTAAAAATCTAACTCACTGAGATTTAACCCTTTGGGTATCCGTTCCCGGGGAATGAGTTCATATGAAGGCGTATTATGGCTAACTTACTATCCTGGTTTAGGAATTGTGTAAGAAATTTGTTTAAATAAATATAATCACTGTTTTGTCGCAAGTTAGTAAAAAACTTCAGTTTTTATTCATTTTAAAATTAAGTTACGTTACAGCACAGTTTGTAAACATTTTTATATCTTTAAACTTCTACTTAATCATCTAACATTTCTTTAACCTTTTGAATATAATTATATAAACCTGTTGTGTAACTTCTTTAGTAAACAAATCATTTTTATACCAACTTCTTCTTATCTTACTTCTTTTTCATAAAACTTAGGATAGTTTACAGTTACTTTAAGATCAAGATTTGCCCTTTCTGTGTTAATTATTGAAATTCTCAAAATTGATTTAAAAATTGTTTATTCAATTTTAAACTTCTCGTTTAATCGCAAAAATTATTTCAAATTTCTGTGTTAGATTTTAATTTATTTTCCAAACCTCGTTCTAATTTATTTATTTAGTCAATCCTTTCATTTGACTTTGGTATCTTAAACTAACTATAAAAAACAACAAACATTTACAAAACAAAATTCTTTTCCTTCATTACAAACCATGTAACTTCTTTTGTAAACATACAAGTTTTATATCACTTTGTATTACCTTTATTCTTCTCTAAAATTTTTAATTGTATTTTAAAACCAGAATCAATCTTTTCTTTGTTAATATTTAAAACTCAAACTTTATTATTTAACGGTTTTTTCAAATTAAAACTTTTAATTTACTTAGAAAAAATTCTACTTTACTTTTCTATACAAGATTTTACTTTGTTTTCTAAGACTACTTTACAATTTAACTTATTTTCACAACCCTTTCATTTTCCTATGAAATCTTGGGATATTACTTTAGTATCTTAAATCACATATAAAAACAACAGACAATTAAAAAACAAAATTCTTTTAACAAGCATTTTGAAATATTTTCTATCTTCACTTAAATTCAACAACTTTTAATTTTAAACCTTGAGAACAATTTAAATATCTCACAGTCTTTATCTGTAACATAGCTTATTCTATTACTTGAAATTTATTTAGACTTTTTATGACTTAAATTTACTTCATAGGATCCACATATTCTTTTTCCTAAATTTAATTTTAACTTTCAAAAATTTATTTCTAAACATTTTTATTTGTGCTTTTTCAATCTACAAAGCTAGGGTTCGCCATTTTAGTTTGAGGTATTTACCACAACCTAACGCTATCCCCTCCACTTTATTTCTGAAACGAAGCCACTCCTTTTAAACGCACTTTCAACTTTTGCAAAATTTATTTAAAATTAAACTTTCAAAAAGTTCCCCAAAAATTCAAAATTATATTTTTAATTTATTTGAAAGAGAGAGAGAGAAATCTAAAATCTGACCTTTCCTGCGTCACTTCCTCCCTGGATTGTTTTTGGCGTGATGTCATCTCTCTCCTTTTGTGACTGGTAATTTTGGATGTAGGATTCGCCCAAAAATCTTGTCGCCTGCTCTCCATTGTTCCCAAGTTGGCGTGATATCCGAAACAAGCAATGCGCTTTTCTTTTGCGCGAAATTATACATTTTTATTTACATATCTGTTTTTTAATTTAAGGTCCAGAATTTAGTCTTTTAACCCATCTTGAACACTGTCTTTATAATTTTCGAACTTAATTTTACTCCTCGTTTTGATCTACTTGTTTTTGTTTTATTTCACTGTTCCAATTTAAATTTTATAGATGTATTTGGTTACTTTTTACCCTAAATTGTTCAACCATTTTAATTTTAACCACTGTTTATTTTTTTTATATTAGTACTGACTCAAAACTTTTCTTTGACCTAATTTTCTGCAACAATTTCCTTGAGGACGCTACAACATTGCTGTTATACTTTGATTTAAAGTAAAATAGGAATGGATCTGTGGCAGGGTAGGGATGCGATGTTGTCAGTTCGAACGCACTGACAGTGAACGCCTCCGCCAACGACTGAAACTACAGAACGAAGCATGCTACACCACTAGTAAATCACTCCACCATAGTTACAATGACTCTGAACGACGAACGGAAGTTTAACATCAAAACCTTAACAAGGCTCACCTACGCAGCAAGATGTGAAATTCTTATTAGTTCAGACGGCTATAATCTCCACTGCTTTTGGTCAATTTCACCCACGCAGAATCCTATTCTGTTTTAAATCAAACTATAAACTATGCAAACCACTTTTGCAGAATTTCATCCACAAAAGGGTTTTAAAACACACGGCACTACCTTACAGCAGTCTATCTTCCTCCTTAGCCTTGCAATTTACCATATCCTTAACGGTCGACGTTGTACCAAACGGAGCTCACTCGCACACGACCGATCCCTTAGTGGTCTCAGGCTACACTAAAATTTTGACGTTCTCAGGGTTTTCAACCCCTTGCGACTGCATTAGACCAATAACAAGTTTCCCACTTCTTGTGTGATCCGTAGCTTTGTCTGATCTACTTCCTCCTTGCTTGATCTTCTCACGTTCTATCCATCGGTTGACGAAATATTAAATGTTTAAATTTTACCTTAACTCCTTCGGGAGGCTCCGCATCTGGTTTTTTCTCTCTTCAGTTTGTTCTTCTTTTTTCATTTTGCGTCCCCTCGAATATTGATGGTCTCTCTACGTGGATTTTAGACTTTTCCCCCATTCAAATCTGGAAAACATTCCCTAATCCCAAAAATTACTTATTTCTATCCCTTAGACTCGGTAAACTAAACTTACATTATGCCTAAGGCATTTTTATTTTGTTTTGACTTCGCTATATTGCCTGCATTACCTCTTAAATGGAATTTTTAATATCACTTGCAACGGTAAAATGTGACTTATTTAACACGTTGCAGCGGCCCAAGAAGAAACATGTATAATGTCAACAAATACCAACATCACGGATCGAACATCCACACCAGAAAAATAGAGAAAATTAATTCAGTGATTCGACAATGGTCAAGTGACCGAACGGTGCCTCATCACATAAGGTAAAATTATTGCACTTAGTGGTCGAAAAAAAATTATTTACAATTAATAATAATAGCTTCATAAAGTCAGTGCAACGGAAAAATAATGGACCTCGTGAAATATATATATTATATAAATAAATAATGTAGATGAAGCTAGTTTAGTGATGACCTATTGTATAATTATGCTTACACAGTCTTTGTGTTGTCAACTTTATTGTGTAGCGATCTTTAGTCTAGAAAAGTTCTTACTCTGTGTACTCTGTGAGTATATGTAAAAAGTAATAGTCTCTTACGTTGTTATTATTCTTAATTAATAAAGGGTTATTTAAAAAAATATTGTTTAAAAACCTTTTGTGTTCATCGAAGCAAGTAACTGGCACAGTCGATAGGACCCCTCAAGGACGTTAACGAATATAACATCAGACCGTTTTAACCATTAAATGAGGAACCACTCTGGAGCAGAGTGAACATCTGCAAAAATTATTAGAGTGTATATCTATTACCAACGACAAAAGAAAATTGTGGGAGAAAAGTTTTAGTATATTATGAATATTGCAATATGTATAAGTGCAGCGTTACAATATACGAAAAGAGCAAAATATTTTGGATTTCGCTGTAAGTAAATCCTTAATAGTATTAAGTAATCTATAGTGTTCTAATTAAATATTAAGAACAAAAGTAATGTTTAATAGTTTTGAAAACTATTCTATAACAGAATAATTAACGATCTAATTTTAATCTATATATTTTATTCTGTGGTATAGTAATTGATTTTTAATTTTTACTTTCAATATTTGAAATACATATGAACTAATTATAATGAATACCCCTCATTAAAAAAAGAATAAATGGTCATGATTTCATAATACAGTATAGCGATGATTCTGCTATCCTCAGTACGTTTGTAACAAAATAGTGAATAAATTCTTTGTAGTTCAAAACCCGGAAGATATCTAAAACCAATTCCTCTTTTCATCCATCCTTTCAAAATTAAAAGGACAAGCCTTAGAAATTGTAGTAAGCTCAAATACTTATCCCTGGGAGGATATCAAAAATACTCTTATAACTACCTATTCGGATAGGATATATTGCTTTACCTCTAATTTGGAAATGGAGGGATTAAGAAACTGTTGAATTTGTAAGTAGAATTTTTTTTACTAAAAAAGAACCAGCCGCTAAAGCTATTCTGTGCAAGTATACTCAAAAATTAGCACTAGTTCTATTGATGACTCCAGGGACTATTAGGACCATTGATGCAGACAAAAATTTCCTAGCACGCTCAATGAAGCTCTTAATACGCTAATGAAGGATTACCGATTTAAAAATAACAAACTTTTTCAGACTTATCGGCAAAATTCACCATCTAAATAAAAATCAACCGTTTCAGCATTATTACAAACAAATGCCATGAAATAACCCTCATCAATTTAAAATATTACCTCAAAACAATCCTAATCAATTTATAAGACAGATCAATGTACAAAAAACTACACAACACCTAAATCAAATAAAAATGATCAACTCGCACCAATGAGCAAATCAACTCGTCAAACTGGAAACCCGATCAGAGAAAATAAAAGGAAAGTCAATTGATAAAGAAAACAAGAGTGATTTGATATCGGAGTAGAAGCAAAATAATTGTTATTTCAAGGAAGATTGCGAAGAAACCCAAGAGGAATACAATGGTTTATATAACTTTATCAAAGATGACAATGCACAGATTTCTGAAGGATTTTTTTTTTTTCAGGCGAAAAACTTATCAAGGTTATTATTGCCTAACTCATTTGTTATTTAAAACAAATGTTCCATATATGAAACAATTGAAATCAAATAATGTTTAAAACTAATTGTAATTATCTAAAACTAAGGAAACTAAATTATAAAAAATTTTAATATTATTAAACTAATCAAAATAAAAATAAAATAAAATGAAATAAGAGTTTCAAACTAGTTGTACCTATATAAAACTAAAATTAAACAAAATTTAAATATTATTAAATAGATTCAGGTGGCATAAGACAGCAATGGCACGGTCGATAGCCGCGGTATCATCCCTTAAAACCACCTTTAAACTACCTCAAAGATCGTAACGTATATACAAATCTCTCAACTCATCACAATCAAGCAAAATGTGCTTAATTGTGGTGGTAGTCCCACAAAACTGACATAGTGGTGGATCCTCGGGCCGCATCAACCATCTATGCGTTAAAAAAGAGTAGCCGATGCGAAGTTGAGTTACCACCACTTCTTCTCTACGATTCAAACGAACAGATGTCCTCCATGGTCGGACGGTATTTTTGATGTCCCTTAGCTAGTTTCTATTTACATTTTGCCATTCCTCATTCCAAACAGAGAATAGTGCAGTTTTAACATTGCATACAAAATCTGATGCCATTACACGTTGTGTCTACATACTTGTAGCTAATTTTGCACCTTCATCTGCTTTAGTGTTTCCAAATATTCCGCAGTGACCAGGCACCCAGAGAAATGACACCTCGATACCCTGTAATTGGAGCCTGTGTATTGGAATGAAAACACATATCATTTTTAGGACTTACAAAAGTAAAATAAATTTTTAATAACACAAATAAAATATGACACAAATGGTTATCACTTTATGATTACGACCCAAGAACTAACCTAAAAATTTTGATTGACACAGGAAGCAGTAGATCATTTATTAAAAAATGTATTGGATTCAATATTTTCAAAAATACACTAAAGCATGAAAACATGTGTAGTAAGTACAATACAGAGAGTGTAAAAAAAAAGAAAAATGTAGCTCCAAAATGCCCATTTTAGGAAAAAAAGGAAAATCCTATTTATTCCATTTTCATAAAGACTGACTTGTTACTTGGACTTGATAATATAAGAGAATTGAAAATTAATTTGGTTTTTGTAAACAATCAATGAGTAATTTGAAACAAAAAGGTCCTTATACATGATTTCAACACGAAAGAACCAAACAAAAATAATAATAATACCAGTGCTGCCGAAAATAAAACTACATGCTATTTAATTAAAGCTCGTACTAAACAAACAGAAAAAGTGAAAATTCTTAATATGACCAATGGAGAAGGAATATTACCCTATAAAATACAAGACGGAATAGAAATACCGCAATGTATAATGAAAGTTGAAGGTGGAGCGAGTTATTGCCCAGTAGTCAATAATACAATGGCTGATAAACATTTAGGGTTCGAACTAATGGGTGTGAAACTGCTGTGAAAGTGATTTTAAAATTTATAATTGAAACAGTAATCAAGTAAGCACTACAAATTTTAACAAGCTAAATCACAAACATAAAAAATTAGACCTTACAAAGATTAGAACAGATAATATGAACGACGAAGAGAGATGGGAAATATCGAAATTAATTTCTGAATATTTTGATTTATTGCACCAAGAAAATAATTGTTTGACATTTAGAAAATAAGTTAAACACATAATTAGGACAAATGACAAAACCCCAGATTATACGATAAACGATAGATATCCAGAAATTTATTGCAAAAAAGTAGATAAACAGATTAAAGAAATGCTCACTCCAAAAATTATTAAACCCTCTGTTTCACCTTGGAAATCACCTGTGTGCGTTGTTCCAAAAAAATGAAATGTTTCAAACAAACAAAGGTTTAGATCTAGTACTTGACTTTAGAGGATTAAATCCGAAAACTATCGAAGATACCTTTCCGCTTCCAAACATAACCGACATATTGGACAAACTAGGAAGATCCCAATATTTCAGTACTCTTGATTCTGGCTCAGGTTTTCATCGGGTTGAGATGCATTAGGACAGTATTGTACGACAGCCTTTTCAACGAAAACTGGCCCCTACAAGATTTGAAGAATGTCATTTGGACTAAAGAACAGCCCACCTACATTCCAAAGGATAAGGAATAACGTATTATGAGGAATACAGAACAAGACCTCCTTAGTTTATCTTAATGACATCATCATATTTTCAACCAATTTGAAAGACCACCTATTAAGATTAAAAGAAGTTTTTGGTAGACTACGAAAAGCTAACCTTAAGGTACTGTCACACAAAACAGAATTTTTGAGAAAGGAAGCTGCTTATTTAGGTCACATATGGACTAAAACATGGAATGAAACTCAAACCTGAAAAATTAGAGCAATTATGAAATATCTAATTCCAAATTAAAGTATTTGTAGTACTGGTACGATATTACGTTTATGTAGAAAACACACAGAAACTACGTAAAACAAAAAATAAATATAATAAAAAAGAAATATTTGCAATAAATAAAGACAGGAAAATAGCAGAAATTAAACCAAGGGATTTAAACATTAAACAGAAAATTCATCTGCCTAAAATTAAAAGACCTAGAGAGAAATCTATAGCAAAATGTAATTCTGCTTTGAATCATGTTCTAGGTCCTTCTTGTTCCTAGCCAAAGTAGAAGCAGAGTCAGCAGACATTGAAGACATTGCCAACAGCCTCGGAATAATCTCGATAGACCTTGGGCCAGCCAAATTTAAATCCTCCTACCATACCTTTGTTCACTATTTTAGTATAAGGAATTTTTTTAACCATTTAACATTTGGAAATGAATATGTAACAGACATTACAAATAAAATTAGAGATATTGTCAATTATTTTAGATATGTTAAACATAGTAGAAATGTAATAAATGAAAAATTAGAAATTGCACTTAAAAAAGTAGCAATGATAAAAAGAGGACTTATAGCTGGATTAGGATCTGTTATAAAATCTATAACAGGTAATTTAAATGTATATGATGGTAAAAAAAATATGAAAAAATCATGAAAGATATTGAGAATGAGCAAATAAAAATAATTTATCAACTTGAATCTCAATACTTTTTTAGTAACAGTATTATGATGGAATTAAATAACACTTTTAATACAATTGATGAAAACTTTATAGAATTGAAAAATAAATTAGATTTTGTAAAACATAATACAATATCAATAGCTTTGTAGAACTAGAAAGTTAAGAAGTATTTTTAAATAATTGAATATTTTATATAATATGATGTTACAAGTAATTACAGATTTGGAAAACTATCTCATTTTTAAAATTTGGTGTTGTACACCCTCGTGTTATCTCAACTTCAAGAGTTATATGAATATAAACGCAAATCTATAAATATTATAATAAAAGACTACCTTTAGAACCTAAAACAGAAAATATGTAGGAATTATAAAACCTTATTAAAGTTATTTGTAAATTATATTGAGAAAATATTGTATATTTTATAAACTTACATATTGTTAAAAAGATTCATATTAAATTGTATAAATTGCATTCTATACATACGAAATATGAAACAGTATATGTAACAATAATACCACAAGTAAGGTACCGTACATGTTATTATCTAATTCTGTAACTCTAGGTTTAGACCATAAGTTTAATCATAAAATAAACTCAAAAAATATTTGCTCATTTGACCTAGCAACGCATCACAAAATAGACTGTAAAACCTCCATCATCAGAAGTAATCACACAAAGAACTGCTACTATACTGCATTGGAAATCGAGGACAACAGAATCAACTTGATCCCCGAAATCTACCAATACCTGGTGAGCTTTCCCAACAAAGAGATTTTAGAAATTACGAGCCAAAAGGCAAATAGCACTGTCACCCTCTAAGGTATATTCCTCATAGAGACTAATAACGATTCATTTTTTTTAATGTCAGGAAAGTAACCGACGCCTTAACATTGTCAACATTAGTGTGTAGAGATCTTTAGTCTAGGAAAGTTCTTACTCCATGTACTCTGCCAGTATATGTAAGATGTAATTATTGTAATAATTTCTTAAATTGTTAATATTCTTAATTAATAAAGGTTTATTAAATAATACTTATTAAAAAACATTTAATGATCAACAAAACACATAACTTATATATATATATATATATATATATATATATATATATATATATATATATAAGGGATGGGCCGATTCCTAAAATTTTCGATTCCGATTCTAAAATTTTCCTTTCGATTCTCGATTCTTTCATGTTATACTAGCTTACATGCTAGGTCTCTAATAATTAATTTAATTAACATCTTGGTCATACGGCAAAACCATTTAAAAGTTCTGCTTCAATGTAATAGGCTACTTAAAACCTTCGACCTTGATTTATCAATAGGAATTTTTAAAACATATCAGATAACACGTGATATAGTTGATAGTTCAACTACACGAACTATTTCACCTGCAAGTTTATATTACTGTACATTATTTTGCTACATTTGTAGCTACTGTGCGGATCTGTTTATTATGTAATAAATAGTTTCATTTGCTATTATAATCGTGTTTATTTTGTTTTCGCTCCGAAATATATTACATTACCGTGAGAGTAATGTCTGTCTATAATATAATTAATTGAGGTTAAGTTTTGGAGGAATAATACAGTGTTTCTGTTATCCGTCTATTCGCTCAACCGTCATGGCCACGGTCCCGACGGTGACGGTTAATCGAGTTTTTACTGTACTTTTTGTGTGTTTTGTTCTGACATCTATGAATCAGTGGCAGTAAGACACGTGGGGGGGGGGGAGAGTGTGTGTATCGAAGAGAGAGAGAGAGAGAGAGAGAGAGAGACGAGCGATGTCAAACGACCAGAAATGGTTACGATCTTGATTGTTGTTACTTCATAAATAATAATATTTTCGTTATATTTTCGTTTACTTTAATCATTTAATTCATCAAAATCAACTAATACAAAAATAAGATATAGTTGGTAATTAATTATTTTTCCAATAAATTACTCTACACACATATTTTAATAGTTAACAAAATAGGAATCGGAATCGACACTTTTATGAATGAAGAATCGAGTATCGACGATTCCTCGATACCACTAGAATCGACGATTCCTGGAATCGAGAATCGGAATCGGCCCATCCCTAATATATATATATATATATATATATATATATATTTTCTAGATATTTTATGTTATCCATTGTTTTTCCGTTGGACTGACTTTATGAAGTTAATATATTACTATTGTAAGTAATTTTATCCACCATTAAGTGCAATGATTTTACCTTGTGTGATGAGGCGCGCCTTTCGGTCACTTACAATAGTAATATATTAACTTCATATATATATATATATATATATATATATATATATATATATATATATAGCTTTGCAACACTATTTTCTTGAATTCACTAATCACTTTCACTATATGTACTTAAACAAGAATCTTACTTGGTATTTATGCGAGTTAACTTTCAAAGATGGGTAATATCTCCATCATCAAGCATCACTGACCGGGGGTTGTAGTAGACTCAGTGTTGATAATTTTGTTGATTTCATGTGATGCTGTGTTTCTAATGTTATCTTGATTTACACAATTTATAAGGTTTATTGCCAGTTCTGTTTCTACTATGAGGTTTTCTTGTGCTTTGTATTTTTGGTTTGATGTTGGTTTTTGTGCCATTTTCGAGTATCTTTACTTCTCCTTTGGTGAAACTCGTTTATAAAACCTGGTGTAAGGTTTATAAAACTGGGGTGGAATTGATGGATTGTTGTGATATTGTCTATTTTGTTTTTCTATTAGTTTGTTAAGTTTAGATTCTATTTTTTGTTTTTTAATTGAAGTAAATTTGTTGCATTTGTCTTGAATTTTGATATATTTATATTGCAATTGGTTTGGTTTAAGTAAGTTAGCTAATTTTAAGTGTATTAGTTAATTTGTTTTTCTTTGTGTATAGAAATTTAATTATTTTTTTATCCATAAAGTTTCTGCTTGTTTAGCAGTTTTTTGTGCAGAAATGAATAAACAAGTAATAATGCACTTGTAATATACCAACCCACCATTCACAACAAACACATCATAATACTAAAAAAACTAAATATATACAACAAAAACATACAATTCACTGTCGAAACAGAAACAAACAGAACAATTAACTATCTTGACATCACATTAAATATATATAACAATAAAATAGAATCTACAGTACACAGAAAACCTACTTCCAACAACACCACAATACACTATAAAATCTAACCACCCCTAGACACACAAGATTAACACTTACAGTAACATGATAAATAAAGCAATAAAATACACACAAGATAACAAACAAAAATTAAATGAAGAATTAGATAACATTACAAAAATAGCAATAGAAAATGGATCCAACAAACACCTTATAAAAAACATATACAATAAATTTACAAAAAAACCTAACCTCAACACAACACTACAACCAGAACACAAAAATAATAAAAATAAAAAAAATCTACCTAAAATATAAATACACCAATAACAAAATAGAAAAAACTAACAAATATATACAACAAAGAATACTACACTCCAACATACAAACCAAACAACAAAATAATAAAATATCTTAATAACACAAACCACAAAACAAATACAGAAAAACATAACCTATCAGGAGTTTACAAAATTACATGTAACGACTGCAATGCATTTTACATAGGGAAAACGACCAGATCATTTAAAATAAGGTTTGAAGAACATTTCAGAGCATTCAAAAATTAAAATACAAAAGTATCAAATGTTGCAGCACACCTAATATCCCATAAACATGAAATAACAAACTACGAAAATAACCTAACCATAGTTGAAATAAATAATAACCAAATAGAAATAAACTCCCTACAAAAATACCACGTTTATAAAAACACACAACAATTTAATGAACCTACAGGCCACATATACAGAAATCATACTATATAAAAACATCATACACGCAGATCAAGAGAAAATGTGTGTAACGTCAACAAATACCAACATCACGGACCGAACATCTACACCAGAAAAATATCAGTGATTCGACAATGGTCAAGTGACCGAAAGGTGCCTCATCACAACAAGGTAAAATTATTGCACTTAGTGGTGGATAAAAGTATTTACAATAGTAATATATCAACTTCATATATATATATATATATATATATATATATTTAAGTTTTGCAACACTGTTTTCTTGTATTCACTTATCACTTTCACTATATGTACTTAAGCAAGAATCTTACATGGTATTTATGCGAGTCTGTACCTCCATCATCTCAGGCATCACTGACCAGGGGTTGTAGTAGACAGCCAGGTGTGTGGAATTTCCGTTGTCACGTGGTGTACTGTTATTGTTCTATTGTCGGATTCACTGACTCTGGGAATCTTTTTAATTTGTCTTGGGGTTAACTTTGTCAATTAGGTTGAATAATTTATCGTTTTTTGATTTTATTTGTATTTGTTTGTTTATGATATTATTTTTATGTATATAAATATGTAGTTGTTCCCAGATTATCATTTTGAGGAGTTTTTGTACTTTTACTATTAGGTGTATGTTTTCGGAATGTTTGTTTGTTTTAGATGGTGTATGTGGCTAAGTTTGAGTTGTAAATGTGAGGTTTGATGTATGAATTTTAAATATTAAAGAAATTACAACCTAAAATCGAACTACAAACAACAACAAATTGGGCCACATTCACATACACAGGATACAACATAAAAGGTATAACTAAAATACTAAACAAAAATAATATTAATATAGCTTACAAAAACACAAGAAACATAATCAATAAAAGAAACCAACCTGAAAAAATATATTCCACATTTAATAACAGAATATATAAAATCGAATGCTCAGACTGTAAGAAAATATACATAGGCCAAACAAAAAAGAAATTAAAAGACAGATATCAAGAACACCTCAATACATACATCAAACCTCACATTTACAACATTAATATGAATTCTGTTTAAAAATAAGACTGCAAAAGAGTAATGGTTGAGATATATGTTTTGCTGCACAAACATAAATTGTAATAATATCACTAGGAAGTAATGTTACCTAATACTTGTAATATATATTTATGGACACAAAATTAATTTGTATAAATTATTATCATGTTATATTTAAATATGTATGTCATTTCATGTGTGTAATTTTAAGTGTATATGTCACCAAAATGTTGTCAAATAACAACTGATAAAGAACTTTAAAAAAATATTATTCATGAACTTTCTAATATGTATTCTAAATATATTAAATTTTATTCAAGGTAGTTAGTAACTTCCCAAAATATTGAAAGATAATTGTGTAAATCATAGTAAATGTTCAATAAATTTATTAATTTTTATAACATATTAAGAAGAGAATTTTATTTCTACATTTGAATTTCAGTTTCATTAAGTCAAGATATAAAGAACCAAGGTTTAAAATTATTAAAAGTTATCCTGTGGCAGCCAAATAAATAAAATTTCTATAATTTATCCAACCATCAATAAAACCAGAGCTAAAAAGTTCAAATCAAGTAAGGTAAAGATTTTTAAGTAGTATTCATGTAACAGCAAAATAATAAATTATTAATAAACAATAATTTTTAAATGTATTATTACATAGTTATTATTGAACTTTTTGGTTGGTTTTTACATTAAGTCAGATTTATCCACTGAAAAATTACGCTCGAAACACCACAGGAACCAGGATCTGGTAAGTAGGGTGGGATCATATACAATGATCGCGATTGAACTAGCGTGTTTCAGACCTATAGTAACCATCATCTCAATGCTCAACTAAATAGGAAAAAAACTATGCTCTGCAACCACCCCGAATTCAAGGGGGTGCGGCAGTTACTGTAGCAATTTAAAAAATTATGTAACAAGAAATAGAAGTAATATTAGAGATATTATCAATTATATAAGAGTTGTTATTCATAGCAGAAAAGTTATAAATTAAAATTATACTGATAAAAGATTACAATGATAAAAAAATGAAAAGATGTTTGAAGATCAATTAGGATCTATAATAAAATTCATAACAAGTAATTTAAAAGGATATGATTGTAAGAAATATGACAAGATCATTAAAGATATTGAAAATGAGCAAATTACAATAATTTATCAACCAGAGTTGCAATAGTCTTTTAGCAACAGTATAAAGGAATAATTAAATAGAATGTTTAATGTAAATGAGGAAAATTTTGTAGAATTGATTAATAACTTTGAGATTGTAAACTGTAATGTAACAGACTTGTTGAATTAGAAAACTTAATTAAATTTAATTTTAAATGAGACTGAAAATATTGTTTATTTTATAAACTTAACAATCGTTGAAAAGATCTATTAAATTGCATTCTTTACCCATACAATATGAAACAGTATTTGCAATCATAAAACCAAGAATAAGGTAAATGTTAGTATCTAATTCTGTAACTTTAGGTTTAGACAGTAATTGTAATATTAAAGTAAACTCCAAATACTACTGCTCATTTGATCTTGTAACTCATTGTGAATCGTCTTATCATGATAAATAATTATGCAAAAAACTTCCAGTATACTACATTGGAAATCATCTACAACTTCCATTGGAAATCAACTGAATCCCCAAATTAACCAATACCATTAACCTTCCCATTAAAGAGGACTCCAACAGAGGCCAAAATTTTGTCATCCCCGATAAGTTTTAATTAGGGATAGAGGAGTAACGTTAATAATTAATATATGTGTAGCTAGTTTTAATGATGACTTGTAGTAGTTTTAAGGTAACACATCTTTGTAATGTAAACCTCCTGTCTTTAAGTGTGTATTAAACTCAGACCAAAACAGTAGTTTCCACTCATTACAATCTGAGTGAATATGAGTTGTATCTGTAAAACAGTTATTGTAATAACTTTAATATACATGTCATTTTTCTTAAATGATAAATAGGTTTATTAAAAATAGAATTCTGTTTATAAACCTATTGTGTTGAACAAAACACACACACACACACACACACACACACACACACACACACATATATATATATATATATATATATATATATATATATATATAAAATTAATAAATTTATAAAATTTCAAATACGAGAATACTTTCAATACTAATATTATTCAAAGCTTTTCGCCGATAAAACAGTACCAGCATCTTCAGAAAATATTTATCTTCAGGATAAATTATCTTCTAAATATCTTCAGGATAATTATTTAATTATCTAACAAAATATTTTTACAAAAATTAAATCATATGTACTAGAAACAACCATATGTTATAAGTATTGCACTTTATGTAATTTTTTCTATCACATCAATGACCTTATAAATAGTTTGGTGCCTTGATCTCACTTGAATTTGTTCACCAATTAATCTGTCTTTAACATTATGTTTATAAATGTCCAATGTTTCGCATATATTCATCTTTAATCCTTTGTTTAATTCTTTTATTAATTTCATATTTTCTATTTCAGGAAATTCGAAAATACTTATAACATATGGTTTTACCCATATTATAAACATTTCATTTTTGTAAAAATATTTTGTTAGATAATTATTTTTCCTGAAGATGCTGGTACTGCTTTATCGGCAAAAAGCTTTGAATAATATATGTATTGAAAGTATTCTTGTTTTTGAAATATTTTTAATTTATTAACTATATTACAAGAAAACATATCACCATATTTAATATATTATATTGCCTTACTATTCTATTGGTGTTGTGAATATGTGCTCTACAGAGGTTAGTTCTATTAGTAATTTATCTTTAACAAAAAATTTAAATTTATATCAGAAACGTAGAATTTAATTAATGAAAACTAATTGTAATATATTTTTTAACAAACAATGTATTATTAATAATATTGTTCCTAAATATGCACAAATTAATATTAAAAATAAAAGTAATGTAGCACAAAAAACATGTAAACAGGCAGAAATTTTGTGCGTTAGAAATGAAATCAAATTGTTATATAAGAAGCAAAATGAAATAACTATTGAAATTTATAAATTACATTTAAAACTGGAATTTTTTTAATGGATAAAACAAAATGGGAAGAAAAATTTAATAAAATTAATATCCTTTTATTTAAATATAGACAAAGAAAAATGAACACTATAACCAAAAAACTAGATATATTAAAAATGAACAAACTTAAAAATACTGAAGTAATCATACAACATCATAGGTTTCACCCCAATTTTGTAATTTAACAAATACAATATTTAGCCAAAATGAAATTAAAATTTTAGAAAATAATAATAAAATCAACCTTAAAAAAGATATGAAAAGAAATATCAATACAATAATAATAGATACTGAACTGGTGATCAATAAATTAAACGTAGAGGAACAAGAGAATATGCGAATTAAAACATCATATGAAATAATAAAGTTAATTAAAAATAACAAAACTAATCATACACACATAAAACAATACACGCAAATTTAAACAAAAATTACAAACTAATGATCTTATTATGACAAAGGCTGATAAAGGTAATGCTGTAGTTATTATTGATAAACAAGAACATATAAATAAAACTGAAAATTATATATCTAAAAACGAATATACACAAATAAATAAAGATCCCACAGACAAATATCAAAATGAAATAAAAAATATAATAAAAACATCATCTAAATTATTTAATCAAAAATATACTAATAATTATGTAAGTGAGAATCTTAAAATTCCAAGATTAAATGGACTTAAATTGCACAAAGAAGATAAACCAATTAGGCCATTAGTTAATTTTATAACTGCTCCTTCTTATAAAATTTCAAAATATTTGGTCTTATTACTTAAAGATAAGGTAAAATTAAATAATACTCATAATATAAAAAACTTGATTGAACTTATTGAAAAAATTACATATGGTACTTATTACTAAAACATATGGTTGTTTGAAGTACATATGATTTAATTTTTGTAAAAATATTTTGTTAGATAATTATTTTTCCTGAAGATGCTGGTACTGTTTAATCGCCAAAAAGCTTTGAATAATATATGTATTGAAAGTATTCTTGTTTTTGAAATATTTTAAATTTATTAACTATATTATAAGAAAACATACCACCATATTTAATATACATACATACATACACACACACACACACACACACACACACACACACATATATATATATATATATATATATATATATATATACCGGTATATTCATTTAACTTTGCAACACTGTTTTCTTGTATTCACTTATCACTTTCACTGTACGTATTTAAAGAAGAATCTTACTTGATATTTATGGGAGTTAACTTTCAAAGATTGATAGTATCTATATTATTTGTAGTAGAGTGCGAGCTGTGTAAAATTTCCGTTGTCACAAGGTGTGGTGTACTGTTATTGTTCTATTTTTGGATTCACTGCACTTTGAGAGTCTTTTGTTTGTCTTGGGGTTGATTTTGTATATTAGGTTGAATAATTTATCGTTTTTTTATTTTATTTGTTCGTTTATGATATTGTTTTAAAGTTTATAAATTTGTAGTTGTTCCCAGATGGTCATTTTGAGGCCTTTTTGTACTTCTTTATTAGGTGTATGTTTTCTAATGTGGGGAATGTGTGTTTGTTTTTGATGGTGTGTATAGCTAAGTTTGAGGTGTTCTTGATATCTGTCTTTTAATTTCTTTTTTGTTTGGCCTATGTATATTTTATTACAGTCTCGACATTCAATTTTGTATATTCTGTTATTAAGTGTGGGACATATTTTTTTCCGGTTGGTTTATTTTATTGATTATGTTTCCTGTGATTTTGTAAGCTATGTTAATATTATTATCTTTTAGTATTTAGTTATTCCTTTTATGTTGTACCCTGTGTATGTGAATGTGGCCCTTTTTGTTGTTGTTTGTAGTTCGATTGTAGGTTGTTTAAATTTATTTAATATTTTAAATTCTAATTTATCTATAGTTTTTTTATTGTATCAATTTTTTGGGCTATTTAATATATTATTTGTTTTTTCTTTGGCTTTTTCTTCATTTTTTAAAGGTAGTTTTAGCATTTTGTATAACTGTGAGTTGTAAGTAGCCATTTTATGTTTTGGGGGTATTTAGAGTAGTTTGGTATTGTATTAATGGTTTGTGTGGATTTTATATAAATTAAGTATTCAATGTCATTTGTATTTCTGGTTATTGTTAGGTCTAGATAGTTTATTTTATTGTTTATTTCATTTTGGGATATCATTAATTATTGCTTTATTTTGTGAGATGTATAATCCATCGTCAACATTTCGTATCCAATGTCTGTTGTTTTTATGGTTTGTGTGATTAATTCGTCAAGGTTTTGGAGGTAAATTTCAATATATTATACTTGAGAGGGGTGATTCCATTGCTAAGCCATCTATTTGTTTATATATCTTATTATTAAATATGAAATAGTTTTGGTTAAGTGTGGTCTTTAGGCATTTTGTAATTTGGTTTGTGTAGGGGTTGGTTTTAAGATCAGTTAATGTTTTTTATTATTTGGATGGTTTTGTTTGGTATAATAGAGTACATGTTTGTGATATCAAATGATATAAATTTGGTGTTTTTGCTTATGTTTATTGTTTTTAGTCTTTCGGTTAATTTAATTGAGTTTTTATGGTGTATTTATTTCGCAGTTTAAGTTTGTGTTATAGGTCATTAGCGATTATTTGTGATATTTTATAGGCAGGTGCATTTTTGAAATTTATTAGGGGTCTTATGGGATTGTTGACTTCGTGTATTTTTATGAGGGCATTCATTTTAGGGGGCTTTGGATTGTCTATTGTGTATTGGTAAGGGTTTTTGTGGCTGAACAAATTGTTGTTTTTTTCTAATTGTATAGTTTCGTTTTGGTATTTTTTAGTGGGACCTTTGTTTAATTCTATGCAATTGTTGGATTTTATGAATTCTTATGTTTTTTTCTTATATTCTGTTTTTGATATGATTACTGTAGCGTTGCTTTTGTCTGCTTTTCCCAAAATGACAATCTGGGAACAACTACAAATTTATAAACATAAAAGTAATATCAAAAACGAACAAATAAAATAAAAAAACGATAAATTATTCAAACTAATACCCCAAGACAAACTTAAAAGACTCCCACAGTGCAGTGAATCCGAAAATAGAACAATAACGGTACAGTTTGCCCACCACGAGAAACGAGCTGGAAGTAATGCAGAGAATGTGGTGAGAAACTCAGCTGTTAGTGTACTACCCTTTGCAGAATTGTAAAAACATCACCCCTCCTACCTGCTCACTGTTAGACCTTGCTGTAACACTGTCAATTAATTCATCTTGAACCTATTTAAATTGTCTAAAAGATTATATCATGTACGTTAGTGATAAAAGTTTCAACCAAAGGCTGTATTTTTACTTTCTCACATGTAGTATAGTACAGAGAAAGTGTTGTGATCGTAAAAAAAATCTACTGATCTGATTTTAATTAAATTTTGTATATTTATGTACGTACTTTAAAATATTCTACATTAAACGGTACTTATAAGCAAAAAATTACTATAAAACAATATTTCATTAATTTTTAATAAACTAACCATCTTAATTTGATGACATTTGGTATATTTATGTCTATTAGCCTCTTACGTTTAAATTTTAAAAAAGCTGACTGTATTTAGAATAAAATTAGTAGAATAATAATTATAGGAGTTGAATGAAAGTTACTAATTTTTAGGCCTATTATTAATGTCCATTTACTACTTTTACCGAAACACAAGTACCCATAAGTAATTATTCAAGCAGTGGTGTGGCGAGTTCATCATTTGAATCATCTTCTGCGGACCCATATGCACTTGAGTCTTCGTCGCGGTCAACCCCCAACTGGATGTTGATAGAATCGATGGTATCCTCCAATATTCCATCTTTTCTCCAATACTCTTCTTCAACTTTTAGAACGATGTTTTTTCTGATGGTTTGTTACTATTAATAAGCTCTAACAAATTTACCTTTTTCATTTTAACGTCACACACTATTCCCCGTCTGAAGCCAAGCTATCATTATCATCCTTGACAGAGCTTTTTGTCGGTGGCTTGTCGACTTGAATGTTGTAGTATGGGGCGTTATCCATAACCAAAACTGAGTAAGGAGGAAGTAGAGGAATTAGTTTTTGGCTTCACCCAATTTTCAAAGTTAGACTGATTAATTTGTCCATGGTAGTCTCCAGAAGATGTTCCCGCTTTAAAAACTAGTTCAGCTCCGTTGAAAAACCCCTCACTGGATCCGACATGTACAACTATCAATCGGTTGTCTCCTCTGTTTGTGGTCAAAACACCTACGACACTTTCACTTTGCCAGCACTTTTGAAAAGTTAAATTTGAGTCCACCCAAGTTTCGTCCATATAAAAAATTTTCCTACCCTCACTTCTTAATTTTTTAATGTCTTGTAAATATTTTAACCTCCTGTTCACAATATCGGGACGCTCAATAAGTATTTTGCGCTTATTAGCACATTTTTTCCATTTGAAACCAATTTCATGGAGAACTTTGCGAAGGGTTTCTTCCTTCCACGGAAAATCAATTTTTTCCTTCACGATTGGTAGTAAAACCCTCAATGAGGGACATTTTTTATGCTGAATATAGTAGTCATTTACAATGTCCCTGATAACACATTTATTAAAATTATCGATTTCCTCGTTTCTGTGCGTTGATCGTTTTCTTTTCTTTCCAGGCGTAGATAAAGGCTCGTTAGACTTGCACTCTTGTTGAATTTTATAAATAAAACTTAATGGTCTGTTTGTATAAGAAGCAGCCAGTTCACTGGCTTTCTTCAACGCAAAGGTTAACTGATTATTTCTGGATTCTTAATCACACTTACTAATAACACTAGCGATGACGTTTCTTGTTTCGCTGTGAATGGTTTCCCCTTCTTTCCTGAACTATTACAATCCATTGCGTAAATGAACACAAGTAGTCACTAAATTAACACAACACAGGTGAAGGCAACTGACACAGGCACAATTTCAACTAAAAAGTTCAGGCGAATGTTCGTGACTGGGCTAGTACTAACTGGCACGTGCGAGAGACAATGCTTTGGGAGTGGAAGGGATGTTATGTAGATGGGATTTTCTGAGATAGTTTCCCGCACTCTTTATACGTCGTCTCGGTTCTCGTGGAGGGCAAACTGTACACCACACCTTGTGACAACGGAAATTTCACACAGCTCGCACTCTACAACAACACCCAGTCAGTGATGGTAGATAATGGATATACTATCAATCATTAAAACTGAACTCTCATAAATACAAAGAAAATTCTTGTTTAAGTACATATAGTGAAAGTGATATTATATATATATATATATATATATATATATATATGAAGATAATATATTACTATTGTAAGTAATTTTATCCACCATTAAGTGCAATGATTTTACCTTGTGTGATGAGGCACCTTTCGGTCACTTGACCATTGTCGAATCACTGATGATGTTTTCTCAATTTTTCTGGTGTGCTGCAACATTTGATACTTTTGAATTTTTGTTTTTGAATGCTCTATAATGTTCTTCAAATCATATGTTAAATGATCTGGTTGTTTTCCCTATGTAAAATGCGTTACAGTTGTTACATGTAATTTTGTAAATTCCTGATAGGTAATGTTTTTCTGTATTTGTTTTGTGGTTTGTGTTATTAAGATATTTTATTATTTTGTTGTTTGGTTTGTATGTTGGAGTGTAGTATTCTTTGTTGTATATATTTGTTATTTTTTCTATTTTGTTATTGGTGTATTTATATTTTAGGTCACATTTAATATTACATAAACATGAAATAACAAATTACGAAAATAACCTAACCATACTTGAAATAAATAATAACCCAATAGAACTAAACTCACTAGAAAAATACCACATTTATAAAAACACACAACAATTTAATGAACCTACAGACAACATATGCAGACGACGTACTATTCAAAAACATTATACACGAGACTCAAGAGGAAACGTATATAACGTCAACAAATACCAACACCACGGACCGAACATCCACACCAGAAAAATTGAGAAAAAGTAATCAGTCATTCGACAATGGTCAAGTGACTGAAAGGCCCCTCATCACACAAGGTAAAATCATTGCACTCAATGGTGGATAAAATTACTTACAATAGTAATATATTAACTTCATAAAGTCAGTGCAACGGAATAACAATGGACAACCTAAAATATCAAGAATATATATATATAGATTATATAATTATTTTCCTGAAGACGCTGGTACTATTTTATTGGCGAAAAGCTTTGAATAAATATATTCATTAAAAGTATTCTTGTTTTTGAAATATTTTAAATTTATTAACTATATTACAAGAAAACATATCACCATATTTTATATATATATATATATATATATATATATATATATATATATATATATATATACATATACATATATATATATATATTCTTGATATTTAACGTTATCCATTGTTTTTCCGTTGCACTGACTTTATGAAGTTAATATATTACTATTGTAAGTAATTTTATCCACCATTGAATGCAATAATTTTACCTTCAGTGATGAGGCACCTTTCGGTCAATTGACCATTGTCGAATCACTTCTTTGTCGAGTGATTCGACAATGGTCAATTGACCGAAAGGTGCCTCATCACTCAAGGTAAAATTATTGCACTCAATGGTGGATAAAATTACTTACAATAGTAATATATTAACTTCATATATATATATATATATATATATATATATATATATATATATATATATATATATATATATATATATATATACATATATATATATATATATATATATATATATATATATATATATATATATATATATATATATTAGAACAACATAGGTTATTCAAATATGAAAGAGTCAAATAAATTGAGCGAATTTATTTAACAAGTGCTACTAGTTTTCTAACAAAGCATTCACTCAGCTACATTGAAATGTAATTATTATTTAATCATTAGATGGCTGTAGTCACTCTATGATATTCAGCTGATACTTACATAATTTAAAAACATGATTTCATACAACAATTTTTACGGTTGTTATAACAACAGAAATTGAATTTAATTAGAAATATTACTACATTTTAAACCGAGCATTCAGTCGTGTTATATAAAATCTAAGAATTATTAAAATTGTCAAAACTTTGAAATAACCTTGAAATTTAAACTTTGAAAAATCAATTTTCAACTTCTACTTTACAGATAGAACATTTCCTCATAATTTCAAGTTTAAAACAAAATCAGTTTAGGCTGTGTGTTGATTATATATAAGCCAGTCAATCAAGGCATTTTTATGTATCAAATTTATAATATATGTAATAAAAATTCTTATTTTTAACATAGATTAAAAGCTTAAGTAAGGTTTACTATGTTCCTATAAGGGTATGCATATTTTAACACTGGAAAGCTCCTGTGGAATTTTTGGAACACAAGTACTCGCGTGGACTACCAGTGTAGTCCATTTTGAAGTATTTTTTTTCTACAGATGTTGACTAGCTAATAACTCTATATTATGTTTAATAAATCTTAAAGAAGTATAAAACATGTTTATATAGAAAATAACATTTTATTATACAATGAAATAATACTAAAATTTTTACTCCAAAATATGAACAATTTTTAGTAATTATATACTACTAGTTTTGAAATAAAATTAAAAATGTCTGTTATGCGATATAAATCTGTCATTTTACAATATAAAAATCATTAAAAACACATGAGAAATGGGTACGCATATGAATTTTAAGACTTTCTTTTCCTGAAGCTGCATAGTTACACTGGGAGCATTTATCAAGTTTTTCATCAGAATGGGAATGCATATGTATTTAAGACTTACTTTTCTTGAAGTTGCATAGTTATACTGGGAGCATTTATAAGGTTTTTCATCAGAATGAATACTCATATGGATTTTATGGCAACTTTTTCATGAAGCTGCATAATTACACTGGGATGATTTATAAGGTTTTTCACCAGAATGGGTGTGAATGTGGATTTTAAGACTTCCTTTACCCGAAGCTGCATAATTACACTGGGAGCATTTATCAGGTTTTTCACCAAAATGGGTTCACAAATGGATTTTTTGGCATTTTTTTCGTGAAGCTGCAAAATTAAACTGGGAGCATTTAAAAGGTTTTTCAGCAGAATGGGTGCCAATATGGATTTTAAGACTTCCTTTTCTTGAAGCTGGATAGTTACACTGGGAACATTTATAAGGTTTCTCACCAGAATGGGTGCGAATATGGATTTTAAGACTCCCTTTTCTTGAAGCTCCATAGTTACACTGGGAACATTTATAATGTTTCTCACCAAAATGGGTGCGGATATGGTTTTTAAGAATTTCTTTTGTTGAAGCTGCATAGTTACAATGGGAACATTTATAAGGTTTCTCACCAGAATGGGTGCGAATATGGGTTTGAAGACTGCTTTTAAATGAAGCTGCATAGTTACACTGGGAGCATTTATAAGGTTTTTCATCAGAATGGGTATACATATGTGTTTTAAGACTTCCTTTTGTTGTTGAGGCATAGTTACACTGGGAGCATTTAAAAGGTTTTACAGCAGAATGGGTGCCAATATGGATTTTAAGACCTCCTTTTCTTGAAGCTGGATAGTTACACTGGGAATATTTATAGGGTTTCTCACCAAAATGGGTGCGGATATGGGTTTTTAAGACTTCCTTTACCTGAAGCTGCAAAGTTACAC
This sequence comes from Prosapia bicincta, assembly GCA_036971475.1. Lineage (NCBI taxonomy): Eukaryota > Metazoa > Arthropoda > Insecta > Hemiptera > Cercopidae > Prosapia > Prosapia bicincta. The sequence goes on along the minus strand of JBAIZL010000004.1, from coordinate 244,548,902 downwards.
TAGGAATATTTATCAGGTTTTTCACCAGAATGGGTACGCACCTGTATTTTAAGGGTTCCTTTTCTTGAAGCTGCATAGTTACACTGGGAACGTTTATCAGGTTTTTCACCAGAATGGGTGTGAATATGGATTTTAAGACCTCCTTTTCCTGAACCATCATTGTTACACTGGGAGCATTTATTTAAAAGGTTTTTCAGCAGAATGGGTGCCAATATGGATTTTAAGACTTCCTTTTCTTGAAGCTGGATAGTTACACTGGGAATATTTATAGGGTTTCTCACCAAAATGGGTGCGGATATGGTTTTTAAGAATTTCTTTTGTTGAAGCTGCATAGTTACAATGGGAACATTTATAAGGTTTCTCAGCAGAATGGGTGCGAATATGTTTTTTAAGACTTCCTTTTCTTGAAGCTGCATAGTTACACTGGGGGCATTTATAAGGTTTTTCATCAGAATGGGTATACATATGTGTTTTAAGACCTCCTATTCTTGTTGAGGCATAGTCACACTGGGACCATTTATAAGGTTTTTCACCAGAATGGGTACGCATATTGATTTTATGGCATTTCTTTCGTGAAGCTGCAAAATTAAACTGGCAGCATTTATCAAGTTTTTCATCAGAATGGGAATGCATATGTATTTAAGACTTACTTTTCTTGAAGTTGCATAGTTATACTGGGAGCATTTATAAGGTTTTTCATCAGAATGAATACTCATATGGATTTTATGGCAACTTTTTCATGAAGCTGCATAATTACACTGGGATGATTTATAAGGTTTTTCACCAGAATGGGTGTGAATGTGGATTTTAAGACTTCCTTTACCTGAAGCTGCATAATTACACTGGGAGCATTTATCAGGTTTTTCACCAAAATGGGTTCACAAATGGATTTTTTGGCATTTTTTTTTGTGAAGCTGCAAAATTAAACTGGGAGCATTTAAAAGGTTTTTCAGCAGAATGGGTGCCAATATGGATTTTAAGACTTCCTTTTCTTGAAGCTGCATAGTTACACTGGGGGCATTTATAAGGGTTTTCATCAGAATGGGTATATATATGTGTTTTAAGACCTCCTTTTCTTGTTGAGGCATAGTTACACTGGGAGCATTTATAAGGTTTTTCACCAGAATGGGTACGCATATGGATTTTATGGCATTTCTTTCGTGAAGCTGCAAAATTAAACTGGGAGCATTTATCAAGTTTTTCATCAGAATGGGAATGCATATGTATTTAAGACTTACTTTTCTTGAAGTTGCATAGTTATACTGGAAGCATTTATAAGGTTTTTCATCAGAATGAATACTCATATGGATTTTATGGCAACTTTTTCATGAAGCTGCATAATTACACTGGGATGATTTATAAAGTTTTTCATCAGAATGGGTGTGAATGTGGATTTTAAGACTTCCTTTACCTGAAGCTGCATAATTACACTGGGAGCATTTATCAGGGTTTTCACCAAAATGGGTTCACAAATGGATTTTTTGGCATTTTTTTCGTGAAGCTGCAAAATTAAACTGGGAGCATTTAAAAGGTTTTTCAGCAGAATGGGTGCCAATATGGATTTTAAGACTTCCTTTTCTTGAAGCTGCATAGTTACAATGGGAACATTTATAAGGTTTCTCAGCAGAATGGGTGCGAATATGTTTTTTAAGACTTCCTTTTCTTGAAGCTGCATAGTTACACTGGGGGCATTTATAAGGTTTTTCATCAGAATGGGTATACATATGTGTTTTAAGACCTCCTTTTCTTGTTGAGGCATAGTTACACTGGGAGCATTTATAAGGTTTTTCACCAGAATGGGTACGCATATGGATTTTATGGCATTTCTTTTGTGAAGCTGCAAAATTAAACTGGAAGCATTTATCAAGTTTTTCATCAGAATGGGAATGCATATGTATTTAAGACTTACTTTTCTTGAAGTTGCATAGTTATACTGGGAGCATTTATAAGGTTTTTCATCAGAATGAATACTCATATGGATTTCATGGCAACTTTTTCATGAAGCTGCATAATTACACTGGGATGATTTATAAGGTTTTTCACCAGAATGGGTGTGAATGTGGATTTTAAGACTTCCTTTACCTGAAGCTGCATAATTACACTGGGAGCATTTATCAGGTTTTTCACCAAAATGGGTTCACAAATGGATTTTTTGGCATTTTTTTCGTGAAGCTGCAAAATTAAACTGGGAGCATTTAAAAGGTTTTTCAGCAGAATGGGTGCCAATATGGATTTTAAGACTTCCTTTTCTTGAAGCTGGATAGTTACACTGGGAACATTTATAAGGTTTCTCACCAGAATGGGTGCGAATATGTTTTTTAAGACTTCCTTTTCTTGAAGCTGCATAGTTACACTGGGGGCATTTATAAGGTTTTTCATCAGAATGGGTATACATATGTGTTTTAAGACCTCCTTTTCTTGTTGAGGCATAGTTACACTGGGAGCATTTATAAGGTTTTTCACCAGAATGGGTACGCATATGGATTTTATGGCATTTCTTTTGTGAAGCTGCAAAATTAAACTGGAAGCATTTATCAAGTTTTTCATCAGAATGGGAATGCATATGTATTTAAGACTTACTTTTCTTGAAGCTGGATAGTTACACTGGGAACATTTATAAGGTTTCTCACCAAAATGGGTGCGGATATGGTTTTATAAGAATTCCTTTTCCTGAAACTGGATATTTACACTATGTGCATTTATAAGGTTTCTCACCAGAATGGGTGCGAATATGGATTTCAAGCCTTCCTTTTCTTGAAGCTCCATAGTTACACTGAGAACATTTATAACGTTTCTCACCAAAATGGGTGCGGATATGGTTTTTAAGAATATCTTTTGTTGAAGCTGCATAGTTACAATGGGAACATTTATAAGGTTTCTCAGCAGAATGGGTGGGAATATGTTTTTTAAGACTTTCTTTTCTTGAAGCTGCATAGTTACACTGGGGGCATTTATAAGGTTTATCATCAGAATGGGTATACATATGTGCTTTAAGACCTTCTTTTCTTGTTGAGGCATAGTTACACTGGGAGCATTTATAAGGTTTTTCACCAGAATGGGTACGCATATGGATTTTATGGCATTTCTTTCGTGAAGCTGCAAAATTACACTGGGAGCATTTATAAGGTTTTTCACCAGAATGTTTGCGAATATGGATTATAAGACTTCCTCTAGTTGAAGCTGCATAGCTACACTGGGAGCATTTATAAGGTTTTTCACCAGAATGGGTACGCATATGGATTGTAAGGCTTCCTTTTAGTGAAGCTTCATAATTACACTGGGAGCATTTATAAGGTTTTTCATCAGAATGGATAAACATATGGTATTTAATTGTGCTTTTTTGTGAAGCGGCAAAATTACACTGGGAGCATTTATAAGGTTTTTCACCAGAATGGGTGCGAATATGGATTGTAAGCCTTTTTTTTTCTGAGGCTGCATAATTACACTGGGAGCATTTATAAGGTTTTTCACCAGAATGGGTACGCATATGGATTTTAAGGGTTCCTTTTTGTGAAGCTGCATAATTACACTGGGAGCATTTATAAGGTTTTTCACCAGAATGGATACACATGTGGATTTTAAGCTTTCCTGGTTGTGGACATGAATAATTACACTGGGAACATTTATAGGATATTACACCAGAATGGGTATGCATAGGCATTTTAAATTTTCCTGATTGTTTTGTTGCATAGTTACACTGGGAGCATTTGTAAGGTTTAAAGTATCTTTTAGAACTGGTTAAGTATGCTGCTGAAAAATCCGATTTTAGACTCTTATAAGGTCTTTTATGAATGTGTTTTTTTAAGTGTATTATAAACTCGTACATCTTTGCCCCTACATAAAGACATTGTTCACATTTGAATATCTTATTTGTGTCTTTCTTGATAGTCACCCAGAATGCAGACATTACTGATGCGGTGTAGTTGCAAATTGTGTGTCCATTTTGCAAGAAAGGGTTGTAATGGATTACTGGTTTATCAGAGCTTGGATACATTCTGTCAAGTTCTTCTTGTTGGTCTAATATAATTTTACTGTTGCCACATGCTTCAGAGTACACAATATCTGAAAATTGAGAAATATTTTACCACACAATTTTTAAAGCCCTATTATTATTTACTACTTTAGACAGAAACATTTATTAATAAAAAAAAATATCCAGACAATATACTCCTATATTGAGAGAATGAATAGTCATTTATTTGTTACTTTAAAATTGTATTTTGCTACTACTACTTAGCTAGTGTTTAAACATTTTTTCCCCCAGAACTAGTGCATTATAAATTGCCTATAATTTAAGGATTTTTTTCACTGTAAAAAACCTGTGTTGGTAATTATTGCCTAACAAAACAACTAAAATTTAAGTAAACAATATTTATAAAAACGAATAATAAAGTAATATATTAAAACAATTAATTAATAATCACAAATAATTTTAATATATATGTATGAATGTGTGTATGTACCTTATGCATTATTAAACCATTGAAAAGAAGTAATGAAATTTGGAGTTATTCTTAAATTTATTCCCAGGATGATTCATGTGCAGTTTGATGTAGATCAATTCACAGGGCTCCACCCTAGAGATATAGAATGGTTCAATAACTAATATATGTATGTGTGTATATATGTATATTATACATACACCTACACCTATTATTATACACACCTAAACCGCTGAACAGAAGTTAATAAAATTTGAAGAGGTTGTTCACCATAATCACAGAAGGATTCGTTTGAAGTGTGGTGCAGATCTATCCACAGGACTCCGCTCCAGAGGCTTAGGATGGTTCAAAAACTGATGTATGTATGTATGTATCTTATGGAGATCTAAACCGCTGAACAGTAGTTATAATTGGGACGGATTATTTAACATAATCCCAGAATGATTTGTGTGAAGTTTGGTGGAGATCCATCCGCATGGCTTCGCCCCAGAGGCTTAGGAAGTTTCATTGTACAGCCTTCCATAATTCTAATGCTAATTTCTGTATGCATTCTAAGGTTCCTTAATTAATTAAAAATTTTTAAGCATAATATAAAAATAAAAGTACATTATTAATTATTTTATGATTGATATTACAAGTAAGATCGCCGATAATACTCTTGCAAAATTTGAATCCACCAAAGTTGTACAACGAAATCAGGCAACAAAAAAACTGTCACCCAGAAATCATAGGTGGCAAGTTTAAAGCAGAGATGGTCTTTATTCCACTTATACCGATGATTTCATCTGATTTCAAACAACAACAATTTCCTTTGTGTCTTGCAATCTCAATGACTATAAAGAAGGCACAAGGACAATCATTAACCATTGCTGGATTATATTTGGAACATTCTTGTTCTCCTTACAGACAATTATATTTTGTGCGCTCATGTGTTGCAACACCTAAAAATGTTTATATGCCTAATGAAATGACAAAAAACATTGTCTATCTCCCACCATTACACTAAATCAAATATAATTATTTATATTTTCCCATGTTAAATGTAACAGACCAGAAAAATATTCGATGGAGAAACACTGTTTAGAGCAGCGGTTCTCAACCTGGGGGGGGGCGTCCCCCTGGGGGGGGGCGTAGAAGAATTCCAGGGGAGGCGTCAACAAATTTTTTAAAAAATTGAATTTGATGTTGGACACAAACACACAATCATTGAAAATTTTTTATAGCTTAATAAAGCTATAAAGCTCTATTTCTTTACGCAACGAACTTCTCTTCCTTTCCAAAATCTCGTCGATGATACCCAAAGTCTTCCAAAAGACCTAGTAAATGAAATGAAGGACCTAATATCTGAGCATTTGTTGTCTCTGAAGAACAAAATCGGAGCCTATTTCCCAGATATAAGCTCGGAAAACTGGGAATTCAAGTTAACAAGAGACCCCTTTCAAATCAACATTGATATACCTCCTGATCACATTCAAGAACAAACAATTGACTTGCAATGTGATTCCAAAGCTAAATTGGATTTCCCAAACATGGATCTCGAAGATTTCTGGCTTCTATATCTTCCTGTTTACCCAGAAGTACCAATGGAGGCAGTCAAGTTGCTTGTACAATTTTCATCAACTTATCTATGCGAGACAGGATTTTCAGCCCTGGCAAATATAAAATCTAAATATCGAGCCAGACTAGATGTGGAGAGTGACCTGCGGTGTTCTTTGTCAAAATTTCATCCAAACATACAAAAAATAGTTAACGAGAAACAGTGCCAGCCCTCACACTAGTACTACAAAAGTTGTGAACATTTTTCTGGTTATTATTTAAACATATTGTAAGTAAATTTATCATATATAAGTCTAAATTAACTTAATCCGTGAAGGGAGGCGTGACCTCACACCAAAGTGTGAAGGGGGGCTCAGAGCCTAAAAGGTTGAGAGCCCCTGGTTTAGAGGGAAAGCATGAGTTTAAAGTAGATGATGTAACAATGCTTAAAAACATTATTAAGTGTAGTGAATTGGATGCGTGGGAACTTTGTATATTAATAGGAACAAAAATAATATTGTAAATAATGAGTCCAGCTCTATTCAAAATTCTATATTAATATAATTATTGTTACACGAGAAAACTTCATTGTAACTTGTTGGTTAAAATCTTGAAATAATAAAGCTGAAGATAGCTTTAGGACATGTTTAGGAATGTTCCATATTAATATATAGGTGTTTCAGGAATCTATACTTTTACCTTTTTCATATTTTAACCACTGTTTGTTTATGTGTATGTGTATACGTATATATATATATATATATATATATATATATATATATATATATATATATATATATATATATATATAAATATATATATATATATATATATAGGACATAAAAAATTACTTTTGCTAAATGTTTACATTCACAAATCCAGCTAGTATTAGTCTGGAATGTTCCTAAACATGTACTACAGCTATTTTCATTGATATTTTTTTAGTGTCGGAAAGTTTATTTTATATCAATTTTTAGTTGGGTAAAAAATTCAGTGCGCAGAAGTAAGTTGTGCAACAGGAATGATACAGTGACATCACAATTGTAATTGGTGTTTAAGGAATCCAAACTTTGGTAAATACACAGATTGCTGACCTCCAATGAAATACGTATAAAATGAATCAAATACATGTCCTAAAGCTATAATAATGACTATTAATTTTGTTATTGCATAGGAAGGTTAGGTTTATTACCTATATTGAAATATACCTATGAGGTAATAGGAGGTAATGCTACTGCACACTAAATTTTTTACCCAACTAAAAATTGATGGTTATTGTGCAAAAGCTCGGCACCATAGGATATTTTAGGAAATTGTTCAAAACCATCAAATAGAACGATATCCATAAGAATTTTTTAATTGAAGTAGGAAAGTTACTTTTTTCAATTTAAAGTAGGGTAATAAATTCAGCACGGATGTAAAAGTTGTGAATGGGCGCGGCGTGATACTTACGTCACAGTGCTGCGCATAAGGTTGTACGCATCGACCGCTGTACGTCACGTAATCTTACGTGTGTAGATATTTGAGAAACAACTTAGCCAGTTAGGATAGATTTGGTTTTAAATTTATACTATACTGTATACCTATATTAAAATATACCTAAAAAGTGTCAAGTCAGGTTAGATTTGGTTTTAATTTTATACATTGAAATTCAGTTGTAACCAGTGGCGGTTTGTCCAAAAGGGTTCTGGGGCGCAGCCCTCCCAATTACAAAAATTAATTTTTAATTAATATTCATTTGTCTTAAATTAGGTTAAGAAGAGCTTAGAATTATTTAAGCAATGTTAAAACCATAAAATATTTAGCAGTTGACGCACGAAATTAGCCGCAAGCCCCGTGCGGGGCTCACAGCAGAGAGCCCCAGACTAGTGCATTGAGTGTGCGTGGAATAAGTTGAAACAGCCAAAACCGTGCGGTGACGTCACTTAACGCGCGTGTTACGGATGGGCTGGGATGGAGTCCCGTAGTCATGTGCATACACTGAGAAATGACTAATCAGTGCTGCTACTACAATTCTATATGATTTAGGAAGCAACATTGTAGGCTTATTTGTAATGTTCTCACAAATAAATGTTGGTGCATTTGACTCAAAGTGAACAAATCAAATTGTATAAGTGTATTCATTTCTTTTCGGAAGTTCTGGTGTTAGAGTTCAGAGTGCTCGTTAAGCAGATTAATTGAATGTAATTTACTATTGTAAGTGGGTTAAATAGATTTTCATAGTTTATTAATAATTCATTTTGAATTTTAAAACATGTGTTAGTACATTAAATAATAGTTTACAAAATAGTCTACGCCTTCAATTTTTCTTCATTTTCACATATGTTAATTACAAATACATTCTAAACAAGGGAAAATTATTTAAAATTTCGGAAATAATAATTATTCTTTCAATGTTCCATTATCTTTCTTAGTTGGATCCTAAGAATAAAATGGAATCCAGTTCTGTTACCACAATTACGAATGATGTCAATTTAATTATTAGAGACGGCATAAAGAGTTTAGAACACAGAGTAGAACTAAAACAATTAGGTCCTCCTAGGCCTAATATGGTAATAAATCAATTACAAAGAGAAACAGTTACAATAGAAAATTTAGTAATAATTTATATAATTATGCTGACTGGTTATGTGGTTGTGGAATAAATAACTCTTTTTTCTGTTACCCATGTATAGTAATGGGAGTTAAAGATCAACCGTGGACACTAGATGGATTATCTGACATTAAACATTTGAGTGAAAAAGTTAAAAAACACAAATTAAGTGAAAAACATATCAATGCACAAATCGAGTATGCTGTACTCGGCAAGGTCGATATAAGATGTCAGTTGGACAATGCTTATAGAATAAAAATTCAGAAAATGAATGAGGAAGTAGGAAAAAATCGCTATATTTTAAGCAAGTTGATTGATGCAATAAAGTTTTGTGGTGCTTTTGAACTAGCCTTAAAGGGACATGACGAAAGTAACACATCCAGCAATCCAGGCATATTTCGAGGGCTTATTATTTGATGTCAGAATTAGATTCAACTTTAAAGCAACATATAGAAAAAAGCAATAACCGAGTGTTTTTGGGACTCTCTAAAACTATCCAGAATCAATTGCTTGATTCCATATATGCTACATGTTTGGAAATTATATGTGATGAAATGTCTCAAACAAAATACATTGCTATTGAAGCAGATGAGACAACTGACTGTGTTACACTGTCTCAGCAGGTGTTTGTTGTGAGATATGAGTTAAATGGGGTTGTTAATGAGAGGTTTATTAGTTTTATAATACCTAAAGGTCATGACGCAGCCGCTGTAAACGAAGTGATTTTTGGTGAATTAGAGAGACTAAAAATTGACAAAACGCCTGAAAAAGTCATTCCTCAAAGCTATGACGGTACCTCTGTCATGAGTGGTCAGCATACAGGTGTTCAGGCAAGAGTAAAAACCGTGTACAAAAATGCACATTTTGTACACTGTTACGCACATCAGTTAAATTTGATAATTGAACGCTCAGCGATACAAAATAAACAAGTAAAGGTATTTTTCAGTAATGTGGAGGCATTTTCATCTTTTTTTCCACAATCCACTAAAAGAACTGCAGTACTTGATGAAGCTGTGAAAAAAAAATACCAAAGAGCTGTAGCACTCGTTGGAATTTTAAGTCCAGAACTGTCAGTACCATATTTAAATACAAATATGAAATAGCTGAATGCCTAGACAGAATAGTAGACGATGACAGTAATGATTACACCACTGTAAGCAAGTCATTAGGCTTAAGCTTAAAAGACGGTGATTTCAACTTCTGGTTGGGGTTTTTCAATAAAATTATGCCACATTGTGATATTTTGTTCAGTGAGCTACAAAATAAAACTGTTGACTGCATAGAGGCATTTTACTATATAGGGGAATTCAAGTCTGCAATCCAAAAGATAAGAAACTCTCCTGATCTTGACCAGTCCAGTTCAAGAGAACTTGATGAAACTGAAAAGAATGATGCCATCTAGTTCTGGATCGAGAATTAAACGTGGCAGATTTGAGGACAGAAAACATATTGTGGCAAAAAAAGTGTGTGATGTTATTATGACTGGAATTGACGATCGTTTTACTTTCTTAGAACACTTATCTGTAGCAAAATTGTTCCAACTAAGTTTATTTCCTGAGTTCAATGTAAAATGAATTACAAACAGCAATAAATGTGTTTCACTTGAACAAAATAGAACTGAAACAAGAGTTGACTGTAACATATAGCAGAAATGACTTCTCTCACGCTTCTGGCTCATTAAGACTGCTTAGATTTATATATGAAAACAATTTAAAAGATGTGCTCCCTGAATGTGTGAAACTACTTCAAATTATATGCACAGTTCCTATAACCACTGCAGAAGTGAAAGATGCTTTTCAACATAAAAAGAATAAAAACATTTACCAGATCAACGATGAAAGAAGACAGGCTTAGTGCACTTGCCATGTGTTCAATAGAAAAACAATTACTGTACACACCAAATTTTAATGAACGTGTTATAAACCACTTTGCAGCACAAAAGGACAGGAGGATCGACTTCTGTTGTAAGCAGTATAACTGAAGGTAGACCATAAACCTTTTAAAACTCTATAAATTGTTTTTTTTTTATAATGTAATTAATTTTATATTTAATAACAATATGCGTTTATGAAACTACTCTTTTAAACTCATTTTTAAGAATAATATTTATATACTAGATAAGTATTGTTTCCATTTATAGATCCTTTGCTGCTCATACACAGTGACCTAATATACTCTTAAAAGTAAAACATGATTCACACTACTCGTTGAGTACTCGACGCTTTAGCAACCAATAGGCGATCACTTAACTACCCAACCTAGCAACATTTCGTAAATCACACCGTAATACGTCTATTAGTTATAGCAATGTTAATATATTAATCAATAAGTATAACTTAATAAAAGTTGTAGGTGCTTAGAATGTAAAACGAGTTACATGGGTATAAAAATTTCAAAATTTTCTCTGCACATCATAAATCTGGGGAGCCCCTTGTCATGAGCCCCACCAATGTGTTGGGCAGGAGCCGCCACTGAATAAAAAAAGTAACTTTCCTCAAAGAAAATAAAAAAATTACTTGGGGATATCGTCCTTTATTGTGGTTTTGACCAATTATTAAAAATATCGTAGGTGTCCGCGCTTGTAAACATTTACCAAAATAAGTAATGTAAATGTTTTGCTTTGTAAACCCAGCTAAAGTAATTCTCCATAAGAGCGGTATAACAGGAACGAACATTATTAAACATGCCCTAAGGCTATTTTCGGTAATTGTGAGTTGAGTTGCCACCTGAGGTATAAAATAAGAATTGTTCAAAACCACCAAATGGGACGATATCCCGTAATATTTAGCAAGATTTTCGAATCTAAACATTTACATTACTTTTTTCTTGTTTAGAATACATTTTTTCAATTAATTATTTTACAGTTGCATAAAATAATACACTATTGGGAAATACAAAACGAATTTTCATTTTTTCAAAGTATTTTGAAATAAAGAAATTTCAGTAAATGTTAATATTTTACTACTCTGGATGTCTTCCTTACAATTATTAATACCTAATAGCAATCGATGGTTTGCCTCTTTTCGCTAGTAATATCGGAACTCTTTTTTAATCCACAT